>OU026158.1:9159769-9759769 GCA_907269105.1 Volucella inanis
AACAAATAACAAATAACAAATAACAAATAACAAATAACAAATAACAAATAACAAATAACAAATAACAAATAACAAATAACAAATAACAAATAACAAATAACAAATAACAAATAACAAATAACAAATAACAAATAACAAATAACAAATAACAAATAACAAATAACAAATAACAAATAACAAATAACAAATAACAAATAACAAATAACAAATAACAAATAACAAATAACAAATAACAAATAACAAATAACAAATAACAAATAACAAATAACAAATAACAAATAACAAATAACAAATAACAAATAACAAATAACAAATAACAAATAACAAATAACAAATAACAAATAACAAATAACAAATAACAAATAACAAATAACAAATAACAAATAACAAATAACAAATAACAAATAACAAATAACAAATAACAAATAACAAATAACAAATAACAAATAACAAATAACAAATAACAAATAACAAATAACAAATAACAAATAACAAATAACAAATAACAAATAACAAATAACAAATAACAAATAACAAATAACAAATAACAAATAACAAATAACAAATAACAAATAACAAATAACAAATAACAAATAACAAATAACAAATAACAAATAACAAATAACAAATAACAAATAACAAATAACAAATAACAAATAACAAATAACAAATAACAAATAACAAATAACAAATAACAAATAACAAATAACAAATAACAAATAACAAATAACAAATAACAAATAACAAATAACAAATAACAAATAACAAATAACAAATAACAAATAACAAATAACAAATAACAAATAACAAATAACAAATAACAAATAACAAATAACAAATAACAAATAACAAATAACAAATAACAAATAACAAATAACAAATAACAAATAACAAATAACAAATAACAAATAACAAATAACAAATAACAAATAACAAATAACAAATAACAAATAACAAATAACAAATAACAAATAACAAATAACAAATAACAAATAACAAATAACAAATAACAAATAACAAATAACAAATAACAAATAACAAATAACAAATAACAAATAACTAATAACAAATAACAAATAACAAATAACAAATAACAAATAACAAATAACAAATAACAAATAACAAATAACAAATAACAAATAACAAATAACAAATAACAAATAACAAATAACAAATAACAAATAACAAATAACAAATAACAAATAACAAATAACAAATAACAAATAACAAATAACAAATAACAAATAACAAATAACAAATAACAAATAACAAATAACAAATAACAAATAACAAATAACAAATAACAAATAACAAATAACAAATAACAAATAACAAATAACAAATAACAAATAACAAATAACAAATAACAAATAACAAATAACAAATAACAAATAACAAATAACAAATAACAAATAACAAATAACAAATAACAAATAACAAATAACAAATAACAAATAACAAATAACAAATAACAAATAACAAATAACAAATAACAAATAACAAATAACAAATAACAAATAACAAATAACAAATAACAAATAACAAATAACAAATAACAAATAACAAATAACAAATAACAAATAACAAATAACAAATAACAAATAACAAATAACAAATAACAAATAACAAATAACAAATAACAAATAACAAATAACAAATAACAAATAACAAATAACAAATAACAAATAACAAATAACAAATAACAAATAACAAATAACAAATAACAAATAACAAATAACAAATAACAAATAACAAATAACAAATAACAAATAACAATAACAAATAACAAATAACAAATAACAATAACAAATAACAAATAACAAATAACAAATAACAAATAACAAATAACAAATAACAAATAACAAATAACAAATAACAAATAACAATAACAAATAACAAATAACAAATAACAAATAACAAAAAAACAAATAACAAATAACAAATAACAAATAACAAATAACAAATAACAAATAACAAATAACAAATAACAAATAACAAATAACAAATAACAAATAACAAATAACAAATAACAAATAACAAATAACAAATAACAAATAACAATAACAAATAACAAATAACAAATAACAAATAACAAATAACAAATAACAAATAACAAATAACAAATAACAAATAACAAATAACAAATAACAAATAACAAATAACAAATAACAAATAACAAATAACAAATAACAAATAACAAATAACAAATAACAAATAACAAAAAAACAAATAACAAATAACAAATAACAAATAACAAATAACAAATAACAAATAACAAATAACAATAACAAATAACAAATAACAAATAACAAATAACAAATAACAAATAACAATAACAAATAACAAATAACAAATAACAAATAACAAATAACAAATAACAAATAACAAATACAAATAACAAATAACAAATAACAAATAACAAATAACAAATAACAAATAACAAATAACAAATAACAAATAACAAATAACAAATAACAAATAACAAATAACAAATAACAAATAACAAATAACAAATAACAAAAAACAAATAACAAATAACAAATAACAAATAACAAATAACAAATAACAAATAACAAATAACAAATAACAAATAACAAATAACAAATAACAAATAACAAATAACAAATAACAAATAACAAATAACAAATAACAAATAACAAATAACAAATAACAAATAACAAATAACAAATAACAAATAACAAATAACAAATACAAATAACAAATAACAAATAACAAATAACAAATAACAAATAACAAATAACAAATAACAAATAACAAATAACAAATAACAAATAACAAATAACAAATAACAAATAACAAATAACAAATAACAAATAACAAATAACAAATAACAAATAACAAATAACAAATAACAAAAGGATAATGGTTGACTAATTAAACTAGGCACAAATAACAAATAACAAATAACAAATAACAAATAACAAATAACAAATAACAAATAACAAATAACAAATAACAAATAACAAATAACAAATAACAAATAACAAATAACAAATAACAAATAACAAATAACAAATAACAAATAACAAATAACAAATAACAAATAACAAATAACAAATAACAAATAACAAATAACAAATAACAAATAACAAATAACAAATAACAAACAACAAACAACAAACAACAAACAACAAACAACAAACAACAAATAACAAATAACAAATAACAAATAACAAATAACAAATAACAAATAACAAATAACAAATAACAAATAACAAATAACAAATAACAAATAACAAATAACAAATAACAAATAACAAATAACAAATAACAAATAACAAATAACAAATAACAAATAACAAATAACAAATAACAAATAACAAATAACAAATAACAAATAACAAATAACAAATAACAAATAACAAATAACAAATAACAAATAACAAATAACAAATAACAAATAACAAATAACAAATAACAATACAAATAACAAATAACAAATAACAAATAACAAATAACAAATAACAAATAACAAATAACAAATAACAAATAACAAATAACAAATAACAAATAACAAATAACAAATAACAAATAACAAATAACAAATAACAAATAACAAATAACAAATAACAAATAACAAATAACAAATAACAAATAACAAATAACAAATAACAAATAACAAATAACAAATAACAAATAACAAATAACAAATAACAAATAACAAACAACAAATAAAAAATAACAAATAACAAATAACAAATAACAAATAACAAATAACAAATAACAAATAACAAATAACAAATAAAAAATAACAAATAACAAATAACAAATAACGAATAACAAATAACAAATAAAAAATAACAAATAACAAATAACAAATAACAAATAACAAATAACAAATAACAAATAACAAATAACAAATAACAAATAACAAATAACAAATAACAAATAACAAATAACAAATAACAAATAACAAATAAAAAATAACAAATAACAAATAACAAATAACAAATAACAAATAACAAATAACAAATAACAAATAACAAATAACAAATAACAAATAACAAATAACAAATAACAAATAACAAATAACAAATAACAAATAACAAATAACAAATAACAAATAACAAATAACAAATAACAAATAACAAATAACAAATAACAAATAACAAAAAACAAATAACAAATAACAAATAACAAATAACAAATAACAAATAACAAATAACAAATAACAAATAACAAATAACAAATAACAAATAACAAATAACAAATAACAAATAACAAATAACAAATAACAAATAACAAATAACAAATAACAAATAACAAATAACAAATAACAAATAACAAATAACAAATAACAAATAACAAATAACAAATAACAAATAACAAATAACAAATAACAAATAACAAATAACAAATAACAAATAACAAATAACAAATAACAAATAACAAAGAACAAAGAACAAAGAACAAAGAACAAAGAACAAAGAACAAAGAACAAAGAACAAAGAACAAAGAACAAATAACAAATAACAAAGAACAAATAACAAAGAACAAATAACAAATAACAAATAACAAATAACAAATAACAAATAACAAATAACAAATAACAAATAACAAATAACAAATAACAAATAACAAATAACAAATAACAAATAACAAATAACAAATAACAAATAACAAATAACAAATAACAAATAACAAATAACAAATAACAAATAACAAATAACAAATAACAAATAACAAATAACAAATAACAAATAACAAATAACAAATAACAAATAACAAATAACAAATAACAAATAACAAATAACAAATAACAAATAACAAATAACAAATAACAAATAACAAATACAAATAACAAATAACAAATAACAAATAACAAATAACAAATAACAAATAACAAATAACAAATAACAAATAACAAATAACAAATAACAAATAACAAATAACAAATAACAAATAACAAATAACAAATAACAAATAACAAATAACAAATAACAAATAACAAATAACAAATAACAAATAACAAATAACAAATAACAAATAACAATAACAAATAACAAATAACAAATAACAAATAACAAATAACAAATAACAAATAACAAATAACAAATAACAAATAACAAATAACAAATAACAAATAACAAATAACAAATAACAAATAACAAATAACAAATAACAAATAACAAATAACAAATAACAAATAACAAATAACAAATAACAAATAACAAATAACAAATAACAAACAACAAACAACAAACAACAAACAACAAATAACAAATAACAAATAACAAATAACAAATAACAAATAACAAATAACAAATAACAAATAACAAATAACAAATAACAAATAACAAATAACAAATAACAAATAACAAATAACAAATAACAAATAACAAATAACAAATAACAAATAACAAATAACAAATAACAAATAACAAATACAAATAACAAATAACAAATAACAAATAACAAATAACAAATAACAAATAACAAATAACAAATAACAAATAACAAATAACAAATAACAAATAACAAATAACAAATAACAAATAACAATAACAAATAACAAATAACAAATAACAAATAAACAAATAACAAATAACAAATAACAAATAACAAATAACAAATAACAAATAACAAATAACAAATAACAAATAACAAATAACAAATAACAAATAACAAATAACAAATAACAAATAACAAATAACAAATAACAAATAACAAATAACAAATAACAAATAACAAATAACAAATAACAAATAACAAATAATAACAAATAACAAATAACAAATAACAAATAACAAATAACAAATAACAAATAACAAATAACAAATAACAAATAACAAATAACAAATACAAATAACAAATAACAAATAACAAATAACAAATAACAAATAACAAATAACAAATAACAAATAACAAATAACAAATAACAATAACAAATAACAAATAACAAATAACAAATAACAAATAACAAATAACAAATAACAAATAACAAATAACAAATAACAAATAACAAATAACAAATAACAAATAACAAATAACAAATAACAAATAACAAATAACAAATAACAAATAACAAATAACAAATAACAAATAACAAATACAAATAACAAATAACAAATAACAAATAACAAATAACAATAACAAATAACAAATAACAAATAACAAATAACAAATAACAAATAACAAATAACAAATAACAAATAACAAATAACAAATAACAAATAACAAATAACAAATAACAAATAACAAATAACAAATAACAAATAACAAATAACAAATAACAAATAACAAATAACAAATAACAAATAACAAATAACAAATAACAAATAACAAATAACAAATAACAAATAACAAATAACAAATAACAAATAACAAATAACAAATAACAAATAACAAATAACAAATAACAAATAACAAATAACAAATAACAAATAACAAATAACAATAACAAATAACAAAATAACAAATAACAAATAACAAATACAAATAACAAATAACAAATAACAAATAACAAATAACAAATAACAAATAACAATAACAAATAACAAATAACAAATAACAAATAACAAATAACAAATAACAAATAACAAATAACAAATAACAAATAACAAATAACAAATAACAAATAACAAATAACAAATAACAAATAACAAATAACAAATAACAAATAACAAATAACAAATAACAAATAACAAATAACAAATAACAAATAACAAATAACAAATAACAAATAACAAATAACAAATAAACAAATAACAAATAACAAATAACAAATAACAAATAACAAATAACAAATAACAAATAACAAATAACAAATAACAAATAACAAATAACAAATAACAAATAACAAATAACAAATAACAAATAACAAATAACAAATAACAAATAACAAATAACAAATAACAAATAAAAAATAACAAATAACAAATAACAAATAACAAATAACAAATAACAAATAACAAATAACAAATAAAAAAATAACAAATAACAAATAACAAATAACAAATAACAAATAACAAATAACAAATAACAAATAACAAATAACAAATAACAAATAACAAATAACAAATAACAAATAACAAATAACAAATAACAAATAACAAATAACAAATAACAAATACAATAACAAATAACAAATAACAAATAACAAATAACAAATAACAAATAACAAATAACAAATAACAAATAACAAATAACAAATAACAAAAACAAATAACAAATAACAAATAACAAATAACAAATAACAAATAACAAATAACAAATAACAAATAACAAATAACAAATAACAAATAACAAATAACAAATAACAAATAACAAATAACAAATAACAAATAACAATAACAAATAACAAATAACAAATAACAAATAACAAATAACAAAATAACAAATAACAAATAACAAATAACAAATAACAAATAACAAATAACAAATAACAAATAACAAATAACAAATAACAAATAACAAATAACAAATAACAAATAACAAATAACAAATAACAAATAACAAATAACAAATAACAAATACAAATAACAAATAACAAATAACAAATAACAAATAACAAATAACAAATAACAAATAACAAATAACAAATAACAAATAACAAATAACAAATAACAAATAACAAATAACAAATAACAAATAACAAATAACAAATAACAAATAACAAATAACAAATAACAAATAACAAATAACAAATAACAAATAACAAATAACAAATAACAAATAACAAATAACAAATAACAAATAACAAATAACAAATAACAAATAACAAATAACAAATAACAAATAACAAATAACAAATAACAAATAACAAATAACAAATAACAAATAACAAATAACAAATAACAAATAACAAATAACAAATAACAAATAACAAATAACAAATAACAAATACAAATAACAATAACAAATAACAAATAACAAATAACAAATAACAAATAACAAATAACAAATAACAAATAACAAATAACAAATAACAAATAACAAATAACAAATAACAAATAACAAATAACAAATAACAAATAACAAATAACAAATAACAAATAACAAATAACAAATAACAAATAACAAATAACAAATAACAAATAACAAATAACAAATAACAAATAACAAATAACAAATAACAAATAACAAATAACAAATAACAAATAACAAAAATAACAAATAACAAATAACAAATAACAAATAACAAATAACAAATAACAAATAACAAATAACAAATAACAAATAACAAATAACAAATAACAAATAACAAATAACAAATAACAAATAACAAATAACAAATAACAAATAACAAATAACAAATAACAAATACAATAACAAATAACAAATAACAAATAACAAATAACAAATAACAAATAACAAATAACAAATAACAAATAACAAAATAACAAATAACAAATAACAAATAACAAATAACAAATAACAAATAACAAATAACAAATAACAAATAACAAATAACAAATAACAAATAACAAATAACAAATAACAAATAACAATACAAATAACAAATAACAAATAACAAATAACAAATAACAAATAACAAATAACAAATAACAAATAACAAATAACAAATAACAAATAACAAATAACAAATAACAAATAACAAATAACAAATAACAAATAACAAATAACAAATAACAAATAACAAATAACAAATAACAAATAACAAATAACAATAACAAATAACAAATAACAAATAACAAATAACAAATAACAAATAACAAATAACAAATAACAAATAACAAATAACAAATAACAAATAACAAATAACAAATAACAAATAACAAATAACAAATAACAAATAACAAATAACAAATAACAAATAACAAATAACAAATAACAAATAACAAATAACAAATAACAAATAACAAATAACAAATAACAAATAACAAATAACAAATAACAAATAACAAATAACAAATAACAAATAACAAATAACAAATAACAAATAACAAATAACAAATAACAAATAACAAATAACAAATAACAAATAACAAATAACAAATAACAAATAACAAATAACAAATAACAAATAACAAATAACAAATAACAAATAACAAATAACAAATAACAAATAACAAATAACAAATAACAAATAACAATAACAAATAACAAATAACAAATAACAAATAACAAATAACAAATAACAAATAACAAATAACAAATAACAAATAACAAATAACAAATAACAAATAACAAATAACAAAAATAACAAATAACAAATAACAAATAACAAATAACAAATAACAAATAACAAATAACAAATAACAATAACAAATAACAAATAACAAATAACAAATAACAATAACAAATAACAAATAACAAATAACAAATAACAAATAACAAATAACAAATAACAAATAACAAATAACAAATAACAAATAACAAATAACAATAACAAATAACAAATAACAAATAACAAATAACAAATAACAAATAACAAATAACAAATAACACATAACAAATAACAAATAACAAATAACAAATAACAAATAACAAATAACAAATAACAAATAACAAATAACAAATAACAAATAACAAATAACAAATAACAAATAACAAATAACAAATAACAAATAACAAATAACAAATAACAAATAACAAATAACAAATAACAAATAACAAATAACAAATAACAAATAACAAATAACAAATAACAAATAACAAAATAACAAATAACAAATAACAAATAACAAATAACAAATAACAAATAACAAATAACAAATAACAAATAACAAATAACAAATAACAAATAACAAATAACAAATAACAAATAACAAATAACAAATAACAAATAACAAATAACAAATAACAAATAACAAATAACAAATAACAAATAACAAATAACAAATAACAAATAACAAATAACAAATAACAAATAACAAATAACAAATAACAAATAACAAATAACAAATAACAAATAACAAATAAACAAATAACAAATAACAAATAACAAAAACAAATAACAAATAACAAATAACAAATAACAAATAACAAATAACAAATAACAAATAACAAATAACAAATAACAAATAACAAATAACAAATAACAAATAACAAATAACAAATAACAAATAACAAATAACAAATAACAAATAACAAATAACAAATAACAAATAACAAATAACAAATAACAAATAACAAATAACAAATAACAAATAACAAATAACAAATAACAAATAACAAATACAACAACAAACAACAAACAACAACAAACAACAAACATAACAAATAACAAATAACAAATAACAAATAACAAATAACAAATAACAAATAACAAATAACAAATAACAAATAACAAATAACAAATAACAAATAACAAATAACAAATAACAAATAACAAATAACAAATAACAAATAACAAATAACAAATAACAAAAAAAAATAACAAATAACAAATAACAAATAACAAATAACAAATAACAAATAACAAATAACAAATAACAAATAACAAATAACAAATAACAAATAACAAATAACAAATAACAAATAACAAATAACAAATAACAAATAACAAATAACAAATAACAAATAACAAATAACAAATAACAAATAACAAATAACAAATAACAATAACAAATAACAAATAACAAATAACAAATAACAAATAACAAATAACAAATAACAAATACAAATAACAAATAACAAATAACAAATAACAAATAACAAATAACAAATAACAAATAACAAATAACAAATAACAAATAACAAATAACAAATAACAAATAACAAATAACAAATAACAAATAACAAATAACAAATAACAAATAACAAATAACAAATAACAAATAACAAATAACAAATAACAAATAACAAATAACAAATAACAAATAACAAATAACAAATAACAAATAACAAATAACAAATAACAAATAACAAATAACAAATAACAAATAACAAATAACAAATAACGAATAACGAATAACAAATAAAAAATAACAAATAACAAATAACAAATAACAAATAACAAATAACAAATAACAAATAACAAATAACAAATAACAAATAACAAATAACAAATAACAAATAACAAATAACAAATAACAAATAACAAATAACAAATAAAAAATAACAAATAACAAATAACAAATAACAAATAACAAATAACAAATAACAAATAACAAATAACAAATAACAAATAACAAATAACAAATAACAAATAACAAATAACAAATAACAAATAACAAATAACAAATAACAAATAACAAATAACAAATAACAAATAACAAATAACAAATAACAAATAACAAATAACAAATAACAAAAAACAAATAACAAATAACAAATAACAAATAACAAATAACAAATAACAAATAACAAATAACAAATAACAAATAACAAATAACAAATAACAAATAACAAATAACAAATAACAAATAACAAATAACAAATAACAAATAACAAATAACAAATAACAAATAACAAATAACAAATAACAAATAACAAATAACAAATAACAAATAACAAATAACAAATAACAAATAACAAATAACAAATAACAAATAACAAATAACAAATAACAAATAACAAATAACAAATAACAAATAACAAATAACAAAGAACAAAGAACAAAGAACAAAGAACAAAGAACAAAGAACAAAGAACAAAGAACAAAGAACAAATAACAAATAACAAAGAACAAATAACAAAGAACAAATAACAAATAACAAATAACAAATAACAAATAACAAATAACAAATAACAAATAACAAATAACAAATAACAAATAACAAATAACAAATACAAATAACAAATAACAAATAACAAATAACAAATAACAAATAACAAATAACAAATAACAAATAACAAATAACAAATAACAAATAACAAATAACAAATAACAAATAACAAATAACAAATAACAAATAACAAATAACAAATAACAAATAACAAATAACAAATAACAAATAACAAATAACAAATAACAAATAACAAATAACAAATAACAAATAACAAATAACAAATAACAAATAACAAATAACAAATAACAATAACAAATAACAAATAACAAATAACAAATAACAAATAACAAATAACAAATAACAAATAACAAATAACAAATAACAAATAACAAATAACAAATAACAAATAACAAATAACAAATAACAAATAACAAATAACAAATAACAAATAACAATAAATAACAAATAACAAATAACAAATAACAAATAACAAATAACAAATAACAAATAACAAATAACAAATAACAAATAACAAATAACAAATAACAAATAACAAATAACAAATAACAAATAACAAATAACAAATAACAAATAACAAATAACAAATAACAAATAACAAATAGCAAATAACAAATAATAAATAACAAATAACAAATAACAAATAACAAACAACAAACAACAAACAACAAACAACAAATAACAAATAACAAATAACAAATAACAAATAACAAATAACAAATAACAAATAACAAATAACAAATAACAAATAACAAATAACAAATAACAAATAACAAATAACAAATAACAAATAACAAATAACAATAACAAATAACAAATAACAAATAACAAATAACAAATAACAAATAACAAATAACAAATAACAAATAACAAATAACAAATAACAAATAACAAATAACAAATAACAAATAACAAATAACAAATAACAAATAACAAATAACAAATAACAAATAACAAATAACAAATAACAAATAACAAATAACAAATAACAAATAACAAATAACAAATAACAAATAACAAATAACAAATAACAAATAACAAATAACAAATAACAAATAACAAATAACAAATAACAAATAACAAATAACAAATAACAAATAACAAATAACAAATAACAAATAACAAATAACAAATAACAAATAACAAATAACAAATAACAAATAACAAACAACAAATAACAAAACAATAACAAATAACAAATACAAAGTAACAAATAACAAATAACAAATAACAAATAACAAATAACAAATAACAAATAACAAATAACAAATAACAAATAACAAATAACAAATAACAAATAACAAATAACAAATAACAAATAACAAATAACAAATAACAAATAACAAATAACAAATAACAAATAACAAATAACAAATAACAAATAACAAATAACAAATAACAAATAACAATAACAAATAACAAATAACAAATAACAAATAACAAATAACAAATAACAAATAACAAATAACAAATAACAAATAACAAATAACAAATAACAAATAACAAATAACAAATAACAAATAACAAATAACAAATAACAAATAACAAATAACAAATAACAAATAACAAATAACAAATAACAAATAACAAATAACAAATAACAAATAACAAATAACAAATAACAAATAACAAATAACAAATAACAAATAACAAAGAACAAAGAACAAATAACAAAGAACAAATAACAAAGAACAAAGAACAAAGAACAAAGAACAAATAACAAATAACAAATAACAAAGAACAAATAACAAAGAACAAATAACAAATAACAAATAACAAATAACAAATAACAAATAACAAATAACAAATAACAAATAACAAATAACAAATAACAAATAACAAATAACAAATAACAAATAACAAATAACAAATAACAAATAACAAATAACAAATAACAAATAACAAATAACAAATAACAAATAACAAATAACAAATAACAAATAACAAATAACAAATAACAAATAACAAATAACAAATAACAAATAACAAATAACAAATAACAAATAACAAATAACAAATAACAAATAACAAATAACAAATAACAAATAACAAATAACAAATAACAAATAACAATTAACAAATAACAAATAACAAATAACAAATAACAAATAACAAATAACAAATAACAAATAACAAATAACAAATAACAAATAACAAATAACAAATAACAAATAACAAATAACAAATAACAAATAACAAATAACAAATAACAAATAACAAATAACAAAAACAAATAACAAATAACAAATAACAAATAACAAATAACAAATAACAAATAACAAATAACAAATAACAAATAACAAATAACAAATAACAAATAACAAATAACAAATAACAAATAACAAATAACAAATAACAAATAACAAATAACAAATAACAAATAACAAATAACAAATAACAAATAACAAATAACAAATAACAAATAACAAATAACAAATAACAAATAACAAATAACAAATAACAAATAACAAATAACAAATAACAAATAACAAATAACAAATAACAAATAACAAATAACAAATAACAAATAACAAATAACAAATAACAAATAACAAATAACAAATAACAAATAACAAATAACAAATAACAAATAACAAATAACAAATAACAAATAACAAATGACAAATAACAAATAACAAATAACAAATAACAAATAACAAATAACAAATAACAAATAACAAATAACAAATAACAAATAACAAATAACAAATAACAAATAACAAATAACAAATAACAAATAACAAATAACAAATAACAAATAACAAATAACAAATAACAAATAACAAATAACAAATAACAAATAACAAATAACAAATAACAAATAACAAATAACAAATAACAAATAACAAATAACAAATAACAAATAACAAATAACAAATAACAAATAACAAATAACAAATAACAAATAACAAATAACAAATAACAAATAACAAATAACAAATAACAAATAACAAATAACAAATAACAAATAACAAATAACAAATAACAAATAACAAATAACAAATAACAAATAACAAATAACAAATAACAAATAACAAATAACAAATAACAAATAACAAATAACAAATAACAAATAACAAATAACAAATAACAAATAACAAATAACAAATAACAAATAACAAATAACAAATAACAAATAACAAATAACAAATAACAAATAACAAATAACAAATAACAAATAACAAATAACAAATAACAAATAACAAATAACAAATAACAAATAACAAATAACAAATAACAAATAACAAATAACAAATAACAAATAACAAATAACAAATAACAAATAACAAATAACAAATAACAAATAACAAATAACAAATAACAAATAACAAATAACAAATAACAAATAACAAATAACAGTAACAAATAACAAATAACAAATAACAAATAACAAATAACAAATAACAAATAACAAATAACAAATAACAAATAACAAATAACAAATAACAAATAACAAATAACAAATAACAAATAACAAATAACAAATAACAAATAACAAATAACAAATAACAAATAACAAATAACAAATAACAAATAACAAATAACAAATAACAAATAACAAATAACAAATAACAAATAACAAATAACAAATAACAAATAACAAATAACAAATAACAAATAACAAATAACAAATAACAAATAACAAATAACAAATAACAAATAACAAATAACAAATAACAAATAACAAATAACAAATAACAAATAACAAATAACAAATAACAAATAACAAATAACAAATAACAAATAACAAATAACAAATAACAAATAACAAATAACAAATAACAAATAACAAATAACAAATAACAAATAACAAATAACAAATAACAAATAACAAATAACAAATAACAAATAACAAATAACAAATAACAAATAACAAATAACAAATAACAAATAACAAATAACAAATAACAAATAACAAATAACAAATAACAAATAACAAATAACAAATAACAAATAACAAATAACAAATAACAAATAACAAATAACAAATAACAAATAACAAATAACAAATAACAAATAACAAATAACAAATAACAAATAACAAATAACAAATAACAAATAACAAATAACAAATAACAAATAACAAATAACAAATAACAAATAACAAATAACAAATAACAAATAACAAATAACAAATAACAAATAACAAATAACAAATAACAAATAACAAATAACAAATAACAAATAACAAATAACAAATAACAAATAACAAATAACAAATAACAAATAACAAATAACAAATAACAAATAACAAATAACAAATAACAAATAACAAATAACAAATAACAAATAACAAATAACAAATAACAAATAACAAATAACAAATAACAAATAACAAATAACAAATAACAAATAACAAATAACAAATAACAAATAACAAATAACAAATAACAAATAACAAATAACAAATAACAAATAACAAATAACAAATAACAAATAACAAAATAACAAATAACAAATAACAATAACAAATAACAAATAACAAATAACAAATAACAAATAACAAATAACAACAAATAACAAATAACAAATAACAAATAACAAATAACAAATAACAAATAACAAATAACAAATAACAAATAACAAATAACAAATAACAAATAACAAATAACAAATAACAAATAACAAATAACAAATAACAAATAACAAATAACAACAAATAACAAATAACAAATAACAAATAACAAATAACAAATAACAAATAACAAATAACAAATAACAAATAACAAATAACAAATAACAACAAATAACAAATAACAAATAACAAATAACAATAACAAATAACAAATAACAAATAACAAATAACAAATAACAAATAACAAATAACAAATAACAAATAACAAATAACAAATAACAAATAACAAATAACAAATAACAAATAACAAATAACAAATAACAAATAACAAATAACAAATAACAAATAACAAATAACAAATAACAAATAACAAATAACAAATAACAAATAACAAATAACAAATAACAAATAACAAATAACAAATAACAAATAACAAATAACAAATAACAAATAACAAATAACAAATAACAAATAACAAATAACAAATAACAAATAACAAATAACAAATAACAAATAACAAATAACAAATAACAAATAACAAATAACAAATAACAAATAACAAATAACAAATAACAAATAACAAATAACAAATAACAAATAACAAATAACAAATAACAAATAACAAATAACAAATAACAAATAACAAATAACAAATAACAAATAACAAATAACAAATAACAAATAACAAATAACAAATAACAAATAACAAATAACAAATAACAAATAACAAATAACAAATAACAAATAACAAATAACAAATAACAAATAACAAATAACAAATAACAAATAACAAATAACAAATAACAAATAACAAATAACAAATAACAAATAACAAATAACAAATAACAAATAACAAATAACAAATAACAAATAACAAATAACAAATAACAAATAACAAATAACAAATAACAAATAACAAATAACAAATAACAAATAACAAATAACAAATAACAAATAACAAATAACAAATAACAAATAACAAATAACAAATAACAAATAACAAATAACAAATAACAAATAACAAATAACAAATAACAAATAACAAATAACAAATAACAAATAACAAATAACAAATAACAATAACATATAACAAATAACAAATAACAAATAACAAATAACAAATAACAAATAACAAATAACAAATAACAAATAACAAATAACAAATAACAAATAACAAATAACAAATAACAAATAACAAATAACAAATAACAAATAACAAATAACAAATAACAAATAACAAATAACAAATAACAAATAACAAATAACAAATAACAAATAACAAATAACAAATAACAAATAACAAATAACAAATAACAAATAACAAATAACAAATAACAAATAACAAATAACAAATAACAAATAACAAATAACAAATAACAAATAACAAATAACAAATAACAAATAACAAATAACAAATAACAAATAACAAATAACAAATAACAAATAACAAATAACAAATAACAAATAACAAATAACAAATAACAAATAACAAATAACAAATAACAAATAACAAATAACAAATAACAAATAACAAATAACAAATAACAAATAACAAATAACAAATAACAAATAACAAATAACAAATAACAAATAACAAATAACAAATAACAAATAACAAATAACAAATAACAAATAACAAATAACAAATAACAAATAACAAATAACAAATAACAAATAACAAATAACAAATAACAAATACAAATAACAAATAACAAATAACAAATAACAAATAACAAATAACAAATAACAAATAACAAATAACAAATAACAAATAACAAATAACAAATAACAAATAACAAATAACAAATAACAAATAACAAATAACAAATAACAAATAACAAATAACAAATAACAAATAACAAATAACAAATAACAAATAACAAATAACAAATAACAAATAACAAATAACAAATAACAAATAACAAATAACAAATAACAAATAACAAATAACAAATCACAAATAACAAATAACAAATAACAAATAACAAATAACAAATAACAAATAACAAATAACAAATAACAAATAACAAATAACAAATAACAAATAACAAATAACAAATAACAAATAACAAATAACAAATAACAAATAACAAATAACAAATAACAAATAACAAATAACAAATAACAAATAACAAATAACAAATAACAAATAACAAATAACAAATAACAAATAACAAATAACAAATAACAAATAACAAATAACAAATAACAAATAACAAATAACAAATAACAAATAACAAATAACAAATAACAAATAACAAATAACAAATAACAAATAACAAATAACAAATAACAAATAACAAATAACAAATAACAAATAACAAATAACAAATAACAAATAACACAAATAACAAATAACAAATAACAAATAACAAATAACAAATAACAAATAACAAATAACAAATAACAAATAACAAATAACAAATAACAAATAACAAATAACAAATAACAAATAACAAATAACAAATAACAAATAACAAATAACAAATAACAAATAACAAATAACAAATAACAAATAACAAATAACAAATAACAAATAACAAATAACAAATAACAAATAACAAATAACAAATAACAAATAACAAATAACAAATAACAAATAACAAATAACAAATAACAAATAACAAATAACAAATAACAAATAACAAATAACAAATAACAAATAACAAATAACAAATAACAAATAACAAATAACAAATAACAAATAACAAATAACAAATAACAAATAACAAATAACAAATAACAAATAACAAATAACAAATAACAAATAACAAATAACAAATAACAAATAACAAATAACAAATAACAAATAACAAATAACAAATAACAAATAACAAATAACAAATAACAAATAACAAATAACAAATAACAAATAACAAATAACAAATAACAAATAACAAATAACAAATAACAAATAACAAATAACAAATAACAAATAACAAATAACAAATAACAAATAACAAATAAACAAATAACAATAACAAATAACAAATAACAAATAACAAATAACAAATAACAAATAACAAATAACAAATAACAAATAACAAATAACAAATAACAAATAACAAATAACAAATAACAAATAACAAATAACAAATAACAAATAACAAATAACAAATAACAAATAACAAATAACAAATAACAAATAACAAATAACAAATAACAAATAACAAATAACAAATAACAAATAACAAATAACAAATAACAAATAACAAATAACAAATAACACATAACAAATAACAAATAACAAATAACAAATAACAAATAACAAATAACAAATAACAAATAACAAATAATAAATACAAAGTAACAAATAACAAATAATAAATAATAAATAACAAATAATAAATAACAAATAACAAATAATTAATAACAAATAACAAATAACAAATAACAAATAACAAATAACAAATAACAAATAACAAATAACAAATAACAAATAACAAATAACAAATAACAAATAACAAATAACAAATAACAAATAACAAATAACAAATAACAAATAACAAATAACAAATAACAAATAACAAATAACAAATAACAAATAACAAATAACAAATAACAAATAACAAATAACAAATAACAAATAACAAATAACAAATAACAAATAACAAATAACAAATAACAAATAACAAATAACAAATAACAAATAACAAATAACAAATAACAAATAACAAATAACAAATAACAAATAACAAATAACAAATACAAATAACAAATAACAAATAACAAATAACAAATAACAAATAACAAATAACAAATAACAAATATCAAATAACAAATAACAAATAACAAATAACAAATAACAAATAACAAATAACAAATAACAAATAACAAATAACAAATAACAAATAACAATACAAATACAATAACAAATAACAAATAACAAATAACAAATAACAAATAACAAATAACAAATAACAATAACAAATAACAAATAACAAATAACAAATAACAATAACAAATAACAAATAACAAATAACAAATAACAAATAACAAATAACAAATAACAAATAACAAATAACAAATAACAAATAACAAATAACAAATAACAAATAACAAATAACAAATAACAAATAACAAATAACAAATAACAAATAACAAATAACAAATAACAAATAACAAATAACAAATAACAAATAACAAATAACAAATAACAAATAACAAATAACAAATAACAAATAACAAATAACAAATAACAAATAACAAATAACAAATAACAAATAACAAATAACAAATAACAAATAACAATAATAACAAATAACAAATAACAAATAACAAATAACAATAACAAATAACAAATAACAAATAACAAATAACAAATAACAAATAACAAATAACAAATAACAAATAACAAATAACAAATAACAAATAACAAATAACAAATAACAAATAACAAATAACAAATAACAAATAACAAATAACAAATAACAAATAACAAATAACAAATAACAAATAACAAATAACAAATAACAAATAACAAATAACAAATAACAAATAACAAATAACAAATAACAAATAACAAATAACAAATAACAAATAACAAATAACAAATAACAAATAAAAAATAACAATATAACAAATAACAAATAACAAATAACAAATAACAAATAACAAATAACAAATAACAATAACAAATAACAAATAACAAATAACAAATAACAAATAACAAATAACAAATAACAAATAACAAATACAAATAACAAATAACAAATAACAAATAACAAATAACAACAAATAACAACAAATAACAACAAATAACAAATAACAAATAACAACAAATAACAACAAATAACAACAAATAACAACAAATAACAACAAATAACAACAAATAACAACAAATAACAACAAATAACAACAAATAACAACAAATAACAAATAACAAATAACAAATAACAAATAACAAATAACAAATAACAAATAACAAATAACAAATAACAAATAACAAATAACAAATAACAAATAACAAATAACAAATAACAAATAACAAATAACAAATAACAAATACAAAGTAACAAATAACAAATAACAAATAACAAATAACAAATAACAAATAACAAATAACAAATAACAAATAACAAATAACAAATAATAAATAACAAATAACAAATAACAAATAACAAATAACAAATAACAAATAACAAATAACAAATAACAAATAACAAATAACAAATAACAAATAACAAATAACAAATAACATATAACAAATAACAAATAACAAATAACAAATAACAAATAACAAATAACAAATAACAAATAACAAATAACAAATAACAAATAACAATACAAATAACAAATAACAAATAACAAATAACAAATAACAAATAACAAATAACAAATAACAAATAACAAATAACAAATAACAAATAACAAATAACAAATAACAAATAACAAATAACAAATAACAAATAACAAATAACAAATAACAAATAACAAATACAAATAACAAATAACAAATAACAAATAACAAATAACAAATAACAAATAACAAATAACAAATAACAAATAACAAATAACAAATAACAAATAACAAATAACAAATAACAATTAACAAATAACAAATAACAAATAACAAATAACAAATAACAAATAACAAATAACAAATAACAAATAACAAATAACAAATAACAAATAACAAATAACAAATAACAAATAACAAATAACAAATAACAAATAACAAATAACAAATAACAAAAACAAATAACAAATAACAAATAACAAATAACAAATAACAATAACAAATAACAAATAACAAATTACAAATAACAAATAACAAATAACAAATAACAAATAACAAATAACAAATAACAAATAACAAATAACAAATAACAAATAACAAATAACAAATAACAAATAACAAATAACAAATAACAAATTACAAATAACAAATAACAAATAACAAATAACAAATAACAAATAACAAATAACAAATAACAAATAACAACTAACAAATAACAAATAACAAATAACAAATAACAAATAACAAATAACAAATAACAAATAACAAATAACAAATAACAAATAACAAATAACAAATAACAAATAACAAATAACAAATAACAAATAACAAATAACAAATAACAAATAACAAATAACAAATAACAAATAACAAATAACAAATAACAAATAACAAATAACAAATAACAAATAACAAATAACAAATAACAAATAACAAATAACAAATAACAAATAACAAATAACAAATAACAAATAACAAATAACAAATAACAAATAACAAATAACAAATAACAAATAACAAATAACAAATAACAAATAACAAATAACAAATAACAAATAACAAATAACAAATAACAAATAACAAATAACAAATAACAAATAACAAATAACAAATAACAAATAACAAATAACAAATAACAAATAACAAATAACAAATAACAAATAACAAATAACAAATAACAAATAACAAATAACAAATAACAAATAACAAATAACAAATAACAAATAACAAATAACAAATAACAAATAACAAATAACAAATAACAAATAACAAATAACAAATAACAAATAACAAATAACAAATAACAAATAACAAATAACAAATAACAAATAACAAATAACAAATAACAAATAACAAATAACAAATAACAAATAACAAATAACAAATAACAAATAACAAATAACAAATAACAAATAACAAATAACAAATAACAAATAACAAATAACAAATAACAAATAACAAATAACAAATAACAAATAACAAATAACAAATAACAAATAACAAATAACAAATAACAAATAACAAATAACAAATAACAAATAACAAATAACAAATAACAAATAACAAATAACAAATAACAAATAACAAATAACAAATAACAAATAACAAATAACAAATAACAAATAACAAATAACAAATAACAAATAACAAATAACAAATAACAAATAACAAATAACAAATAACAAATAACAAATAACAAATAACAAATAACAAATAACAAATAACAAATAACAAATAACAAATAACAAATAACAAATAACAAATAACAAATAACAAATAACAAATAACAAATAACAAATAACAAATAACAAATAACAAATAACAAATAACAAATAACAAATAACAAATAACAAATAACAAATAACAAATAACAAATAACAAATAACAAATAACAAATAACAAATAACAAATAACAAATAACAAATAACAAATAACAAATAACAAATAACAAATAACAAATAACAAATAACAAATAACAAATAACAAATAACAAATAACAAATAACAAATAACAAATAACAAATAACAAATAACAAATAACAAATAACAAATAACAAATAACAAATAACAAATAACAAATAACAAATAACAAATAACAAATAACAAATAACAAATAACAAATAACAAATAACAAATAACAAATAACAAATAACAAATAACAAATAACAAATAACAAATAACAAATAACAAATAACAAATAACAAATAACAAATAACAAATAACAAATAACAAATAACAAATAACAAATAACAAATAACAAATAACAAATAACAAATAACAAATAACAAATAACAAATAACAAATAACAAATAACAAATAACAAATAACAAATAACAAATAACAAATAACAAATAACAAATAACAAATAACAAATAACAAATAACAAATAACAAATAACAAATAACAAATAACAAATAACAAATAACAAATAACAAATAACAAATAACAAATAACAAATAACAAATAACAAATAACAAATAACAAATAACAAATAACAAATAACAAATAACAAATAACAAATAACAAATAACAAATAACAAATAACAAATAACAAATAACAAATAACAAATAACAAATAACAAATAACAAATAACAAATAACAAATAACAAATAACAAATAACAAATAACAAATAACAAATAACAAATAACAAATAACAAATAACAAATAACAAATAACAAATAACAAATAACAAATAACAAATAACAAATAACAAATAACAAATAACAAATAACAAATAACAAATAACAAATAACAAATAACAAATAACAAATAACAAATAACAAATAACAAATAACAAATAACAAATAACAAATAACAAATAACAAATAACAAATAACAAATAACAAATAACAAATAACAAATAACAAATAACAAATAACAAATAACAAATAACAAATAACAAATAACAAATAACAAATAACAAATAACAAATAACAAATAACAAATAACAAATAACAAATAACAAATAACAAATAACAAATAACAAATAACAAATAACAAATAACAAATAACAAATAACAAATAACAAATAACAAATAACAAATAACAAATAACAAATAACAAATAACAAATAACAAATAACAAATAACAAATAACAAATAACAAATAACAAATAACAAATAACAAATAACAAATAACAAATAACAAATAACAAATAACAAATAACAAATAACAAATAACAAATAACAAATAACAAATAACAAATAACAAATAACAAATAACAAATAACAAATAACAAATAACAAATAACAAATAACAAATAACAAATAACAAATAACAAATAACAAATAACAAATAACAAATAACAAATAACAAATAACAAATAACAAATAACAAATAACAAATAACAAATAACAAATAACAAATAACAAATAACAAATAACAAATAACAAATAACAAATAACAAATAACAAATAACAAATAACAAATAACAAATAACAAATAACAAATAACAAATAACAAATAACAAATAACAAATAACAAATAACAAATAACAAATAACAAATAACAAATAACAAATAACAAATAACAAATAACAAATAACAAATAACAAATAACAAATAACAAATAACAAATAACAAATAACAAATAACAAATAACAAATAACAAATAACAAATAACAAATAACAAATAACAAATAACAAATAACAAATAACAAATAACAAATAACAAATAACAAATAACAAATAACAAATAACAAATAACAAATAACAAATAACAAATAACAAATAACAAATAACAAATAACAAATAACAAATAACAAATAACAAATAACAAATAACAAATAACAAATAACAAATAACAAATAACAAATAACAAATAACAAATAACAAATAACAAATAACAAATAACAAATAACAAATAACAAATAACAAATAACAAATAACAAATAACAAATAACAAATAACAAATAACAAATAACAAATAACAAATAACAAATAACAAATAACAAATAACAAATAACAAATAACAAATAACAAATAACAAATAACAAATAACAAATAACAAATAACAAATAACAAATAACAAATAACAAATAACAAATAACAAATAACAAATAACAAATAACAAATAACAAATAACAAATAACAAATAACAAATAACAAATAACAAATAACAAATAACAAATAACAAATAACAAATAACAAATAACAAATAACAAATAACAAATAACAAATAACAAATAACAAATAACAAATAACAAATAACAAATAACAAATAACAAATAACAAATAACAAATAACAAATAACAAATAACAAATAAATAACAAATAACAAATAACAAATAACAAATAACAAATAACAAATAACAAATAACAAAAAACAAATAACAAATAACAAATAACAAATAACAAATAACAAATAACAAATAACAAATAACAAATAACAAATAACAAATAACAAATAACAAATAACAAATAACAAAAAAACAAATAACAAATAACAAATAACAAATAACAAATAACAAATAACAAATAACAAATAACAAATAACAAATAACAAATAACAAATAACAAATAACAAATAACAAATAACAAATAACAAATAACAAATAACAAATAACAAATAACAAATAACAAATAACAAATAACAAATAACAAATAACAAATAACAAATAACAATAACAAATAACAAATAACAAATAACAAATAACAAATAACAAATAACAAATAACAAATAACAAATAACAAATAACAAATAACAAATAACAAATAACAAATAACAAATAACAAATAACAAATAACAAATAACAAATAACAAATAACAAATAACAAATAACAAATAACAAATAACAAATAACAAATAACAAATAACAAATAACAAATAACAAATAACAAATAACAAATAACAAATAACAAATAACAAATAACAAATAACAAATAACAAATAACAAATAACAAATAACAAATAACAAATAACAAATAACAAATAACAAATAACAAATAACAAATAACAAATAACAAATAACAAATAACAAATAACAAATAACAAATAACAAATAACAAATAACAAATAACAAATAACAAATACAAATAACAAATAACAAATAACAAATAACAAATAACAAATAACAAATAACAAATAACAAATAACAAATAACAAATAACAAATAACAAATAACAAATAACAAATAACAAATAACAAATAACAAATAACAAATAACAAATAACAAATAACAAATAACAAATAACAAATAACAAATAACAAATAACAAATAACAAATAACAAATAACAAATAACAAATAACAAATAACAAATAACAAATAACAAATAACAAATAACAAATAACAAATAACAAATAACAAATAACAAATAACAAATAACAAATAACAAATAACAAATAACAAATAACAAATAACAAATAACAAATAACAAATAACAACAAATAACAAATAACAAATAACAAATAACAAATAACAAATAACAAATAACAAATAACAAATAACAAATAACAAATAACAAATAACAAATAACAAATAACAAATAACAAATAACAAATAACAAATAACAAATAACAAATAACAAATAACAAATAACAAATAACAAATAACAAATAACAAATAACAAATAACAAATAACAAATAACAAATAACAAATAACAAATAACAAATAACAAATAACAAATAACAAATAACAAATAACAAATAACAAATAACAAATAACAATAACAAATAACAAATAACAAATAACAAATAACAAATAACAAATAACAAATAACAAATAACAAATAACAAATAACAAATAACAAATAACAAATAACAAATAACAAATAACAAATAACAAATAACAAATAACAAATAACAAATAACAAATAACAAATAACAAATAACAAATAACAAATAACAAATAACAAATAACAAATAACAAATAACAAATAACAAATAACAAATAACAAATAACAAATAACAAATAACAAATAACAAATAACAAATAACAAATAACAAATAACAAATAACAAATAACAAATAACAAATAACAAATAACAAATAACAAATAACAAATAACAAATAACAAATAACAAATAACAAATAACAAATAACAAAAACCAAATAACAAATAACAAATAACAAATAACAAATAACAAATAACAAATAACAAATAACAAATAACAAATAACAAATAACAAATAACAAATAACAAATAACAAATAACAAATAACAAATAACAAATAACAAATAACAAATAACAAATAACAAATAACAAATAACAAATAACAAATAACAAATAACAAATAACAAATAACAAATAACAAATAACAAATAACAAATAACAAATAACAAATAACAAATAACAAATAACAAAAACAAATAACAAATAACAAATAACAAATAACAAATAACAAATAACAAATAACAAATAACAAAAAACAAATAACAAATAACAAATAACAAATAACAAATAACAAATAACAAATAACAAATAACAAATAACAAATAACAAATAACAAATAACAAATAACAAATAACAAATAACAAATAACAAATAACAAATAACAAATAACAAATAACAAATAACAAATAACAAATAACAAATAACAAATAACAAATAACAAATAACAAATAACAAATAACAAATAACAAATAACAAATAACAAATAACAAATAACAAATAACA
Source organism: Volucella inanis (assembly GCA_907269105.1). Taxonomy (NCBI): domain Eukaryota; kingdom Metazoa; phylum Arthropoda; class Insecta; order Diptera; family Syrphidae; genus Volucella; species Volucella inanis. The sequence goes on from OU026158.1 coordinate 9,187,876, forward strand.
AATAACAAATAACAAATAACAAATAACAAATAACAAATAACAAATAACAAATAACAAATAACAAATAACAAATAACAAATAACAAATAACAAATAACAATACAAATAACAAATAACAAATAACAAATAACAAATAACAAATAACAAATAACAAATAACAAATAACAAATAACAAATAACAAATAACAAATAACAAATAACAAATAACAAATAACAAATAACAAATAACAAATAACAAATAACAAATAACAAATAACAAATAACAAATAACAAATAACAAATAACAAATAACAAATAACAAATAACAAATACAAACAAATAACAAATAACAAATAACAAATAACAAATAACAAATAACAAATAACAAATAACAAATAACAAATAACAAATAACAAATAACAATAACAAATAACAAATAACAAATAACAAATAACAAATAACAAATAACAAATAACAAATAACAAATAACAAATAACAAATACAAATAACAATACAAATAACAAATAACAATAACAAATAACAAATAACAAATAACAAATAACAAATAACAAATAACAAATAACAAAAAAACAAATAACAAATAACAAATAACAAATAACAAATAACAAATAACAAATAACAAATAACAAATAACAAATAACAAATAACAAATAACAAATAACAAATAACAAATAACAAATAACAAATAACAAATAACAAATAACAAATAACAAATAACAAATAACAAATAACAAATAACAAATAACAAATAACAAATAACAAATAACAAATAACAAATAACAAATAACAAATAACAAATAACAAATAACAAATAACAAATAACAAATAACAAATAACAAATAACAAATAACAAATAACAAATAACAAATAACAAATAACAAATAACAAATAACAAATAACAAATAACAAATAACAAATAACAAATAACAAATAACAAATAACAAATAACAAATAACAAATAACAAATAACAAATAACAAATAACAAATAACAAATAACAAATAACAAATAACAAATAACAAATAACAAATAACAAATAACAAATAACAAATAACAAATAACAAATAACAAATAACAAATAACAAATAACAAATAACAAATAACAATAACAAATAACAAATAACAAATAACAAATAACAAATAACAAATAACAAATAACAAATAACAAATAACAAATAACAAATAACAAATAACAAATAACAAATAACAAATAACAAATAACAAATAACAAATAACAAATAACAAATAACAAATAACAAATAACAAATAACAAATAACAAATAACAAATAACAAATAACAAATAACAAATAACAAATAACAAATAACAAATAACAAATAACAAATAACAAATAACAAATAACAAATAACAAATAACAAATAACAAATAACAAATAACAAATAACAAATAACAAATAACAAATAACAAATAACAAATAACAAATAACAAATAACAAATAACAAATAACAAATAACAAATAACAAATAACAAATAACAAATAACAAATAACAAATAACAAATAACAAATAACAAATAACAAATAACAAATAACAAATAACAAATAACAAATAACAAATAACAAATAACAAATAACAAATAACAAATAACAAATAACAAATAACAAATAACAAATAACAAATAACAAATAACAAATAACAAATAACAAATAACAAATAACAAATAACAAATAACAAATAACAAATAACAAATAACAAATAACAAATAACAAATAACAAATAACAAATAACAAAGAACAAATAACAAATAACAAATAACAAATAACAAATAACAAATAACAAATAACAAATAACAAATAACAAATAACAAATAACAAATAACAAATAACAAATAACAAATAACAAATAACAAATAACAAATAACAAATAACAAATAACAAATAACAAATAACAAATAACAAATAACAAATAACAAATAACAAATAACAAATAACAAATAACAAATAACAAATAACAAATAACAAATAACAAATAACAAATAACAAATAACAAATAACAAATAACAAATAACAAATAACAAATAACAAATAACAAATAACAAATAACAAATAACAAATAACAAATAACAAATAACAAATAACAAATAACAAATAACAAATAACAAATAACAAATAACAAATAACAAATAACAAATAACAAATAACAAATAACAAATAACAAATAACAAATAACAAATAACAAATAACAAATAACAAATAACAAATAACAAATAACAAATAACAAATAACAAATAACAAATAACAAATAACAAATAACAAATAACAAATAACAAATAACAAATAACAAATAACAAATAACAAATAACAAATAACAAATAACAAATAACAAATAACAAATAACAAATAACAAATAACAAATAACAAATAACAAATAACAAATAACAAATAACAAATAACAAATAACAAATAACAAATAACAAATAACAAATAACAAATAACAAATAACAAATAACAAATAACAAATAACAAATAACAAATAACAAATAACAAATAACAAATAACAAATAACAAATAACAAATAACAAATAACAAATAACAAATAACAAATAACAAAAAATAACAAATAACAAATAACAAATAACAAATAACAAATAACAAATAACAAATAACAAATAACAAATAACAAATAACAAATAACAAATAACAAATAACAAATAACAAATAACAAATAACAAATAACAAATAACAAATAACAAAAAACAAATAACAAATAACAAATAACAAATAACAAATAACAAATAACAAATAACAAATAACAAATAACAAATAACAAATAACAAATAACAAATAACAAATAACAAATAACAAATAACAAATAACAAATAACAAATAACAAATAACAAATAACAAATAACAAATAACAAATAACAAATAACAAATAACAAATAACAAATAACAAATAACAAATAACAAATAACAAATAACAAATAACAAATAACAAATAACAAATAACAAATAACAAATAACAAATAACAAATAACAAATAACAAATAACAAATAACAAATAACAAATAACAAATAACAAATAACAAATAACAAATAACAAATAACAAATAACAAATAACAAATAACAAATAACAAATAACAAATAACAAATAACAAATAACAAATAACAAATAACAAATAACAAATAACAAATAACAAATAACAAATAACAAATAACAAATAACAAATAACAAATAACAAATAACAAATAACAAATAACAAATAACAAATAACAAATAACAAATAACAAATAACAAATAACAAATAACAAATAACAAATAACAAATAACAAATAACAAATAACAAATAACAAATAACAAATAACAAATAACAAATAACAAATAACAAATAACAAATAACAAATAACAAATAACAAATAACAAATAACAAATAACAAATAACAAATAACAAATAACAAATAACAAATAACAAATAACAAATAACAAATAACAAATAACAAATAACAAATAACAAATAACAAATAACAAATAACAAATAACAAATAACAAATAACAAATAACAAATAACAAATAACAAATAACAAATAACAAATAACAAATAACAAATAACAAATAACAAATAACAAATAACAAATAACAAATAACAAATAACAAATAACAAATAACAAATAACAAATAACAAATAACAAATAACAAATAACAAATAACAAATAACAAATAACAAATAACAAATAACAAATAACAAATAACAAATAACAAATAACAAATAACAAATAACAAATAACAAATAACAAATAACAAATAACAAATAACAAATAACAAATAACAAATAACAAATAACAAATAACAAATAACAAATAACAAATAACAAATAACAAATAACAAATAACAAATAACAAATAACAAATAACAAATAACAAATAACAAATAACAAATAACAAATAACAAATAACAAATAACAAATAACAAATAACAAATAACAAATAACAAATAACAAATAACAAATAACAAATAACAAATAACAAATAACAAATAACAAATAACAAATAACAAATAACAAATAACAAATAACAAATAACAAATAACAAATAACAAATAACAAATAACAAATAACAAATAACAAATAACAAATAACAAATAACAAATAACAAATAACAAATAACAAATAACAAATAACAAATAACAAATAACAAATAACAAATAACAAATAACAAATAACAAATAACAAATAACAAATAACAAATAACAAATAACAAATAACAAATAACAAATAACAAATAACAAATAACAAATAACAAATAACAAATAACAAATAACAAATAACAAATAACAAATAACAAATAACAAATAACAAATAACAAATAACAAATAACAAATAACAAATAACAAATAACAAATAACAAATAACAAATAACAAATAACAAATAACAAATAACAAATAACAAATAACAAATAACAAATAACAAATAACAAATAACAAATAACAAATAACAAATAACAAATAACAAATAACAAATAACAAATAACAAATAACAAATAACAAATAACAAATAACAAATAACAAATAACAAATAACAAATAACAAATAACAAATAACAAATAACAAATAACAAATAACAAATAACAAATAACAAATAACAAATAACAAATAACAAATAACAAATAACAAATAACAAATAACAAATAACAAATAACAAATAACAAATAACAAATAACAAATAACAAATAACAAATAACAAATAACAAATAACAAATAACAAATAACAAATAACAAATAACAAATAACAAATAACAAATAACAAATAACAAATAACAAATAACAAATAACAAATAACAAATAACAAATAACAAATAACAAATAACAAATAACAAATAACAAATAACAAATAACAAATAACAAATAACAAATAACAAATAACAAATAACAAATAACAAATAACAAATAACAAATAACAAATAACAAATAACAAATAACAAATAACAAATAACAAATAACAAATAACAAATAACAAATAACAAATAATAAATAACAAATAACAAATAACAAATAACAAATAACAAATAACAAATAACAAATAACAAATAACAAATAACAAATAACAAATAACAAATAACAAATAACAAATAACAAATAACAAATAACAAATAACAAATAACAAATAACAAATAACAAATAACAAATAACAAATAACAAATAACAAATAACAAATAACAAATAACAAATAACAAATAACAAATAACAAATAACAAATAACAAATAACAAATAACAAATAACAAATAACAAATAACAAATAACAAATAACAAATAACAAATAACAAATAACAAATAACAAATAACAAATAACAAATAACAAATAACAAATAACAAATAACAAATAACAAATAACAAATAACAAATAACAAATAACAAATAACAAATAACAAATAACAAATAACAAATAACAAATAACAAATAACAAATAACAAATAACAAATAACAAATAACAAATAACAAATAACAAATAACAGATAACAAATAACAAATAACAAATAACAAATAACAAATAACAAATAACAAATAACAAATAACAAATAACAAATAACAAATAACAAATAACAAATAACAAATAACAAATAACAAATAACAAATAACAAATAACAAATAACAAATAACAAATAACAAATAACATATAACAAATAACAAATAACAAATAACAAATAACAAATAACAAATAACAAATAACAAATAACAAATAACAAATAACAAATAACAAATAACAAATAACAAATAACAAATAACAAATAACAAATAACAAATAACAAATAACAATAACAAATAACAAATAACAATAACAAATACAAATAACAAATAACAAATAACAAATAACAAATAACAAATAACAAATAACAAATAACAAATAACAAATAACAAATAACAAATAACAAATAACAAATAACAAATAACAAATAACAAATAACAAATAACAAATAACAAATAACAAATAACAAATAACAAATAACAAATAACAAATACAAATAACAAATAACAAATAACAAATAACAAATAACAAATAACAAATAACAAATAACAAATAACAAATAACAAATAACAAATAACAAATAACAATAACAAATAACAAATACAAATAACAAATAACAAATAACAAATAACAAATAACAAATAACAAATAACAAATAACAAATAACAAATAACAAATAACAAATAACAAATAACAAATAACAAATAACAAATAACAAATAACAAATAACAAACAACAAATAACAAATAACAAATAACAAATAACAAATAACAAATAACAAATAACAAATAACAAATAACAAATAACAAATAACAAATAACAAATAACAAATAACAAATAACAAATAACAAATAACAAATAACAAATAACAAATAACAAATAACAAATAACAAATAACAAATAACAAATAACAAATAACAAATAACAAATAACAAATAACAAATAACAAATAACAAATAACAAATAAAAATAACAAATAACAAATAACAAATAACAAATAACAAATAAAAAATAACAAATAACAAATAACAAATAACAAATAACAAATAACAAATAACAAATAACAAATAACAAATAACAAATAACAAATAACAAATAACGAATAACAAATAAAAAATAAAAAATAACAAATAAAAAATAACAAATAACAAATAACAAATAACAAGTAACAAATAACAAATAACAAATAACAAATAACAAATAACAAATAACAAATAACAAATAACAAATAACAAATAACAAAAAACAAATAAAAAATAACAAATAATAAATAAATAAATAACAAATAACAAAAAACAAATAAAAACAACAATTATATAAATAAATTAATAACAAATATGTCGATAAATACATAAGTGAATTTATAAATAGTCAAGAATAAATATGAAAATAAATAAATAAATTAACAATTGACATTTAAATAAGTTATATCAAGGTATGATAAATAACAAATAGGATTCTTATAAGGTAAGAACATATAAAAACAGAATAGCAATGGATAGATATTTACATTAGTTATGCAATTGGTTAACGAGACGATTGTCTTGCTAGGAATGTGTATTTTAGTTTTTGAATCCCATGCGAATGTTTTGGTTATGTGGTCTTTGAGCCTGAGTTTACTGTCCAAATGAGTACCCAAATACCTTACCATAGGCACCCAATTTATATTGCTCCCATTTAGCTGAAGTTGGTTGCTGGGAAGAAAACAAGCTTTTCTTTTTCTTGTGAAAAAGATCGCTTGAGTTTTTCCTTTATTAAGCTTAATTTTCTATCTGGTATAATGTTTTAATTCACATACCGCATGATCCCAGCACAATTTCATTTCTTTTAAATTTAATTATCTCAATCTCACACATATCATCAAACGATTTAGTTTATATTTTAGTCACCATTCCCTTTAAATCCACTTGCTGTTTGATTACATCTCCCATCATTTCATTCCGTGAAAATTCTAACGCGAAAAAGTAAGACCACAATAGAGCTCTTCAGAGTTCTGCCTTTTGCTCTATACGAAAATCATACGAGTGTTGTTTCACCATCACTAAAACATAAAATGGCCCTAAAAATCTCTCTTAGCGATGTGTTCAGTATAGTACCAATCTTCGATGGCAATCCGGCAGGTCTCAATAAATTTGTGGCGTGCGGCAACACTCTATTTACTTACATCAATGACGAAGCGCAACACTCTCTTTTTCTGGACATTATTAAAACTAGGCTTCAAGGTCCGGCTTTTGATCTTGTCCAAAATACCTATAATTTCACTTAATGGAAAGATATGGTATCAGTGCTAGAGTCTCAATTCAGAGAACTCAAGTCACGGTTCTCCGCCCAGAATGAGCTAATAACAGCCAAGCAGAGACACCAAGAGTCCGTCCAAGAATTTGGGGACAGAATTATCACGTTATTGTGTGCACTCGACACAGTCACATGCAGTTCTATAGCGGAGATACCCATAAGAGATTTCGTCATTAAGGAAAATACAAACCTGTCAGTAAAGACTTCCGAGGATGGACTTAAATGCCCCAGTCGCAAGATCCTCGTAAAGGCTCGAATTTACCAGGATCTGAAAACTGCGGTCAGCTATGCTTTCGGACAATCCATCCGATTAGAGCCTGCCGTTGGACCTACAAACACGCCCACAAAACAAAAGTCCCAAAGTGTAGTCAAATGTCAGACATGTAACAAGTTGGGGTACAACTCAACTACATGTTATATGAACCAAGTTACGCACTCCCAACCACCCAACCACTGTCTGCCAAACATGCAACAAAATAGGTCACACTTTCGCCACTTGTTACAGGAATAATAATATTCCGAATTTCATTCCGCAAAAAATAAAGAGGGAAGTTCAGCTGATAAGATGTGGGTATTGTAACCACTCTCAGGACGAATGTAGGATGCGATTGGCACATGAGAGGCCTCAACAAGGGAAACCAAATCCCTAAAGTTCCCCCAATGACCAAAAAGTGAGACATTATTCTTTCATGTCGGGAAACGAGCAAGATCGGGAAGTAGAACCCGGCAATCTTACCCGAGTACAAATAAAAGCCGATGTTCACAACGTTCCTCACTAACCTATCAAATATTCATATATATGGCCAGTGATACGAGCCAAATTTCACCCATTATCCACAAACAACTAGCTACATTCCTAATCGACACAGGCGCTGACATAAGCCTGGTAAAATCAAAAATAAATTCCAAGTAATACCTCCTTGCATAAATTCAGAATATGACGGAATAATCGGCAACGATTTTCTCAGTGAATTTCAGTGTCATGTCGATTTGGAAAATAGAGAAATCGAAATAATTATACAAAAGGAAAGCATAAAGAATAAGCTTTTAATAGAAGATAGCAACTGGGGAAAAATGACTAATGCCGTTCCCAAAATTCAAGCCTCAGGAAGAAATGTTGAGGTATCTGGTTTCACAAACAGGGTGTATCCTTGGAATATCAATGTGAACCAAGAAAATGCAGAAAACGAGCCAATAGTTTAGTCCATTTGTCTACGGGCCGGAACAAGCAACTCGTCTTTTCAATACCTAAAAGTAAAAAAAAATACACAACAGAAAGTAAGCCTGTAACACAGAACGCGGTTAAAAGTAGACCAGACACACACAAAAACTCACATTGTCTCGCCGAATGTGAGACTGAGACAACGGCTCGCAAACAAAAACAAGACGCACTCAAAAATAATAATAATATGGTGATACTTAAACCAAGGATGCAGCAAATAATTGAAGTCCCTTTCAATGATAAATCGCTCAAAGAGCAAGATTTAATAATACGTAAAAGGTTAGTCAAACCCGGTATTTATATAGGAGATACCCTAACCAGAGCCACAAATTCCAAAAATCTAGGGATAGCATTAAAAAAAGGTTAGAAAGATTAGTATCGGTACTAGATCTTGAACACTGTAATAGTGAGGAAAAAGAGTCCATACTAACAATCTGTAGGGAGTACAATGATTTATTTTATCTTGACGGCGATTATCTTAAATCAACTGACACCATTAAACACCGCATAATAACGGACTCAAATAAACCTCGTAGAGCCCTATATGCTTCCTGACCCGCAAAAGAGTGAAATTCACAAACAAGTGAATGATATGCATCAGGAGGGCATTATCACACCCATTGCCAGTCCATGGAACTATCCCTTGCTACTTGTTCCCAAGAAACCTGATAAGGATGGTAACAAACGTTGGAGAGTGGTGGTTGATTTCAGGCGGTTAAATGAATTAACAGTTGGAGATGCATGTCCCCTGCCAAACATTACCGATATACTAGAGCAAAATATTTTAGTGCTCTTGATTTGGCCAAGGGATTTCACCAAATTCCCATGAAGAAGGGAAGCAAATGCAAGACCGCATACGGTCACACCATACGGTCACTATGAATGCAGTCGTATGCCGCTCGGTCTAAAGAACGCACCAGCAACCTTCCAACGCCTAATGAACAATGTGTTAATGGGTCTTCAGGGATTCGATTGCTTTGTGTACGTTGATGATATAGTCCTATACGGATACGATCTCAAAAATCATACCTTAAAATTATTACGTGTTTTTGACCGTCTACGACAACACAACTTAAAACTCCAGACGGATAAATGTAATTTCCTCAAAAGAGAATTGATGAGATGAGAAATGATGCACATCATATCCGAGAAAGGACTCAAACCAGACCCCGAGAAAATAAAAGCCGTAAAGACTTACCCTGTACCCAAAAATATTAAAGGCGTAAAATCGTTTTTAAGATTTTTAGGCTACTACAGACGGTTCGTAGATAACTTTTCTACAACAGCAAAGCCACTCACAAATTTATTAAAGAAAAATGTGGAATGCAAATGGGATACGTTCTGCGATGAGGCTTTCCAAACACTCAAACACAAGCTTATGGGACCCCCTATTTTAGCATACCCTAATTTCGACGAACACTTCATAGTAACAACCGTCGCCTTCCCAGGTCTGAGGACGAGACTGGAATTTTAAAAGAAAATACAGTCCTGGTAACCACACGCACGCAACATAAAAAGGACCAGGAACCTATACGAGAAATAGATACCCCAGAAGTTATTCAAACCCTTTTAAGATTAAACCTTCAAGAATAAAGACCTTTTTTAACAGACAAAAGGATTCAACTTAAAATTATAATATTGCCCTTAATAGATTCACGAGACGAGGAAATCCTAAAAGAGAAGACACGCCAATTCATAAGGCCACAGGTAGGAGAAATGTCCTCCTTCACTCTTGATAGAAATGAAATGATCTATGTCATAGCCCTATTAATACCATTCAGAAGCGTGAGAGTCCTATCTAAACGACATCAAGAATTAATTCTGCGATAAAGACCTCAAATCAATAGGTTTCTCATTGTCGATAATGGGGGACGAATTTAAACTAACCTTCAACCAGCTCCTCAAAAAATCTTTCCAAACTCTCGATTTGACATCAGGGAACCACTCGAACACTGAAGAGGATGAAGTTAAAGTATTACTGGCCTAAAATGGCACAAGACATAGCTGCCCACATAAGAAAAGGTAGGTCTTGTCAGATAAAAAACAGTAGAAAGAACCCCCAAAATACCGATGAAAATAACCACGACGAGCACGAGGCCATTCGAAAAGATCGCCCTGAACTTGATTGGACCTCTACTAGTAAGTTATAGCGATCAAAAATACTTGCTTACTTTCCAGGACGACCTTACGAAATTTTCGGAAGCATTTGCTTTACCGAATGCAGAAGCTCAAACAGTTGCAAGAGTTTTTGTGGAAAACATTATTTGTCGACATGGTATTCCCACTTCATTGTTAACTGACCAAGGGACAAACTTTCTTAGTACACTCCTTACCTTACCCCCCATAAACAAATGGAGCTCTTGAACGAAGCCATAGAACGTTGGCCGAATATCTCCGCCATAATGTCAACCAAGATGCGTTCACCTGGGACGCTTGGGTCCCATACGCTATGTTTGTGTATAATACTACACCTCACAGTGGCACTGGCTTTACGCCCTACGAGCTACTTTACGGATTGCCAGCAAGCGTTCCCAGTATTTTCGGACAAAAACCAAAGGCCTCATATAATTATGAAAGTTATGCCAGTGAGTTGCGGGTCAGACTACAACACGGATACCAAGCTGCCAACGAGATTTTACAAAAGAAGGAAGGAATGCTCAAAAAGGCAGTACGACAAAGATAGCCAAAATAAACAGTTAAATCTCGGAGATAAAGTTTTGCTGAAGAAACACGTCAGAAAGAACTAATTCTCCTCACTGTGGGAAGGTTCTTACGTGATTATAAAACTTATTTCAAACGAAAAAACTATGATCTAAGTAAGAAATAAAACAAGAATAGTGCACAATTATGACATAAAATTGTTTACTGAATAATAACCCAAGCCACACCACATTTACACTACAAATAAATACATATAAAAATAATAAATAAATAAAAAAAATTATTTTTTCGAGGATAAACTAATCAACTGATACTAACATTGCAGAACAGAATGATGAGGTTCATGATATTCTTTGGCATGATGGCAGTGGTATTTGGACAGCTCAAGATAACCTAAATTTACCAGCAAGCTGGAATCTATTTCGATGAAATTGGTATTACCGAACTATATGCAAACGAATGGAAACTTGTCGCCTACTATGACTTAGCACCTCTGTCTAGGACGTTGGACCATGCTGCCGGCTATGTCCTAGAAATAAACGAGTTATGTCAAACGCTACACAAATATAAACAATTCGGTATTATATGCGATGGGGCTTTAAGCGAAATGAACCATTTAATGATGCACCTTTGCATCTGAACACAATCTCCTGAGTATAAATAAACGGTACAGAAGGGCCTTATTTAATGCTGTGGGTATATTAAGAAAATCCATTTTAGGCACACTTAATGAAGGTGATACTAAATACTATGATAGGCAAATAGAAAAAGTCAAAATTAACGAAAACCATTTACTATCGTTAATGAAAAACCAAACGTTCATACTCGAAACGACAAAAAATATATTTAGCAAATCAGAGACGGCTATTGAAAATCAACTGATAGTTATAAATTCCCAAATTGGAACCATCAAACAAGAAAAAGAGAAATCAGCTAACTCTACCAATGAACAGCGATCATTTACCAAAGTAGAATCATTTATTTACTAGAGTAGATACGGTATCAAAACACTGTTAATGATATACTTGATTTGGTGACTGATGTTAAAAATGGGAAGCCTCATCCAGTCATCATTACTCCAACTCAATATAAGACAGCCCTCGCATCCATCAAACAAAATTTATCCAATGGCATAAGACTACCACACATGGCAAACGATGACAACATCCTCTCGTTATACCAGATCTGTACCACGAATGTTGTTATAACTAAACAAAAAATTATCTATAAACTTAGAATCCCTCTTCCGTTTGTGGAAAACTTTCAACTTTTTAAAGTAACTCCTTTACCGGCAAAACACAGAGAAGGATTCGTTTTTATACAACCCTCAAATCAATTTTTAATTATAGATTCTAAGCAGGAACATTATTTCGGATTAATTTCAGAAGAAGTAGCGAATTGTAAAACAAGACACAATAAATTCGTATGTTCTATTTATCACCCTCTTTTCAGTGTTAATTATGCCAAACCACAATGTGAAATAGAATTATTAAAAGGAAATACATCATCCCTTAACTCATGCGTTACAAAACAATCAAATCAAACAACACTGTGGATACGGTTATATCATCCGAATAAATGGCTTTGTCAGTGAAATCTGCGAAAACAACGTTACTAAATATATTCTTCAGGAAACTGCGACGATTGAACTCTTTGGGAGCTCTTATCTAAAGACAAAAGATTTGACTATCTATCCATTTAACGAGAAAACCTCGCTGATTAACAACTTTTATATTCCTCTAATAAATACTTCAAGCTACCTTGCAAACTCGTCAAACCTGTATTAGAACATAACTGATGAAACAACCGTCGTACGATTTTCTAGCCAAAACGAGCTAAATTTAGTGTCCCGACGTATAAACGATTTGAAAGCCAAGGTGGGGGTGGCCGTGGTGTAGTGGTATATGCATAGACTCCTCAAGCAGAGTGTCGTTGGTTCGAATCCCGTGCGAGGCAATTCTGTCAAAAAGTCTTTTCATAGAATTTGTATGTAGTTATATGAAAAATCCCGTCGACGTCAACTCTGACATGAAGGCATAACACTGATGTTGGAGTGGTTGCTGGACAAGATCAAAAGCCGGACCTTAAAGCCCAGTTTTAATAATGTCCAGAAAAAGAGTGTGTTGCGCTTCGTCATTGATGTAAGTAAACAGAGTGTTGCCGTACACAAATTTATTGAGATCTGCCGAATTGCCATCGAAGGGTGGTACTATACTGAACACCTCGGTAAGAGAGATTTTTACGGCCAGTTTAAGTTTTTGTGATGGTGAAACAACACTCGTATGATTTTCGGGAAGAGCAAAAGGTAGAACTCTGAAGAGCTCTATTGTGCTTTTATTTTTTCGCGTTAGAATTTTCACGGAATGAAATAGGAATGGCAAGTGGGTTTAAAGGGAATGGTGACTAAAATATAAACTAAATCGTATGGTAATGTGTGTGAGATTGAGATAATTAAATTTAAAAGAAATGAAATTTAATTTATTTATTTAAATTATTTATTTATTTAATTTTAAAAGAATGAAATTTTTCTACTCTTATTTTTGACTGTGCTTATGAAATAAATGTGATAAAAATGTATCTTTATTTTAAATATTGAGATAAAAAATATCTTTTTTTTTGTGTTTTTTATACATATATTGAGGAGAGAGAAAAGAAAAAAAAATGACCTAATACCTCGTAGTTTTTTATATTTTTGTGGTTTATCCTGTTGTCACTACCGTTCCTAATGTTTCTCTTGATTCTGCAGCTGCTTCTGGTGTTTTTGCTGCTGCTTCTATTGATTGCGCTGTGTTGCGTATTTGTGCCAGGTAGGCTTCGCGCTCTATAGTGGTTGTGGCCCTGTACTTTTACACTGCCACCGTCTTGACTCTGCGTCTAGTTCTACTAGAGTTCGGAAGGACTTATATGTGTGGGCTTTTCACTTTTACACTACACTACACTACAGTTGTTTTATTTTCTGGTGTAGTTCGTATCCCACCGCTGCCACCAATATTGTATCGTCGCGACACCGTGCTTTCTCGTATTCAACGAGAGAAGAGTCTAACCACGGAGTTGATTAAAAGACTAATTAATTTTGTTTACTCTATTTTATTTTATTGACTAAATCTCCGCCGTCTTTAGCGTCGCTGCAACCTTGTCGTCTGTATTAGTCTAATTAACAAAACTGTCTTTCTTTTCGCATCGTTTCTCTTTTATACCCTTTTCTGTGTAGCCATATCTGCTTGCGCAACCCCTCCCATAACACTTAAGATCATTCACCACTTGTTCCAGACTATTTTGCAGCTTGGGTGGTTTCTCTTTTGTCGCCAAATGACATCCCGTTTGTCATTCACTTCCACACTCCGAACATTGTATGTGCAATCCTATTCATAATTATTCTTTAATTGTTTCCTGAGATCGACCCAAATACGAAACATGTTCAGCGTCGTGTTTCAGCAGTGCGGCGAATGTACGCCAGCACGTATGGCATATGGTATATTTACATGCGGATTCGAATTTCGGTGAATGACTCGGGTATGAACTTGACCAAAAATGCATATGCAGCTGGATAAGTGGATTGTTGAGATAGCAAATGCTGGGATTATGTGGTGTGTGAATCACAACAGAGGCATTGTTGTTGACGATGGCATCGAATGAAGAGAGAGAGCGGTTCTCCCACATATTATGTGTTGGTGGATTTAGATTGGTAGCCGCAGCGCCGCTGACGTTGTGGCGTTGGAAGCGGGGGGAATTAATTCATGGAACGAAAAGATCCAACAAGATGCTGATTATGCATATGTTCAGTATGATGAAAGACATGCAATCGCGGTGGTGTCTGTGAATGAGAAGAAGCGCTAAGAGAATTGGATTTTTTTTGCAGATTTCCTCTTCATCTCCTGATAAACAAGTATGCTGATGCAAGTTTGATCGGTAGCTTTGTGAGAATCTTAACAATTAGCACATTTGATGACATTTGATTAATTATGTGGATCTGCACAAGAACCGCAGTTTTTTATGTGGCAATTTCGTTCACTATGGCCATATATCTGACGGCTATGGCAGCTTTCCGCGGAGTTTTTTTTTGTAGACCCCAGTTAGCCTATGTGTGCAAAATTGAGCGATAGTTCTTTTTTAAATCAAAGAACTTAACTGAACCCATTTCCAGTGAAATGAGAAAGAAATGGTCAGTGTAGCGTTCGTATTGTTTTTGTTTGGTAAATTTTTTAACGTCCAAACATTTTAGTTTTAGATTAATAAGTTCGTCTTTTAGTAAGGCCGTGTCAATTTCACCAATACCGTACAAAAACACTTTAAATGCTTTTTCACTTTTAATTTCGTGAGAGAAAAATTGGCAATTTTGTTTTTAAAGTTTAGCCATTACGGTGTTCAAACAAACTATGGATTCACAGATAATTTTAATTCCAATGGATATCTTTTTAATGCAGTAGTCAGCAGTATTAAGGTAACTCATTAGCTTGTGAACATAATCAGGCGATTTTTGTAGCAATTTGATAAGCGGAATATGCTTTTTTTTTTTTTTTGATGAGACATTATTCGCGATAATTTCGTCCATATTCTCATCATCTGTATCACTGTCCGGAAGACACTGTAAAGGGCTATAATAATTAATTCTACTGCGATCTTTCACGCTACGCACATCATTATTTTTTTTTATTCATTGTAGTACGCATATTCTTATCTGAGGACAAACGATTGTCTTCGGTTTCGGGTGATTTAACACTTTTACAAATTTTTGTAGCATTTTAGATATAAAGTCAATACGAGAGGTCTTGCGCAGAAGGAAGAGCTCCGGTTTCAACCGAAATTGCCGCTTGACTGATAAATAAAAAGAAAACCTACACAATCAGAGGAAGAAGATGAGCTCTTAAGAATTGGAGGACTCCATTAAGACCGTAGTGGAGACCACTCTGGGAACGTGTAGCAATGATACGGTTTCTCCAGTATAATCTCCACCACTCAAAAAAGGCTTCGGCCGCACTCATTCTGTCTCTCCAAAAACGCAGAACTTGTATACTAACGAAACGTAGGCTTAATATATTTTTACTTCCTAACCTCAGCGACCCCGACTTAA
The DNA here is from genome assembly GCA_907269105.1 of Volucella inanis. Classification (NCBI taxonomy): domain Eukaryota; kingdom Metazoa; phylum Arthropoda; class Insecta; order Diptera; family Syrphidae; genus Volucella; species Volucella inanis. Next base: position 9,204,603 of record OU026158.1, read on the forward strand.
TCGTTGCCAGGCTGGAGACAGCCAAAGCTTCCTACTGGCTTGGTGACGATCAGGTTTTCCCTCTCCCTGGTGATAACCTAGAAAGAGTGGTACTGAAAGCTGGAAGGCAAAAAATTGGTCTTATCATCGGATGTGACGCCAACGCTCATCACACGGTATGGGGCATTACCGACATCAACGATAGAGGTGAGTCTTTTTTTGATTACATTTTAAGTACTAACCTCATTATTTGCAATATTGGCAATGAGCCCACTCTTATAACAAGAAGCCGACAGGAAGTGCTAGATATCACTCTTGTCCAGGACAACATCACTCAAATGCTAACGAACTGGATGGTATCGACTATACATTCGTTTCCAGTTCACAGATACATCCAATTCGACCTGGGTGATGCTCCCCCAGTCAAACAGCATTCCGAAACTATCGGAAAGTTGATTGGTTAAAATACAGAGGAATAGTTCTGTCAGAAACATTATCCTCTGAACTCTGAAGTCCATCGCGATACACCAATGAGCTTGACATTAAGTCAGGGAATTCATCCTGTCTCTCAATCAGGCCATGGCTTCTTCCTGCTCTCTGATTCAACCTTGGGGCAAGAAAAAGCCGCACGGGACGACTAGGACGGTATAATACCGGCCGAACTTAAAAGGTTTTCAGATATTATCTTACCCACGTTAGAGAATATCATTAGGAGCTGTGTAGAATTGATCCACATTCCACATGGATGGCTCAACACGCCTACTGTAAAGGAAAATCGGTGGAAACTGCTCTGTATTCGCTGACTAGCTACACCGAATGTTCCCTACAATACAAAGAGTACACAATGGTTGCTTTCTTAGACACAGTGCCTTTAACAACGTCGGTACGTCCGCAGTCACAACTGCGCTATAAAATTTGCAGGTAGACGGCTCACTTGGGGAGTTGATCAATCTTATTCTTAATATCAGGATAATCAACTCCAAACTGAGTGGGACTTCTGCTTAAAGATGTGTTAGTAGAGGTACGCCGCAAGGCGGTGTTTTTTCTACCCTTCTTTGGAACTCAGTGGTAAATGAACTGCTAATATACTTGAAAACGGGAGGGAGCACGATGAATGCCTTTGCAGACGACGTTGCTATAGCCATTTCAGGGAAGCCTCTCAATACCATCAAAGAACTCCTTCAGCTAAATCTTAACAGATTAACCCGTTGAGCGGATCGCTGTGGATTGAGAGTTAACCGCCATAAAACTGATCCTGTCCTCTTTTCCAGAAAATATAAAATTCCAAAATTCCCTCCTTCAATGGTACCAGTTAAGTGCCTTCCGATACAGCAAAATACCTAGGTATTATTTTTAACAGCAAACTTAACTGCAAACCTAACATTCAAAAAAGAGTTAAGAAAGTTACAGTAGCTTTATTCTCTTCCAAAAAAGCCACTGGAAAAAAATGGGACCCCCAACCTCGAATAACCCACTGGCTATACATCTCAGTCATAAGACCGATACTCACTTACGGTGTGGTCATCTGGTGGACACTATGCTCCACTCCCTCCGCGGCGCTAGACATTCTGTATCACTTGACACCCATCGACATCTTCAGCAGGCAAGTAGCTGCGACTGCAGATGTTCGCCTTAAAGCCACTACACAGTGGACAAATAATTTATTCGGCCACGCTTATATTTTTAATGCATTAGGAATCCACTTAGAGAACATCTATTATACCATAACTAAACTTCGGTTTGACAAAGTCTTTTATGTGAGCTTTCCCTCTAGATCCTTCTGGGAGGAAGACGCCTTCATGGAGGACAAGTCTATACACTTCTATATATATGGATCTAAAACCGATAGCGTGGTTGGTGGAGATGTTATCTCAGATGAGCTAAATTTAAGCCTCTCCTTCCGTCTTCGAAATCACTGTAGTATGTTCTAGGCGGACATTTTGGCGATTAAATAAGCTCTGTCTTGGCTGAAGAAAAACGTGATATGTGCAAAGGATATCCAAATCTTTTCGGATAGTGAGGTCGCTATCAAATCTCTGGCCTCGGTCTCACTAAATTCTAAAAGCCGATCATCTCTAACGGAGATAGCAGAGTATTTCAACCGTCACCTTTGTCGGGTGCCGGATCACATAGATATTCCAGGAAATTTTAGCGCTGACGAACTTGCCAAATTTAGAACCACTCTACCTATTTTACCGGAAAAGGGCAGCATAGGTATACCAATCGCTACGTGCAAATTATTATTGAAGCTGAATGCTAGTAAAAGAACAGACCTTAGATGAACCGGTGGGCCAACATGTCTAGCAACTGAACAAATCTGGCCAAAGCTGGATCGAATCGCACTAAGAGTCTGATTCTTTTAAATAGGTAACATCTAAGCGCTATTATAGGTGTCATCACTGGACACTGCCTTATAGGCAAGCATATAAGAAGGCTTGACGCTTTTACAAACGATTTCTGTAGAAGCTGCATGTACGAGGAGGAAGAAGAGACAATCCTTCACTTTTTCTGTACGTGTCCAGCTCACCCCAAAAAGAAAACTCCACCTACAATAGGAGCCTTCTTCTACAACGACTTAAACGATCTAAAAAGTAAAGACGTTAACAGTCTCCTGCACTTCATCGTAAGCTCAAATTAATTCCATGAGTGAGGGGATCATAGATCCACGTGGCAGCATAACGGGCCAATAGGCCCAAGTGGTTGGTATTCTAACCACCACTCTAACCTAACTTAACCTAACCGGTATTTACGCAACTATTTATCTCACGAGATTTTAGTTGCCTGAAAAATATCTTTCGGGCACGACTGATATTGAACTCCTAACTCCGACTGATATTGTAAAGCTACGGCCACCCGAAAGTACATAAAAACTTTCTAAGTCCCAGCACCTCCAAAACTCTCCACACATTCCTTCAAATAACGTCTGTCTCTAAATACGAATGCATCGCTCGAGTTGCTTTATAATGTATTCATATGTAGAAGGGATACTCGATTGTGAATGTTCGTTATCCATGTTTGTTAAATTATGCGTCAGAAATTATTGGACTGTTGTATTAGACAGAAAGTATTGCGAGATACCAATCGCTATGCTCGAACGTGTTGCCCAAAATTGGACCTTCCGAATGGGCCACAGGTCAAGATTTAAAAAAAAAAAACATTTTTAAATGTCACGAATTGTCCTTTTAACCGATAATAAAAATGTTAAGCTCACTTTCAAATCTATGTGTTTTATTTTACATTATAAATCAAACGTCACAATAAGGGTGATAAGGGAGGTATAATGATGAAAATTGAACAATATTGACCGATAGATAAATTATCTAAATGGTATAAACTGAAACAGAAGGCGCAAGAGGGTAAGTTTTTGAAGAGTGCGGGGGCTTTATGAAAGGCAGTGCTTTGTTATATAAACTAGAAAAGGGGCACTTTTACCGCTTCACAGCAAACATGAAAGGAGAAAAAAGATGTGTCTCCTCCTACAATAAGGATTGTACGAAAAGTGTTGTAGTGAATTTCCTGAACAGCAATATTTGTCGAGTTTTCTTAGGTAACGGAGGAGATATGCATAATCATCCCACTCAGGATCCAATACCAAAGACGAAGTTTTCGATCAAAAAGAGATAAGCGGACATTTTCAAAAATGGAAATCTAGTAGTAATAGTAATAATAAAGAAATAAAAATGAAATCAAACCTGTGTTTGATTGTATTGTAAATGGAATCTCGCAACAGGGCTGAATTTAACCTTCTACACTATATTGCGTAGTCGGTTCATAGTGGGTCTCACAGCGTTATACCCCCCTGAAGATAATTATTCAGCTACTAGGAACGTTGGCACATATTATTTTAACTTACTTACCGACGTAAGATACAGTATATTGCCATTGTGATGCTGCCGATAGGAGAAAACTTAATGTTTTTGTGTTGCGACGTTTGTTGTTAAATCATCATTCCCGAATATATGCTTAAAAGTTATGATAAATAACATGGGCTAAGCAGTTGTGAGCATGTCTTTAGTTTCTTAAGGCTAATCTATTATATCCCTAATTACTGTTTCTGTAAATTTTGCATTTTGGTTTCTAAATAATATCCCAATAACTAAAAAGTCATGAAACTCCCCGCCATAATATTTGACGGGCAAAGCACAGTTCCGGAAAGAGTAAAAAGGGTAAACACAATTGAAAACAATTGAAACTGCAAATACTAACAGGGAAATAATAAATTCAATATATGATACCAATGCATTTTGTGTGGTAGTACAATACCAATGCATTTTGTGTGGTTAGTATAATACCAATGCATATAGTACATATTAATTTTTCAAGCAAAGTAACCTTTTGACAGAAAGAAACGAAATTTGAAACTTTAAATTTAATTTGTGTATAAGCTTTAAAATGTGCTAAACTTTCCTTTACTGTATCATACAATAATAATCTGACATTACCTTGTAAGATTTTCTTAATACTTAGCAGTGAATAATTAATAAATTATTATTTTTTTTATTAAGAATTTATTAAAATATCATTAACAATTTTCCTAGGTTTTTTATTCCGGTGTTACAGGTAATATATTACATATAACTGGTTTGTTCATATTATAATAATCGTCAGAAAATGGTGAGAATCAAAAATATTTATAGCTCCCCAATAAGTATTGTAAGTAGTAATAAGTAAATTGGAGTATGGTATCACTTGTTAGGGCGGCGCTTTCTTTACTAAAACCGATCCTTTATTACTAAAGCAAAAACATACAATTAGAATTGTATGCAAAGCAAACCGGAGAATTACAAGCTTTAATCTGTTCAGCAACCTTAAAGCTTTTCCGTTCAGACATCTCTATTGTTAGAAAGTTCTTAAAATATTTTGCCAAAATTCGGGTTTCTACACAGATCGAAACACTGATAATTATAATTTACTAGGTAATTCCAGAAATTTTGTCTTAGTTCCACCAGTTTATAAAGTTAATTTTGGATGATTTTATCTGGCTTCAATACCCTCTCTGTTTAATTTATTTTCAGATTCTCTAAGATGTGAGTGTAAAATGTATTTTTTAATGGTATCAAAAAACGGCTCTTCTCTTTTGACTATTCAAATATTAATAATTTGTTCAATAATGAATTTTGTTCTTTTATTGTTTAAATAGTAATTTTATCTCTTTGTTCTTTTCTGGCACACTAAATTCTCCCCTCAACAATAATAATTATGTTCCATGAATTTGTTTTCCGTCAATATAAATTTACGTTCATCACTGCCACTTAGGCTACATATTGTACTTAACTATTTCATGTATTCAATTCCTGTATTATTGAATTTGCAAATGTTGTTATACATTAACCTTGAAATAAAATGTTAAATAAAAAAATAATAATAATAATAGTTTTAGGCGTATTCTTGTCACATGGATTTTTGGTTCTCTGCAAGCATCCAAATAAACACAGGAATGTTTTCGTCACATTTGTTAAAGCATTTTTTATGTCCAGTACCTAGTGTATGTGAGGCAACTTAATTATGATAGCAGGTTCATTAGACCATTACGTGAACCTCGAATTTTGAGTTTAATCCCTACTGTTAATAAAAAATTCAAGTCCATTTATTTACCTACCATGACATACGATTATGTCGTTTTTCGTACCATACGCAGTGGATGTGCTACGAAAAATTACCGTCTTAATTCACTTATCAAATTAGCTTTGCATACGCATGTCATACTCTGATGTATTTATATATGTATTTAACATAATTAGTTTATCTTTTCAAAAGTTCAAACTACATATTAATTTAAGTGGCACAAGTATAGGAATTTTCGCTTTAGTAAATCGAAAAATTCATTAGGCAGTGATGTCATGGTACCTGTACAAATTTATCATAAATTGATTTTATTGGTGTGATGATATTAAGCCAACAAAATTAAAATCTCGGTTATATAAGCTTTCGAAAAGTTTTTCCTAACAAAAATTATTTAACAAGCAATTAAAAATCGTAAGGCAAGAACTATTGTAATAGACAAAACTTTCAAATTGTCATTGAATTCGTCATAGTAATGTTTCGGGCTATGATGTCAGCACCTCTTGATAATGAAAACAAAATGTGTTCTCTTTACGTTAAGACGTTTGCTAATAGTGTATAATATTATTTGTATGAACCTACAGTATTTTTATTATTCTACTTATATTTGAGTAGCACTGAAATACTATAGGGTAGAGTTGTTTGGCAACATTTAACTACGTATACATACGAGCACAATAATAAGTATTCAATTCAAAGTATTCAGGTGTGTTATATATATATATATATTTTGTAACGTTAATTTGATTTATTTAATAAATAAGGGGTGTTTTTATGAGTTTGCATTATTTAAACTGTACCTCAGCTTAACTTAATCTTAATCAAATTCGATATTAATAGATATTTTAATATAAAAGGACGAAAGAGAAACTGGATAAAACATTAACTCAAAATAATCAGTACTCTATAAACACAAGATTTTACAATTAAATGGGAAAATACAGAGGTCCATAAATTGTGAAATATTGTAACATATTTATATGTTTACATGATGTATTTAAAATGTTATTGTTCATCGTATACAACAATCAGAATGAAAACGATTTTAAATATTTTATGTGTCTAATGCCATATGTTTTCATATTTATGTATTTTTTAATCTAATGGGTTTATGCTTGTTCGAGTACAATCGATTAATAGATACAAATATTGTTTACAAACACATAAGCATTTTACTCGCTTCTCTTCACAAAAAACGTGTTTTCTCTTTGAATCGTTTGACTCTTCATTACACAATTTGTTTGTATACATATGTATCTCCGTTCAGTTGAATTTTTTTAATCACGACAGATTATATTTTGTTTGCAAAGGGAAAGGTTGTGTTTTTAGAACCGATATTTGTATTTATTTTTTTTTTTTTCTTAACGTATAAGATTATCAGTGTCTAATTATTTATATTTATTTGTATATATATTATATTATTTCTATAAAAGTCAAAAAACCAATATGTCAACGTCAAAACGCGTAACAACATCTAGAACATCACGAACAAGTACTTCAACCCCTCTGCCAGCAGGGGCTGCTGCCAGATCCACAAGTCCAAGAAGTCCAACTCGGACAAGTAGACTTCAGGAAAAAGTTGAACTCCAAAATCTTAATGACCGCTTAGCATGTTATATTGATCGTGTAAGAAACTTAGAAAATGAAAACGCTCGATTAACTATCGAAGTGCAATCAGCACGAGAAACTGTCACTCGTGAAGTTTCAAATATTAAAGCGATGTACGAAAATGAATTGCAGGCGGCACGAAAACTTCTTGATGAAACCGCTCGCGATAAAGCCAAATTGGAGATTGATGCAAAGCGACTTTGGGATGAGAATGATGATCTAAAACTAAGGTATGTACACGGCTTTTGTGCATAATAAATAAATATTAGACGTCTGTTATTTGTGCACTGTGCATTACTATTTGATAATAAGCTTCCTTTACTTTTCAGCATGCATAAATTCAAGTGTTTACTTTATTTATTTATTAATAATTAAATTGAAAGGCAAAAATTGAATAGGTAAACAATGACCAGGAAGAAGTATCAATTCAGAGTTTTTGTTTGAGTTTCGTTTATGCTTTAGTAAAACCAAAACAAAACGTAAAAAATGTAGCAAAATATTGGGTATAAAATAATAAAATATAGGTTGGAAAAATTTGACACCTTTTTCCATTTTTTATGGTATTTTATTTAATATAAAGCAGTTCAGACACAAAATTCAGGCAACTGTTATAATGTATTTTGATTTGAATTATTTTAAAGAAAGTGAAGACTGTTTCTGTCATATTTTTGTTTTGGTTTTTAAGTCAAAAATAATCTGAAAAAAAGAGGCACATTGACAAAGTTTGAATCATATGCAATTAAGACGTACGCTCGTATAACTAAAGAAATAGAACGAGTAAAGACACAAAATCTGCTACGCATGTCTAAAAAAAAAAACAAGTATTTAAAAAACAATAACAAAATTTTGAACATTACCGTTTATTTATTTTTAAACTGAAAATATATATTTTTGTTTTAGGAATTTCGTAAAACTATCAAAAGTTGATTATATAATAATAGAATACAATACGACAGAATTTAATTTTGACTTCCTTGAACTGTTTTCTACCTTAGTTTTGTTTTTAAAAATGTCCTTGTGAATTAAGCATTCATAATATGATACATAAAGCAATAATAAAACATAAAGAAAATTAGTGGCGTCCAGTTGGTGACGGTCCGGTGCGAGAGATACGATTTTAAGAGATCTACCTTTGCCCGCCAAAATTGGATAATGTAACGAAAGTAGTTTTAGCAAAATCCGGGGAACGTGTGGGTACATAAGGGTACGCCAGGCCGCTAGAGAAAACAAGTTTCTTAGTTTTTTTTATTTTTTTTTTTAATGTCTTTACTTTATAGGTACATGTATGACGTTTTCCTATAAAACAAAATAGAGTGTGAACTTAAGTATGTATTATAGCAACGAGATTAACTTGCTAATTTTATCAAATTAAAATAAGCAACTCATCAATACATATTACGATTGCAATTAAATATTTACTAATATTGTATGTGACTAGAAGTTGTTTTGAATCAACGACGCTGCAAAAAATAGGCACAAGGAACGTTAGCTACAGCACATATCAACAGTAAAGGTACAAGAGGTACTCCCATAACCTTAGCGCAGGCCGTGATAAACAAACTAACTTTGTTATATTGGGGCACAATGAAGTAAAAGAACTCACAAGAGGATCAAACGGGCACTGAGACCTGCTGCGGGGAACACCGAAATTTTCATAATATGGAAAAAGTATCATACTTTATCGCGTAACTTTGCCCAAAGAGGAAACGGCAGTTTTCAATAAAAATGTGAGAGACGCTCGAACGCTTAGAAATAGAGGGAGAGCTTTCTGATTCCATTGTATAAAGATGGGTTGCAACAACTATCGATTGATGGAACTAATCTCAAATACTACATAAATATACTTAAAATTGCTAGATAATTTACCCCGCAATAACTCGACGACATTCAATGCAGATTTTTGTGTGGTTGGTTTATATTTGACTCGATTTAAACTTTATAGATAATCATGAAGAAACATCCCAACGCTTCGAAAGATCTACACAATATCCTTATCAATCTGAAAAGAGTTCCCAAGGATCTAATATTGGCTGTATATAATAATGATACGCACTAAGTACAACTAAATGCACAACTCAAATAAGCGGAGAGTTCGAAGTTAAAGTTGAAGTATAGGTACAATTTTCGTTCCTTTTTAGGGTCTTGAAAGATTTTTTATATTAAAGCAGTAGATGAACAAACAAGAAATTAAATTCTTCGGCCCATTATATCGTAACAGAAAATAAATGCAGAGATTGGCGGTACAACGATCAGTAATGCTATTAGGTTGTCAGACATAACCTTGACTTAGAATTAAAAGCATTGGGGTTTTTGAACCACATTTCGCTTAAGGGTCGAAGTGTGCTGTATTCATTATTTGTGATCGCCATTCATTTTTATAGTGCGAAACGCTTCCTTTATCGTTCCTTCCAAAGAACGATTGTTTGCTACTATTTTACGAAGAACGTAAAAATATTTTTTTTTTTTTTGTTTTTCTTTTTTAATATAATTTTACATTACTTTGCATAAACATAGATTAGATTTCATAAATACAAAAAGATGGAAATATCCATTATCCAGCATTAAGTGCTTGTCGATTTTGACATATCCAAAACGTAATGAATAAAACTTAGAGATATGGTAACCAAACCCATTTAACACATTAGTGATTTTGTTTTGGGATCATAAGGTTGATGAGGTTCCGTTTCAAAAGCAAGAAGAACTTGTTTTAGCATTAGGAGTTACCCGACAAGCCATTTATAAGCTACTGCAAGCATTGCGAATGATTCAAAAACAAGGAACTTGGGTTCGTTATGGTTTGAAACCAAAGAACCTTGAGTGTCGTTTTTCGCCTATGAACAACTGTTTTAGCGGCAAAAAAGGAAGGGAATTCTTCACTACATCTTGTAGGGTGATTAAAAATGTATTCATTACAGCAACTCAAAGAGAACAAAGTCATGGGGACTGCCCGGTCATGCTTTTACGTCTTCGGTTCAGCCGAATATTAACGCTGCGAAGGTTGTGCTGTGTATTTGTTTGAAACATGTGAGCGATGACCATCGGTATTTGTGTTTCAGTCAATCATTTTCTGTAAAGTGCAGCATCAACATGTGTGACATTGAAAAGTTATTATTTTTAATTGAAAATTGGGCGGCTATTTACTATTGTAAATTAAAGGACAATAATGATAAACGCATTGTTGATAAATTGTGGTTAAAGATTGCTGAGGAAATGCATATGAACATTTATTTAACACTTTTAGCATGTATGTATGTAGAAATGTAATAATGCAATAAAGAAAGAAATGCATCTTGGGATCAGTAAGTTCATAATTAATAGCAAAATAGGTGAAAAAAGTTAACAAAAGAAAACGCAATCCAAAAACTTGATAAAAAAAAAACATACAACGGGGTAATTAGCGCTAGATATAGAAAAGTAAAAAAAAAAAACAAATAATTCACAAATAATAACTCTTCGTCTAGACTCTTTTCCTTCGCTTATATATAAAAGTCCATCTTCGACTGACTCTTCTCGCGTTTTTGTGCTTTTTTTTCTACTATTTCTCTTAAAAGTGTTCATTCTTTGTTCCCCGCAGATTTATTTGGTATTCGTATTTTACTAGCACTCTCTCGCAGGTGTCGTCATCGTTGTCTCGCTATTATCACACGGCCATCCTGCAGTTCGGCTGCCTCGAAGAAACGTACCTACAGTTTTCCTCATACTCAAGACCCTCCGAATCTGAATTTGACTGGAATGAACACCAATTCTACATGTAATCTGCTGCCGTTGAATTTTGATTAGGTCCTTCGTGATTCCCAATCTTTCTGACCACGTATCGGTCGTTTCGGTTTACTCTTATTACTTCATAAGGACATAGAAATTTTGGGTATAACTTTTGGCTCGTGGTGAACTGAGTCTTTTTTATAACGGCAAGTACTCCCACGCTATATACGGCTGCCTTTTTCCTCTTTTTATCGTAAGTACTTTTGTTTTCTCTTTGCACGCTTCTTGCCTTTGCCCTCATCTCTGAACGGTTTTCTTTGAACCTAGCTAATATCTTATCTTCCAGTAGCTGCCGCATATGGATTTTGTCTTTTACAATATAGTCATCTTTACACCAAACATCAATTCGAATGGCGTTCTGCCATTGATTACGCATTGGACTTCCGGACAAACTTGTACCATATTAGAGGATCCTCAATGGTCAGGCTCGTCAGGACTTGGGTAATAGTTTTGTTCACCCTTTACACCTGCCTCTTCCCCTCTGGACTCTTGTCGTCACTAAGTGATGAGCGATGTCATTCTCTGCTCAATACTTTTTAAAATCGTTTGAGGTGAATGCTGAACCTTCATCCGAAATCAAGAGTTGTGAATTTTCAAAAATTTGCGTTTGGTGTTGGTAGTTTTGGTTGTATATATCCAAGTGAATTTGGAAAATGCATCCACCACGACCAAAACATACCGGTAGTTCTTCGCGGTACACGGGAGTGAGCCCTAGTGGTCCACGTGGTAGGTGTGCAACGGCTAGTCGGGCTTAACGATGGGATATAGAAAGCTCTCCCTTTTACCAGTCTTTTTTAGCGGCAAGGATACACTCAATGCAGTTATTGAAAACGTTCGCAACCTTTTACTCTAGCTGTGGGATATAATAAACTTCTCGAATTAGTTTTGAAAGCTTACCATAACCAAAATGTCCTTTCTCATGAACCATACGTATAAGCTGTTTCTGTAGAGATTTCAGAACAATCAGCAAATAGGCTCCATCAACGAACTTATACAGCGCATCACCCTTAATAACGTCGTCTTCATATGAGCCAGACTGGACGAGAGTTCCGCGGATGGCTGTACAGAAGTCGTCCTGCAATTGAGACTGTTTTATCGCTTTAATTGATCCATCTTCAATGGTGCAGACATTGACTGGATGCCAGCATGTCGCCTTGAATTCCTCTAATTGCATGAGTGTATTTTTGCTATAGTCAGTTAAATGCTTGACAATCCGTGAAAATTTCGAGCCTCAGTGTGAGCAAGTAGATTTGAAGTCTTCTTAAAGCTTTGATTAATGCAAGTAGTTCCTCTTGGTTGGGCCCTCACACGAACTTGGCATCTCTTTTGGTATATATCAGATAGCGGTATTGCTATAACGGCGTAGCCAGGGATAAATTTCCGAAAATATCCCGTCAATCCTAGAAACTGTATAACTGACTTAACGCTTTTCAATGTTGGGAACCTTTTAATGGCCAACCTCTTTTCTTCCGATGGTCTAATGCTGCCATTCTTCAATATATGGCAGTTTAAAGAAACGCACACTTCTTCCAGTTTATAAGAAGCCATTCATCGCCATTCATTTTTATAGTGCGAAACGCTTCCTTTATCGTTCCTTCCAAAGAACGATTGTTTGCTACTATTTTACGAAGAACGTAAAAATATTTTTTTTTTTTTTGTTTTTCTTTTTTAATATAATTTTACATTACTTTGCATAAACATAGATTAGATTTCATAAATACAAAAAGATGGAAATATCCATTATCCAGCATTAAGTGCTTGTCGATTTTGACATATCCAAAACGTAATGAATAAAACTTAGAGATATGGTAACCAAACCCATTTAACACATTAGTGATTTTGTTTTGGGATCATAAGGTTGATGAGGTTCCGTTTCAAAAGCAAGAAGAACTTGTTTTAGCATTAGGAGTTACCCGACAAGCCATTTATAAGCTACTGCAAGCATTGCGAATGATTCAAAAACAAGGAACTTGGGTTCGTTATGGTTTGAAACCAAAGAACCTTGAGTGTCGTTTTTCGCCTATGAACAACTGTTTTAGCGGCAAAAAAGGAAGGGAATTCTTCACCACATCTTGTAGGGTGATTAAAAATGTATTCATTACAGCAACTCAAAGAGAACAAAGTCATGGGGACTGCACGGTCATGCTTTTACGTCTTCGGTTCAGCCGAATATTAACGCTGCGAAGGTTGTGCTGTGTATTTGTTTGAAACATGTGAGCGATGACCATCGGTATTTGTGTTTCAGTCAATCATTTTCTGTAAAGTGCAGCATCAACATGTGTGACATTGAAAAGTTATTAGTTTTAATTGAAAATTGGGCGGCTATTTACTATTGTAAATTAAAGGACAATAATGATAAACGCATTGTTGATAAATTGTGGTTAAAGATTGCTGAGGAAATGCACATGAACATTTATTTAACACTTTTAGCATGTATGTATGTAGAAATGTAATAATGCAATAAAGAAAGAAATGCATCTTGGGATCAGTAAGTTCATAATTAATAGCAAAATAGGTGAAAAAAGTTAACAAAAGAAAACGCAATCCAAAAACTTGATAAAAAAAAAACATACAACGGGGTAATTAGCGCTAGATATAGAAAAGTAAAAAAAAAAAACAAATAATTCACAAATAATAACTCTTCGTCTAGACTCTTTTCCTTCGCTTATATATAAAAGTCCAACTTCGACTGACTCTTCTCGCGTTTTTGTGCTTTTTTTTCTACTATTTCTCTTAAAAGTGTTCATTCTTTGTTCCCCGCAGATTTATTTGGTATTCGTATTTTACTAGCACTCTCTCGCAGGTGTCGTCATCGTTGTCTCGCTATTATCACACGGCCATCCTGCAGTTCGGCTGCCTCGAAGAAACGTACCTACAGTTTTCCTCATACTCAAGACCCTCCGAATCTGAATTTGACTGGAATGAACACCAATTCTACATGTAATCTGCTGCCGTTGAATTTTGATTAGGTCCTTCGTGATTCCCAATCTTTCTGACCACGTATCGGTCGTTTCGGTTTACTCTTATTACTTCATAAGGACATAGAAATTTTGGGTATAACTTTTGGCTCGTGGTGAACTGAGTCTTTTTTATAACGGCAAGTACTCCCACGCTATATACGGCTGCCTTTTTCCTCTTTTTATCGTAAGTACTTTTGTTTTCTCTTTGCACGCTTCTTGCCTTTGCCCTCATCTCTGAACGGTTTTCTTTGAACCTAGCTAATATCTCATCTTCCAGTAGCTGCCGCATATGGATTTTGTCTTTTACAATATAGTCATCTTTACACCAAACATCAATTCGAATGGCGTTCTGCCATTGATTACGCATTGGACTTCCGGACAAACTTGTACCATATTAGAGGATCCTCAATGGTCAGGCTCGTCAGGACTTGGGTAATAGTTTTGTTCACCCTTTACACCTGCCTCTTCCCCTCTGGACTCTTGTCGTCACTAAGTGATGAGCGATGTCATTCTCTGCTCAATACTTTTTAAAATCGTTTGAGGTGAATGCTGAACCTTCATCCGAAATCAAGAGTTGTGAATTTTCAAAAATTTGCGTTTGGTGTTGGTAGTTTTGGTTGTATATATCCAAGTGAATTTGGAAAATGCATCCACCACGACCAAAACATACCGGTAGTTCTTCGCGGTACACGGGAGTGAGCCCTAGTGGTCCACGTGGTAGGTGTGCAACGGCTAGTCGGGCTTAACGATGGGATATAGAAAGCTCTCCCTTTTACCAGTCTTTTTTAGCGGCAAGGATACACTCAATGCAGTTATTGAAAACGTTCGCAACCTTTTACTCTAGCTGTGGGATATAATAAACTTCTCGAATTAGTTTTGAAAGCTTACCATAACCAAAATGTCCTTTCTCATGAACCATACGTATAAGCTGTTTCTGTAGAGATTTCAGAACAATCAGCAAATAGGCTCCATCAACGAACTTATACAGCGCATCACCCTTAATAACGTCGTCTTCATATGAGCCAGACTGGACGAGAGTTCCGCGGATGGCTGTACAGAAGTCGTCCTGCAATTGAGACTGTTTTATCGCTTTAATTGATCCATCTTCAATGGTGCAGACATTGACTGGATGCCAGCATGTCGCCTTGAATTCCTCTAATTGCATGAGTGTATTTTTGCTATAGTCAGTTAAATGCTTGACAATCCGTGAAAATTTCGAGCCTCAGTGTGAGCAAGTAGATTTGAAGTCTTCTTAAAGCTTTGATTAATGCAAGTAGTTCCTCTTGGTTGGGCCCTCACACGAACTTGGCATCTCTTTTGGTATATATCAGATAGCGGTATTGCTATAACGGCGTAGCCAGGGATAAATTTCCGAAAATATCCCGTCAATCCTAGAAACTGTATAACTGACTTAACGCTTTTCAATGTTGGGAACCTTTTAATGGCCAACCTCTTTTCTTCCGATGGTCTAATGCTGCCATTCTTCAATATATGGCAGTTTAAAGAAACGCACACTTCTTCCAGTTTATAAGAAGCCCGTTCTACTCAGCTACTTTAAAGAATTTCCTCAGCTTGGCGACCCCTTCCGCTTCTTGAAGTAAAGATCAAGTCATCTACGTAGGCGACTTTCTGTCGCCTTAAAGGTTGTTAAATTACGTTGACGTATCTTTAGAAAAGCGCAGGAGAGTTACACAACGCAAACGTGACCTTGTCTGGTGTAACAAAAGCCGTACACTTCTTACTCTTAATGTCCACATGGAAGAAGCTTTTTTTGAGGTCGAGTATGCAAAATACTTTCGCACCGTACAACTGTTCCAAGACCTCTTCAATAACCGGTAAGGAATAACGATCTTTTAATACGTGCCAGTTCAGCTATCGGAAATAGACGCAAAGTCGAAGCGATCTACCCTTCTTACGTGCCAGGACAATCGGACTAACGAGATCTGGGTTACAATTTCTGATTATTCCCTCTTGCAGGCAGTCAGTCAGCTGTTGATCAACTACTTCTTTTTCTGATGGAGCCAAACGTCGTGAGTGCTGATAATTCATCCTCGAATATGATTTTCATTTGCACCTGGGTTTGGAGGATATTGTTTTTAATATAATTTTACATTACTTTGCATAAACATAGATTAGATTTCATAAATACAAAAAGATGGAAATATCCATTATCCAGCATTAAGTGCTTGTCGATTTTGACATATCCAAAACGTAATGAATAAAACTTAGAGATATGGTAACCAAACCCATTTAACACATTAGTGATTTTGTTTTGGGATCATAAGGTTGATGAGGTTCCGTTTCAAAAGCAAGAAGAACTTGTTTTAGCATTAGGAGTTACCCGACAAGCCATTTATAAGCTACTGCAAGCATTGCGAATGATTCAAAAACAAGGAACTTGGGTTCGTTATGGTTTGAAACCAAAGAACCTTGAGTGTCGTTTTTCGCCTATGAACAACTGTTTTAGCGGCAAAAAAGGAAGGGAATTCTTCACCACATCTTGTAGGGTGATTAAAAATGTATTCATTACAGCAACTCAAAGAGAACAAAGTCATGGGGACTGCCCGGTCATGCTTTTACGTCTTCGGTTCAGCCGAATATTAACGCTGCGAAGGTTGTGCTGTGTATTTGTTTGAAACATGTGAGCGATGACCATCGGTATTTGTGTTTCAGTCAATCATTTTCTGTAAAGTGCAGCATCAACATGTGTGACATTGAAAAGTTATTATTTTTAATTGAAAATTGGGCGGCTATTTACTATTGTAAATTAAAGGACAATAATGGTAAACGCATTGTTGATAAATTGTGGTTAAAGATTGCTGAGGAAATGCACATGAACATTTATTTAACACTTTTAGCATGTATGTATGTAGAAATGTAATAATGCAATAAAGAAAGAAATGCATCTTGGGATCAGTAAGTTCATAATTAATAGCAAAATAGGTGAAAAAAGTTAACAAAAGAAAACGCAATCCAAAAACTTAATAAAAAAAAAACATACAACGGGGTAATTAGCGCTAGATATAGAAAAGTAAAAAAAAAAAAAACAAATAATTCACAAATAATAACTCTTCGTCTAGACTCTTTTCCTTCGCTTATATATAAAAGTCCATCTTCGACTGACTCTTCTCGCGTTTTTGTGCTTTTTTTTCTACTATTTCTCTTAAAAGTGTTCATTCTTTGTTCCCCGCAGATTTATTTGGTATTCGTATTTTACTAGCACTCTCTCGCAGGTGTCGTCATCGTTGTCTCGCTATTATCACACGGCCATCCTGCAGTTCGGCTGCCTCGAAGAAACGTACCTACAGTTTTCCACATACTCAAGACCCTCCGAATCTGAATTTGACTGGAATGAACACCAATTCTACATGTAATCTGCTGCCGTTGAATTTTGATTAGGTCCTTCGTGATTCCCAATCTTTCTGACCACGTATCGGTCGTTTCGGTTTACTCTTATTACTTCATAAGGACATAGAAATTTTGGGTATAACTTTTGGCTCGTGGTGAACTGAGTCTTTTTTATAACGGCAAGTACTCCCACGCTATATACGGCTGCCTTTTTCCTCTTTTTATCGTAAGTACTTTTGTTTTCTCTTTGCACGCTTCTTGCCTTTGCCCTCATCTCTGAACGGTTTTCTTTGAACCTAGCTAATATCTCATCTTCCAGTAGCTGCCGCATATGGATTTTGTCTTTTACAATATAGTCATCTTTACACCAAACATTAATTCGAATGGCGTTCTGCCATTGATTACGCATTGGACTTCCGGACAAACTTGTACCATATTAGAGGATCCTCAATGGTCAGGCTCGTCAGGACTTGGGTAATAGTTTTGTTCACCCTTTACACCTTTACACCTCTTCCCCTCTGGACTCTTGTCGTCACTAAGTGATGAGCGATGTCATTCTCTGCTCAATACTTTTTAAAATCGTTTGAGGTGAATGCTGAACCTTCATCCGAAATCAAGAGTTGTGAATTTTCAAAAATTTGCGTTTGGTGTTGGTAGTTTTGGTTGTATATATCCAAGTGAATTTGGAAAATGCATCCACCACGACCAAAACATACCGGTAGTTCTTCGCGGTACACGGGAGTGAGCCCTAGTGGTCCACGTGGTAGGTGTGCAACGGCTAGTCGGGCTTAACGATGGGATATAGAAAGCTCTCCCTTTTACCAGTCTTTTTTAGCGGCAAGGATACACTCAATGCAGTTATTGAAAACGTTCGCAACCTTTTACTCTAGCTGTGGGATATAATAAACTTCTCGAATTAGTTTTGAAAGCTTACCATAACCAAAATGTCCTTTCTCATGAACCATACGTATAAGCTGTTTCTGTAGAGATTTCAGAACAATCAGCAAATAGGCTCCATCAACGAACTTATACAGCGCATCACCCTTAATAACGTCGTCTTCATATGAGCCAGACTGGACGAGAGTTCCGCGGATGGCTGTACAGAAGTCGTCCTGCAATTGAGACTGTTTTATCGCTTTAATTGATCCATCTTCAATGGTGCAGACATTGACTGGATGCCAGCATGTCACCTTGAATTCCTCTAATTGCATGAGTGTATTTTTGCTATAGTCAGTTAAATGCTTGACAATCCGTGAAAATTTCGAGCCTCAGTGTGAGCAAGTAGATTTGAAGTCTTCTTAAAGCTTTGATTAATGCAAGTAGTTCCTCTTGGTTGGGCCCTCACACGAACTTGGCATCTCTTTTGGTATATATCAGATAGCGGTATTGCTATAACGGCGTAGCCAGGGATAAATTTCCGAAAATATCCCGCCAATCCTAGAAACTGTATAACTGACTTAACGCTTTTCAATGTTGGGAACCTTTTAATGGCCAACCTCTTTTCTTCCGATGGTCTAATGCTGCCATTCTTCAATATATGGCAGTTTAAAGAAACGCACACTTCTTCCAGTTTATAAGAAGCCCGTTCTACTCAGCTACTTTAAAGAATTTCCTCAGCTTGGCGACCCCTTCCGCTTCTTGAAGTAAAGATCAAGTCATCTACGTAGGCGACTTTCTGTCGCCTTAAAGGTTGTTAAATTACGTTGACGTATCTTTAGAAAAGCGCAGGAGAGTTACACAACGCAAACGTGACCTTGTCTGGTGTAACAAAAGCCGTACACTTCTTACTCTTAATGTCCACATGGAAGAAGCTTTTTTTGAGGTCGAGTATGCAAAATACTTTCGCACCGTACAACTGTTCCAAGACCTCTTCAATAACCGGTAAGGAATAACGATCTTTTAATACGTGCCAGTTCAGCTATCGGAAATAGACGCAAAGTCGAAGCGATCTACCCTTCTTACGTGCCAGGACAATCGGACTAACGAGATCTGGGTTACAATTTCTGATTATTCCCTCTTGCAGGCAGTCAGTCAGCTGTTGATCAACTACTTCTTTTTCTGATGGAGCCAAACGTCGTGAGTGCTGATAAATGGGTATTCATCCTCGAATATGATTTTCATTTGCACCTGGGTTTGGAGAATATTGTTTTTAATATAATTTTACATTACTTTGCATAAACATAGATTAGATTTCATAAATACAAAAAGATGGAAATATCCATTATCCAGCATTAAGTGCTTGTCGATTTTGACATATCCAAAACGTAATGAATAAAACTTAGAGATATGGTAACCAAACCCATTTAACACATTAGTGATTTTGTTTTGGGATCATAAGGTTTATGAGGTTCCGTTTCAAAAGCAAGAAGAACTTGTTTTAGCATTAGGAGTTACCCGACAAGCCATTTATAAGCTACTGCAAGCATTGCGAATGATTCAAAAACAAGGAACTTGGGTTCGTTATGGTTTGAAACCAAAGAACCTTGAGTGTCGTTTTTCGCCTATGAACAACTGTTTTAGCGGCAAAAAAGGAAGGGAATTCTTCACCACATCTTGTAGGGTGATTAAAAATGTATTCATTACAGCAACTCAAAGAGAACAAAGTCATGGGGACTGCCCGGTCATGCTTTTACGTCTTCGGTTCAGCCGAATATTAACGCTGCGAAGGTTGTGCTGTGTATTTGTTTGAAACATGTGAGCGATGACCATCGGTATTTGTGTTTCAGTCAATCATTTTCTGTAAAGTGCAGCATCAACATGTGTGACATTGAAAAGTTATTATTTTTAATTGAAAATTGGGCGGCTATTTACTATTGTAAATTAAAGGACAATAATGGTAAACGCATTGTTGATAAATTGTGGTTAAAGATTGCTGAGGAAATGCACATGAACATTTATTTAACACTTTTAGCATGTATGTATGTAGAAATGTAATAATGCAATAAAGAAAGAAATGCATCTTGGGATCAGTAAGTTCATAATTAATAGCAAAATAGGTGAAAAAAGTTAACAAAAGAAAACGCAATCCAAAAACTTAATAAAAAAAAAACATACAACGGGGTAGTTAGCGCTAGATATAGAAAAGTAAAAAAAAAAAAAAACAAATAATTCACAAATAATAACTCTTCGTCTAGACTCTTTTCCTTCGCTTATATATAAAAGTCCATCTTCGACTGACTCTTCTCGCGTTTTTGTGCTTTTTTTTCTACTATTTCTCTTAAAAGTGTTCATTCTTTGTTCCCCGCAGATTTATTTGGTATTCGTATTTTACTAGCACTCTCTCGCAGGTGTCGTCATCGTTGTCTCGCTATTATCACACGGCCATCCTGCAGTTCGGCTGCCTCGAAGAAACGTACCTACAGTTTTCCACATACTCAAGACCCTCCGAATCTGAATTTGACTGGAATGAACACCAATTCTACATGTAATCTGCTGCCGTTGAATTTTGATTAGGTCCTTCGTGATTCCCAATCTTTCTGACCACGTATCGGTCGTTTCGGTTTACTCTTATTACTTCATAAGGACATAGAAATTTTGGGTATAACTTTTGGCTCGTGGTGAACTGAGTCTTTTTTATAACGGCAAGTACTCCCACGCTATATACGGCTGCCTTTTTCCTCTTTTTATCGTAAGTACTTTTGTTTTCTCTTTGCACGCTTCTTGCCTTTGCCCTCATCTCTGAACGGTTTTCTTTGAACGTAGCTAATATCTCATCTTCCAGTAGCTGCCGCATATGGATTTTGTCTTTTACAATATAGTCATCTTTACACCAAACATCAATTCGAATGGCGTTCTGCCATTGATTACGCATTGGACTTCCGGACAAACTTGTACCATATTAGAGGATCCTCAATGGTCAGGCTCGTCAGGACTTGGGTAATAGTTTTGTTCACCCTTTACACCTGCCTCTTCCCCTCTGGACTCTTGTCGTCACTAAGTGATGAGCGATGTCATTCTCTGCTCAATACTTTTTAAAATCGTTTGAGGTGAATGCTGAACCTTCATCCGAAATCAAGAGTTGTGAATTTTCAAAAATTTGCGTTTGGTGTTGGTAGTTTTGGTTGTATATATCCAAGTGAATTTGGAAAATGCATCCACCACGACCAAAACATACCGGTAGTTCTTCGCGGTACACGGGAGTGAGCCCTAGTGGTCCACGTGGTAGGTGTGCAACGGCTAGTCGGGCTTAACGATGGGATATAGAAAGCTCTCCCTTTTACCAGTCTTTTTTAGCGGCAAGGATACACTCAATGCAGTTATTGAAAACGTTCGCAACCTTTTACTCTAGCTGTGGGATATAATAAACTTCTCGAATTAGTTTTGAAAGCTTACCATAACCAAAATGTCCTTTCTCATGAACCATACGTATAAGCTGTTTCTGTAGAGATTTCAGAACAATCAGCAAATAGGCTCCATCAACGAACTTATACAGCGCATCACCCTTAATAACGTCGTCTTCATATGAGCCAGACTGGACGAGAGTTCCGCGGATGGCTGTACAGAAGTCGTCCTGCAATTGAGACTGTTTTATCGCTTTAATTGATCCATCTTCAATGGTGCAGACATTGACTGGATGCCAGCATGTCGCCTTGAATTCCTCTAATTGCATGAGTGTATTTTTGCTATAGTCAGTTAAATGCTTGACAATCCGTGAAAATTTCGAGCCTCAGTGTGAGCAAGTAGATTTGAAGTCTTCTTAAAGCTTTGATTAATGCAAGTAGTTCCTCTTGGTTGGGCCCTCACACGAACTTGGCATCTCTTTTGGTATATATCAGATAGCGGTATTGCTATAACGGCGTAGCCAGGGATAAATTTCCGAAAATATCCCGTCAATCCTAGAAACTGTATAACTGACTTAACGCTTTTCAATGTTGGGAACCTTTTAATGGCCAACCTCTTTTCTTCCGATGGTCTAATGCTGCCATTCTTCAATATATGGCAGTTTAAAGAAACGCACACTTCTTCCAGTTTATAAGAAGCCCGTTCTACTCAGCTACTTTAAAGAATTTCCTCAGCTTGGCGACCCCTTCCGCTTCTTGAAGTAAAGATCAAGTCATCTACGTAGGCGACTTTCTGTCGCCTTAAAGGTTGGTAAATTACGTTGACGTATCTTTAGAAAAGCGCAGGAGAGTTACACAACGCAAACGTGACCTTGTCTGGTGTAACAAAAGCCGTACACTTCTTACTCTTAATGTCCACATGGAAGAAGCTTTTTTTGAGGTCGAGTATGCAAAATACTTTCGCACCGTACAACTGTTCCAAGACCTCTTCAATAACCGGTAAGGAATAACGATCTTTTAATACGTGCCAGTTCAGCTATCGGAAATAGACGCAAAGTCGAAGCGATCTACCCTTCTTACGTGCCAGGACAATCGGACTAACGAGATCTGGGTTACAATTTCTGATTATTCCCTCTTGCAGGCAGTCAGTCAGCTGTTGATCAACTACTTCTTTTTCTGATGGAGCCAAACGTCGTGAGTGCTGATAAATGGGTATTCATCCTCGAATATGATTTTCATTTGCACCTGGGTTTGGAGAATATTGTTGGATCATTTTCTCTATTTTTCCTCGCAAAACTGGATTTATGATCCCGCTTAAGTATTTGGCTAGCTCATATTGGCTACACAAAATTATGTTTACTCATGCCAGCGGGTTATTATCTGCAAAAGATTTTTTGCAAATCTGTACTAGACCATCTTCAATTTTCAGACTGACCTCGAGGAGTAGATCTTTGCATTATAGAAACTCATAGGACAACCAACTTTATATCGTATACAAGATAACAAATTAAATTGTAATACTCACCTACGGTTTCCATTTCGATAGATGTAGCACCTAGAATTTTAGCAGTCTAAACGGGGAATGCAATTTCCATGACTTTAAGGAGACTATTTTAGGCCAATGTGAGGTCACTGCCAGTGTTTATCAAAGCCCGAAATTCCTGGCCACATACCTTAACTTGTATCGTAACATCCGGTACTGGTAACTTGTTTACCCTTGCGTACTGAGACGGGATTACAGTTAACTGTGCTCGGGGAAACTCCTTGCAATGTGACCGAACTTGTTACATTTGAAACATCGAATACCTCTGTCCCGATTGGGCAACTCTGGGACTGGTAAGAGAGCGCTCCACAATTTTTGCATAGAGATTGTTGTTGCGCACTTCCTGTTTTTGTAGCAATAGATGGACCTGCTCTAGACGTTGAGGTATTTTTAGTACGTGCCTGATCAGCTTTCAGCTTTTTATATGACTTTAGTCCCTCCTTTAATTGCTCTAACGTTCTCGCTTTGTACAAGATGCTCTTGTTAAGGGCGTCATCTGTTATACCACTGATAATATACGATAGAAGATGGATTACGTCTGTGGTTCCTATAGACGCAATTTTCTTCATTCTGCAGAAATACTCCAAGTAGGATTCTTCCTTGTTCTTAGTGGCCTTCTCCAACATTTTATACACATTCTCGCGCTCAGGGTGGCCAAACTCTTTCAATAGAGATGACTTTACGGACTTGCAGCTTCATATTGCCGTTTCGGATTCTAGAGCTAGTTTGGCAGCCCCAAATAACAAAAGTGGTGAATATAAGTATAAGTACTTAGAGGGATTCATCATTCCTCACCTGGGATTCGAAATTTGACTTCTAAGCTAATAACGGATCTCCGTTGCTTGACACAGTCAAAATGGAACTGTCACTATCGCTATCTGTTTTCCGCACATGATCTTTTCTATGTAATGTAATGCTTTCTACGTCTCAGATTTGACGACCGTAAATATTCTTAACACGAGCAACATGTTCTCGAACTGGTAGACCACGTTGCCTCAAAATTGCTTGCAGTTCCTTAACTATTAATATTTCCAGTTCGCGCCATTTTGACGTTTTTCGCACCACGTGTTATAGCAACAGCAAACTGAATTTAATTCTACCTAAAGTTAATCAATTTTTTTTATAGCGTACTATCCCACTTCTGACACCATGTAGGAATGTAATAGTGATCAACAAAGAAAAAAAACGATTCCTGGGATCAATAAGTTTATAATTAATAGCAAAACAAGTGAAAAATATTAACAGAAGAAAACTCAATCCAAAGATTTAATAAAAAAAATATGCAACGGCGTAATTAGCGTTAGGAAAATTGGGAAAATGAATATAAAAAATAACTTGACTTTCTGCAATCGTTGACTGACTCTTTTCGAGTTCTTGTTCTTTCTTTTTTACCATTCCTCTTAACAGTGTTCAACCTTTGCTAACCGCAGATCTATTTGGTATTGTTATTTTACTCGCATGTGTCGTCATCGTTGTCTCTCCATTATCATCGCCGCCAACATGTATACGTATATTTATTTTGCCATGGAACAGATCCCTCTGAATTGAAATACTTCACAAACTCTTTTCGTATTTCAAGTACAATACATGTTGGACGATTTGAAAATTCAATAGCTTGACATGTTGGAATGAAAAGTTCATTTAGTTCTTTGCGAATATCGGTAAATTTTCTATTTTTCATTCTAATAATGAAGAACGCAGGCTGTCATTGTCATAATTTTTACTTTTCCTGTAGATACCAACATAAATTTTTTTCAAATTCCTAAATCTTTTCGTTACCATACCAAATTCACACTTCACCAGTCTTTGTACTTTCGATAAACGGTAATTGAAAATTCGGGTCTCTGTAGTTAAATTTCTGTGTGCAAATGGTTTCATTATATGTTTTCGTAACGGATAAGCTCCATCTCCGACCAAAACGTAGGGAAATTTAAAACTATTATTTTCAAAAATTTGACGATCTTGAGGCAAATTAAACTGATAAAATTTTTTCCACATTGCCACATTTCTTCAAAGCTCCTTGCAATATCCAGCCATTCCTGCATATTTGGTTTCTTCATATAAATAGGAGCAAGTACATTTCGTATAGCTTGGCACACTTCTGGGTTCATTTTTCCTATTGTTGAAGATCCCAAACGAAATTGATAATGAAGAGACTTGAAAGATTCTCCAGTTGCTAGATACCTTAAATAAAATAAGATTAGAAAAGAGTTGCGGAATAACTGAATTAAATTCATTTCTTTATATATTTTCAGTTACAGAATGCAAAGCGAAGTACACATCGCTCCGCTATTCATATGTAAGGTTTTGCAAAAATCAGCCACCATCAAGACCAGCAGGAAATAAAAAAAGAGAACATAGTACCTTGCAACTGCTATGTCATTTTTGAAAGACCATATGATGGTTCATAGAAGCATTGCAAGCAGTATAGAACTTCTTGCAAATATATATAATCAATGAGAGCATGTCGTCCATTCCCAGCCCATATAATGAACTTGCAGATTGCGGGGAATCAATAGATTATATACCTTCCTCCTCGAGTAGCAAAAAGAGCAAACTGATAGCAGCTGACAAAATAGCAGAACCAATGGCTGAAAAAACTTAACAGAACTGATGATGAAGATCCAAACTTAACTTTTTTTAAAAATGTGCTGCCAGACACGAAAAAATTAACGGACTTTCTTTTGAATTTAAATAAACTATTAGAAGAACAAGAGATGGAGGCTTCGACAATCATTACTTTAAATTAAAATCTGAAACTTTGAATACTTTTGAATAACAAATAAAAATACTAACCTTTATGTTACGAAAAGTTTTTCTTCTCTTTCGAAAATTTGTATCCATTTATGTTATAATTGGTTTAATTAATTTCCACAATTCATCGAATGCAACGGAACTCATTCTTGTAAAATTTTAAAATTTTCTTCATCCTGGCGAAGTTTATTAATAAATTTTATGATTAAATTTTCAGTTTTTCTTCTTTGATTTATATATAATATATATATATATATAAGTTGACACAACAGCCATATCTTCGACCGAGTCAAGCCATCTTAAACGCAACTGGTATTCTCTGCTTCTTCAGAGCCACCTAATAAAGTATGATTTTCAATAACCCACACTCATTAAAGCATGCATAAAAAACGTTTTTGTTTTTCTTCGTTTGGTGTGAGTTACAAACAGACATTTTCGTTTTGTTTGTTTCTGTTCTATTCAGTGTGGTCCTAATCTAAGAGAGAATTTATTCCTACTCCTCAAACTTAAGCAAAATATTCTCTTTTACAATTTGTTACAAATTATTGCGGGAACAGATCTAATGTAATTGTAAAAAAGTCCAATTTATTTTTATTGTTACAAATGTTCGTGAATTTCACCATCTAGTAGAGTACCCCTTATTTGGTAAACAGATTCTTTTCTTTGGCATCGTCGCCTTTACCTATACCAAACAACAATAAATTAATCACGTTCATTTTGTTTTTCTATCATAGATAGACATAGATAACAGAGTTTGAAAATTAATATAGTATTTGAGTAAACTTTTGGGTCGGTTAGAAAGAAGGATTATTGCTCTCTCATATCCACAAAATACGGCACTGATCCACCTTTGTTGCTCAGCTTGTAGTAAGTTCCAGGTAAATGTTGAGTTTTTTGATTTTAATCTTCTAATATTTAGTACTTGTATTATTTATAATTTTTTTTTTTAAGTACGTAAGTTTGGTTATTTGTGTTGTAGTAATTATTGCAAAATATGTATTAAAAAATGTTATAAATTAGTACTGGCATACAGGTAAGCAGCTAAAATGCAGATACATGGGATAAACATGTAACATTAGTTGCAATTATACGCGTTAAATTTGAAATAATAATAATATTAATAAAGAAAAAGAAGAAGACGAATTCAAATACAATAATACAAAAATTATTTACAAAAATTCGTCGTCTCCATCATCTTCTTCATCATAATCTTCTGCTTCCTCTTCTTTACCATAATCTCCTGCTTCTTCTTCTTCATCACCATCTTCTTCTTCCTCTTCTTCATTAGAGCCTTGCCTTGCAGGTATTATTGCCGGATTTGGCAATAAACGAAGAACATCTTCGCTAAGAGGATGTTTATTATTTTTTTTTAAGAGAAACAGCTCTTGAAATTGAAGAAATAATGGGATCGTTCTTTTTTGTGTTTTCTGTTAACTGCTTGTCTTCTAAACTTGAAATTTTCCATTTTTTTGTAGGTAGTCGATATGCAATATGTAATAGGCACTCGAAGCACCTTATCCAAGCGTGTAAAGTAGACAAACCGAATTCGTATAGGCTTTTTTGGGTCTCAACTAGGTTATTTTAGCTAGATCGTTCATTTTTTTCGGTGTAGCCTCGCAAATTCCACACTTTTGCGTTGAGGATTCAGCAATAACACTAAAGGTTTTTCCGTCTATCATTGTCAAACATGGGAAATGGTAAAATATATACCACGAATAGTAGCCTGAGTCGAAGTTAATTAATTAATTAGATTTTTGACCGTTTCAATTTCTCTTTGGATCAATGCAGAGCTTTCTTTTTGAAAAATGAGTTTGATCGGCCGGCAAAACCTAGATGATGATGGCCGTGAATTTTGCCATATAATGTTACCGTTCATATTGGCCTGGAGTGGAACAATACACACAGCATAAAAAAAAGGATCTGTTTTCACTGGGCTGGTATCTTCTTCTCTAAAGGCTTGCTTATATGTTGAAATGTTTGCACTTCCATCACAGGCCCACCTATATATAATCGATGTATTTTGACTTGAAATATCTGTTTGAAGGACCTCTTTCTGAGACTCCAAAAGTCGCAGCGCAGTGCAATCGAAAACCCTTGCAGGGTGACTTCTGCCAAAATATCGGTTACGCTTATAAAGGCTTCGTTCGGGTAACACTTTGTCTTCGCCACTTGCAAAACATTGTATGGTGGATAGATATTTGCATTACGATATTTAGTACCCGTTTATATTAAAATGTACGATTTTTTCGTAAAATGCCCATCTACATATAAAGCCAGTGTTTCCTCAGGCGTGTATTTAGTAATAGCTATAGATGGAGCAGATAATGCCTTTTTTATCTTCGTGGCCCTATTTGGGAAAACTTCCAACAAGTTAATTAGTTTAGCAGCATCCCGTTTACCGTTTACGTGGCGCAGCAAACGTAAACTTTTTGCAACTTTCGGTTTCTGCAAGTGTGGGCACTTTTAAGCGTTTCGCACGATCGCTCAGTTCTACAAAGTCTTTCGCAGGACGTCCAAGTCCTGCTGGTTTAGCTTCTGTGCTACGAGGGGCTATTTCAAATTGCGGTAGCACAATATCAGTATCTAACCACTTTTCATTACTAGACTTAATAAAATCCAAACTTTGCCTAGCCCTAATCCACCTTTCATTAAGCTTAGAGGTAAAATTTTGCAAAATTTGTTTTGTCTTCCTGCACTGCTCTTCATTTTCACGATTATCTAATCCAGTTTTGTTAAAAACATAGCTTGTAACAGACGCACTCCTTTTTGGAAATCGAAAAGCTCCCTTTTGGAAATCGACATGATTACCTTTAGGTATTGAAAAAAACCAGAAAAGCAGATAGTTGCAATTTATTTCTTTTGTAGCTTACTGTGCACTTAATGGTAAAATATTAAGTTTAAACCATTCAACGGTAGATGGCTAATGAGTTAATTAAAAGTCAACAAAAGAACGAGAAACCACGATTTTTGTAAACAAAAACGAAAATCAGCACTGAACTAAAATATTTTAATTAAAATATACCTTAAAATTAGAAAATATGTTGAAAAAATATGCATTCGGCTCAAATTTAATTAGCTCTGTGACCACTTGCTTGTGAAAAGGAAAATGATATCAATACAAAAATAACGCGATCAACAAGTGCCGAAGAGGAGAAAAACTGCTTTGTTTTTTGACTTTGTGATGAAAAATTTTGACAGTTATTTCCCCCTAGAATGGCCATTTTGCCCACTGTGCGTCGACGTCAACTCTGAAATGAAGGCATAACACTGATGTTGGAGTGGTTGCTGGCTGGGCTAAATGCAACAAACTAACAACCAGCACGTACTAAGACCCACTGGTTTATGATGCACTGGCTCCAGTTTGACAACCACCTCTATGAAAATATCGAAACCTAATACACCTGAGTTTCAAACTACTACACCACCCGCCCTCGCCCTGCTTAAAAGCCAGTAAAAGGGTATTCATATCTTGGTGCGCGAGCGGAATTATAAAAAAAATATAAATAAAAATAAAATCAACATTTAAATAAGCACTAGAAAGGAATTTTTGTTCCTTAATAATTGTAAGTTTGCTTACATAAATACAGTGCTAGTACACAGCGTTACGGCGTATAAACAGTAAGGCATGTATGGGGGGGGGGGCAAAATGCCCCTGCAACCCACTGCTTGGGCACACTATAGGATTTGGGGTAGGTGCGAAGTTGAATGTATGCAAAGTTTCGTTTGCATTTAAAGAATCTGGATTTGAATTTGGAAATTTTGAGTTGATCCTATATATCCAATGTCAACATCAAATAATTTTAAATAAAAAAAACCGTAACATTTTTTTTTTATATTTTATTTTGATAAATTTTTAGTTTGAAATTATTTTTTTTCCAAAACTATTAACACAAATAACTAGGTTGAAACAAATAATAAAAGAACAAGTTCCTGAATCTCAGAAAACCTGTAATTTTTGAATTGCAATGTTGATATTGTTTTTAAACTTCTTTTTAAGTTTTTTTTTTTAGAAAATTGCCCCTCCCGCCTAAACGGAGGGAGATAGACTCCCCTCCCATACTAAAAAAATGATTGTATTGAACCCCTCTGCAAAAATCAGTTATTATTTTGCGGCACCGTAGTCATCATTTTTCATTGATACATAAAGCATACGGTATAAGGCTACATACGGAATAGCATATCCGATAAATGGTCTCCCCGTCTTTGCTAGCATATACGTACACTATTTTCGAAATTTTCCACTGCAATATTTCTAAATCTACTTGATACAGCGCTCATAAACCTTAGACTTAAAAAAACTCCAACGCACACAGTCCAATGGCGGTAAATCGCATGATAAAGGTGCCTAATTCTGATCACTAAAACGGGAAATCGCAAGACCAGGAATGGACTCATGCAGTAATTGAATTGTTTTTTGAGATGTATCGCATGTGGTACCATCTTGTTGAAACTACTTGTCGTCCACATCCATATATTGCCTACAAAAAACTGGATTATTATGTCGCGCTAGCGAGTTCCATCGACTGTTATTGCCGCATTTTTAAAGTTACTAAACCATGACACGTTGTAGATGCATTTGTTTATCAATAATAACTCGTGGATTCTCTGAACCTCAAATTCGACAATTTTGACGGATCCAATTTTGATAATCCATTCAAAGAATCCATTCTTTTGGCTGTGCGTGGTCAGTATGCTTTAGTTCATGAGTCAATTGCACTGTAGAGAGAAATGTTTAATTCCTGGTGAATTGCTGTTCCTGGATTCTCACTAACACTCTCACGAACTGCATCGATGTTTTGTGAACGACTTATCGAAGTACGGCCAGAATGTCTAAAATAACTATTTTATTCAGTCTCCTTGAATTTTTGAATTAATCTATTCACAGTTGATGAAGTAAAATCGCTAATTCCACCATATTTTGTACGAATATATATATATATATATTTTTTTTTTGTTCGAAAATATTATTGCCCAACAACGAAAACGTATTGGTTTTTCGTATAGCGCTCTATTTTTGAACTGTCAGCTCCCACGCTGTCTTATTTTGGCAACACTTTACTGCACAAATTACGCAAAATTCAAATCTTGTATGAATTTTGAGACACCCATTTTAAGGTTTAATTTTTATTGGCAACACTTTTCCAGTGATAACCAATTCAACATAAATAGACCTAAGCCAAAACAACGCTTTAATATTGTGAAAATTACTACGCAAAACGTGGTTCAATTCACAAAACTAACCATGCGCTACGTCCATTTTACCATGGACGGACTTGTGAATTAGCTTTGAAAATCGTGTGGTATAGGCCCTTTGGATTATTTTCGCCGTGTTAATGCAGGCCAAAGTTGCTTAAAAGTTTTATTGGAAATTGGGCTTTAACGTTATGCTTTATTAGAGTCGACCGATGCGGCCATATGCCCAAAGTCATATTGAAGCAATAATAAGACACAATTGTCTATGCAAAAAAGTTAGTACCGTGACCATTATCGTTATCCTATTTATTTCGTTTAATTTTAAAGTTCAATACCTCTAAAAAAATACTAGCGATAGCTCAAGCAAGTCTGCTCGCTTATATATTAAAATGTAAGATAAAACCGCTCTCATTACTTTATTCCAGCATTCAAGAACTTCTTATAATGGAAAGCTCTTCGTTGAGCTATATTTGGTAAAAAGGAAAATATTGTATCCTCATACGAGTATCCTCCTATTTTGAGGGTAGAGAACTATTGATGATTTCTTCTACTTTCAAATAAACAACGCCGTTACTGTACTTTAGTGATCAATTTTTCACAAATGCAGTTGATATCAATTTTCGATCAAACTCGTGCTTCTAATTGTAATTCAACTCACTATGAAAAATAACTAACTATAGTTCACTCAAGTTAATGACAAAAAGTATATACTTTTAAACAGTCACTCTAATATTCAAAAGCAAGAAACAAATTTAAAAAAAAAAAATATTTATTAGGTGCCGTAGCACTTCACCAGTGGCTCACCAAACGATTATTTTTCTAATTTATTATAATGAGGATGGAAAGAAAGGTATAAATACCATATATATCCTCAATCTATTGCCAATCGCGCTGCAAAATAGAAAAACAAGAATTTATTGACCTATTCAACTCTCTTGGACCAATCTTCATTATTGGTGGCGACTTTAACGCGAAGCACACCTTTTGGGGCTCAAGATGTATCTCTCAATAAGGCAAAACTTTTTACAGGGCTGGTATGGAATGTGGTTGCTATTTTTACTCAACAGGCAAGCCGACATATTGGCCCTCGGATGTCGCCAAAACACCCGATCTAATAGACTTCTTTATCGGAAAAGGAGTAAACGCTAGTTACGTCAAAATTGAAGGGGCCTTCGATCTTTCCTCCGATCATTTTTCAGTTATCCTCTCACTGTGCGAATCCTTGGTTAAGAAACAAAGACCACCCAGATTAACTAACAGCAAAATTAACTGGGAAGATTTCCGAATAGACGTAGAATATACTGAGTTGAAAGTAGCACTTAGAACGCCGTATCAAATTGAAAAAGAAGTTGAACGTTTCGTTAAAGTCATACAGCAAGCGGCCTGGAAAAACACTCCCCGCGAATCGAACAAAGTTCCCAAAGTCGGCATAAGATATCCACCGGAAATCAGAGAAATGATAAGGAAGAAACGAAGAACGCGGAAAAAGTGGCATGAAACCCGGGCACCACAAGATAAAACGTCCTTCAATAGGCTTTGGAACTTGTTGAAAAAATCGATTAAGGACTTCAATAATCAAGGTATTAATAACTACCTTGAAAGACTCACAGCGACAAAGGATACCAACTACTCCATATGGAGAGCCGTTAAAAGTGTTCGAAAGCCCCAAATACACGTAAATGTAATAAGAAGAAACCAGGATGACTGGGCGAAAGAAGATAAGGAAAAAGCTAATGTTTTTGCCGACCACCTTGCAGAAACGTTTAAACCATTCAAGGGGGGGGGGGGGGGGGGTGCTTCCTGAGAATGTCAATACGCTAGACGTGACGACAAACTTTCCAGTAGAAAAGGCTACACTTAGGGAACTTAAACAAGTTATAGACACGCTTAAGCCGGGATATGACTTAATAACGGGAGAGATACTTAAAGCGTATCTTATAAATGCCAGCATTAGATTAGAGCACGTACCGCACCAGTGGAAAGTAGCCGAAGTTATTATGGTTCCGAAACAGGGTAAACCGCTGACTGAAGTCAAGTCATATAGACCAATATCGCTTCTTCCGATTACATCGAAGGTCTTCGAGCGAATCCTTCTTAATCGTCTTAAACCAATTACCGACACAAATTCCCTCTTGCCTGATCATCAATTTGGCTTTAGAAGCCAACATTCTACAGTTGACCAAGTGCATTGAATAACCGTTGTAATTGAACGAGCAATCGAGTGTAAGTTAGTCTGCTCAAGCGCATTCCTTGACGTTTCGTAAGCCTTTGAAGGCCTAAAATATAAACTCCGACAAGCCCTACCCCAGCAATTGTCTTGTATTTTAGGTTCATATCTGGAAGACCGACTCTTCCGTGTGAGACACGGAAACGAATATTCCACTTTTAAGACAATAAAGGCGGGGGTGCCGCAAGGAAGTGTACTTGGCCCTCTGCTATATTTGCTTTTTACCCGTGATATACCGCAAACGGACAACATTGTCCTAGCCACATTTGCTGATGACACTGCCATTTTTTCAACGGCTAGAACAGTCGATGAAGCAACTGCTAAGTTGCAACGTGCCCTTACACGGATTAACAATTGGACAAAGACTTGGCGAATCGCGCTTAATGAAAACAAGTCTGTCCACGTGAACTTCACTCTCAAGAAAATTGAGAATCCACCGGTGTTTATCATCGCAGTACGAATTCCTTACGCGAACGAGGCCAAATATCTCGGAATGACACTCGACGCTAAACTAAAATGGAGAGCACACGTCAAGAAAAAACGTGAAGAGCTTGAAATCAAATATAGAGATATTTACTGGCTTATTGGAAAGTATTCCAAGCTTAGCTTAGAGAACAAACTGCTG
This sequence comes from Volucella inanis, assembly GCA_907269105.1. NCBI lineage: Eukaryota > Metazoa > Arthropoda > Insecta > Diptera > Syrphidae > Volucella > Volucella inanis. The sequence continues at coordinate 9,238,444 of OU026158.1, forward strand.
TTATACAAGCAAGTGCTAAAACCGATCTGGACATATGGTGTACAACTTTGGGGTTGTACTAAAAATAGTAACATTAATGTATTACAGACATTCCAAAACAAAGTTCTTCGAGGTATTGTTAATGCGCCATGGTACATTAGAAACCATGATATCCACAGAGACTTAGGAGTAGAAAACGTTCAGAACGTAATTAAATTGTTTGCGCGAAAACATAATAATCGATTACAAGGTCATACGAATATTTCTGTTCAACAGATCCTCGATGAGACAAATTTATTGCGCCGTCTGAAAAGGACTAAGCCTCTCGATCTAGCGCGGTGATTAGCAGCGCAAAATTTTCCTAAAGTACACAGGAATTTTCAATGGAAAATCGCCTGCAGGATATCTTATAACAAAAAAAAAAATTAAAATAAAATGCGATAGAAAAACTGCTTGTTGAGTGTGAACTCAGTCGTGGTTTGTTTTTTAGTGAGTAAGAATCTCACATTACTATAGGCTCCGGGCCTATAGTGTCTATGAAGATTTCTCACCTTCCCATGGAAACAAAAAATAATATATATATATATATATATATATACCACGTTTGTACAAGCACAAGAAAAGGTTAATAAATTACATATTAATATAATTTGAGTAGTAAACAAAAACATTTGATCATATTGGTTGGATTTCTTTCTTTTTGGATTTCAACACAAAAAAGAAAATTTTCACGTATTTGGATTTCTGCATAACCACTTTTAAAGAATAATATATGCATCTACATACATATGTATAAATGGTCTTGTATATCGATAATAATGAACTCGAAGAATTCCCTCTAATTCCAAAAAATATTTCGTCTTCAAAATTAAAACAAAAATACACCTTATATATATGTACATAATTAACATATAACAATATTTACATATATGAGCATAGTATGACATAATTCCTATTGGTCTCATCATAAAAGCAGTGAACAATTTTTTTTATCTATTTTTAACAAACAGGTACGTATTTATTTAAGTGGGTTTTAAATCTTAGCAAATGAGATGTTTGACGTCATTTTTCACTTTTGTAACCAATATCCATCAATGTTACTGTCAGATTTATATACTCAGGGTATATCAAGGAAATCGATTTGTTGGAAATAGCAGTGTTTCTTAATGATGTAATTTCTAGTTGAAAATTCTCTTTCACTAGAAATATTCAGACGATTTGATGTTCAATGTTCTCTTTAGTATTGATTTACATTTGTGTATGTATGTAGATATGTATCTACAATGAAATATACACAAGTTTAAGAGAGCAATGTTAAAAGAGTGACTGAGTTTATTCCAAGCTACATGAAATTTTTTAACTTCACCATAGTTATAGGTCGATAAAATATTCTATGAATAAATTTTTCTTAGTTTTTTTTTTTTTTACCAATTTTATATTTTTGTATGCCTCTCTTATTGTGACAATCAATTATTTTTATACTTTTATAACTTTTATACTTCCATTTAAGAATATGAAAATTTGTATTTAATATGACATTTATATATATTGTAATCATAATTGATAATATTTACATAAATCCTCAAAACTCTACATTGAATAATATACCGAAAAGCAAACAAATATTTTATGTTTTTTTCTGGATATACTCGTACCTATACATAATTCAATGGCCCTTAAACTGTTAATTTGGAAACGATGTAGGAATTCAGTTGAGAAGGTGAACGCCATTCCATTCTGAGGTTAACATTTATTTTCTGCAGATGTTTTTTGCCATTAAAAGTATCTTTTTCGTATAGTAAAAATCACTAATTAGAAACAAACGAATTCGTATTTGACATTAATAAGCATTTTGTTTCGAAAGGAGTTGGTTTGAAGCTTTTATGTATAACTGTATTAAGTGCTAATGTAAAAAAGACTCCTTAGCACCAGCCTATAAAATTAAAAATATATTCTGTTAATCTTGCAATTTATCAGATACTAGTTCCCTTATTTTTCTTATACAGGGTGGTGCAAAATTAATCATCCCATTTTGCTTTTGAATTACTTTTTTACTAAATAAAAAAAAATTATTATAAGTGATGAAAATTTTTATTCGACCTTTAAAATTGTTTCTTTTAAGTGGAAGAGATAACATCTGCCAAGTAGCTACCGCCAGTGTTGATACACATTTGTGATCGTTTAATCGCATTTTCCATATTCGCAATTCTGTCGAATATTCTCCTTAAGGGCTGCGATTATCTGAGGCTTGTTGGCTTCAAGTAACTCCAAAGAAAGACGTTAAGTCTTTGTCGTCTTTGTGTGATTAAGTCGGGCGATCTTGCTGGGCATTTTAAATCACCAAAACAGGAGATTACGCGACCAGGAAACGCTTCCTTCACAATATCCATTGTGGCTCGTGCTGTGTGTGCGGTTGCACTGTCTTGCTGAAACCATATGTTCACCAATTCCCGCTTATCCAATTTTGGCAGTTAATCATGGCCCTTTAGCGACAGTGACCGTATTGCTGATGGCGTCTTCAAAAAAATACGGCCCAATCGCTCCTTCCGCGTAAACCCCGCACCACACAGTGGCTTTGAGTGGATGTAATAGCTCTTCGTGGTTCACACGCGGATTTTCAGTGCCCCAGAAAAGAAGATTTTGCTTATTGACGTAACCGCTTAAGTGGAAATACGCCTCGTCGCTCATAATGATTTTCGACACAAAATCGTCTTCTTCGTTGTTGAGATTGAGGACAATTTTACAGTAATTCACACGCGACTAAGGGGCAAGAGGCCCAGTTTACCCAGTTGGCTGGACATGGCTAGGAAATCGACGTCGAAATTCACGCTGCGGTAACACCACCCACCGATTATTAATCAAAAACATCGACACAATTATTCCACGCTTATGGTGAGTATAGCACTCCATTACATCTGTTTGTATACTGCACCTGTCTGGTTCACAAATGTCAAATATGATTGTCTTACGACGCCATTAGCAAGAATTATACCATCTTTCGATAATTGATTTTGCGCCACCTGTTATATGTAACAAGTGTAAATACATCTAATGTAACATAGTTATCCCACTTGCTACCGTCACAAAATGTATAGGAAAAGCCGTATGTTAATATCAAGCTGATTGCTGGAAGAGTTTTTAAGTCCATATGTTATCTTAGCCAGCGGAACCCGTAGTGCTTGCTAATTTTCTAATATCTCGGATATAGTGCACTCTTAGTTATTTGAATATGCTACCCAGAACCAAAAACTCCCCTTAATGAGCTGTGCCAATTTTCTTCATCCAATAATACCAGTTTCAATTTACTTTTCTCTGATTTTTCGACCAAAAAAAATTCCCACAAATGTGGTTTTAACTGCCGTGCGACAACAGCTAATAGAATATTGTCGCAATTCTTTCCATTATTTCTGGTTAAAGGCGACTCAATAGAATAAAATGATGTGGTTCGCTTAACTCGATATTCATAAGGGGACTAACAGATCTCCTGATCAACATCCAGTATTATGGATGTCTGAATATTCCGAAGGGTCAACATCGGCTCGGACCATTTCCTTGCTGTAGCTTAGGTAAAGTTGCGAATATCTTGAACATCCCAAATGCAAGCTAATACTGTGTGAAAATTTGACGTCTACGGTTAAAATCACAACAGTTTGCTAAATTCTTTTCTAAAGTTATCAGAGATGCCACCTCTCCCTCGGCCACCACAACAAAATTCTTGGTTTGACGACGAGTGCCGGTCAAGCCAAGCAAGATGCAATACGAAGGGATGCTGCATAGAAGGACTAGAATTGCGAGCTGTACGAACAGTAGAAGAAAGCAGACCGGCTTCTCAGGGGGAAAAAAGGGGCCTGAGAAGCGAGCGGTCGTGGAAACTAAGAGATGGTAATTACTCCAGGAATTAGTCTACAAAGTTTTGCCAAAAGATAAAAAAGAATGCCACGAACAAAGACCCCGAATCAAAGCCTGTAGAGACGAACAATAGAACATATTCGTAGAGTCGCAGTCGATGCTGAGGATTTGGAAAGAACATTGCTGCAGACTATATAATGGCGATGATGAACCAACTACCGCTATAAGACAGAATTAACCCTTTAACATGGATGATGTAGACCAACAAGTCGGTTAACCCGACCTGGATTTAGTGAAAATAGCCGTATATAAACTTTAGTAACATAAATCTGCTGGAGCGGACGGCCTGGCCGCCGAGCGGCAGGCGATGACTTGGTAAGGAGCATACACCAACTCATCTGTAAAATATTATCGGATGAAAGTTTGCCCGAGGAATGGAATCTCAACATTGTTTTTCACTATTAGGGTAATGCGGGTTTGACCTCACTATCAGAACGCAAAAAAGACTTTCCATCAAAAAAATAGGTCAATACAATTGTTTTATATGTATCTTCATACTCATAATTTTTTATTTGTTAAAATTTAATGATATGTATTTTCGTTTAAAAAGTTAATAAAGGCCATATCGAAAATTTTAAATAAATTGTAAGAAATACAATTGTTTTTCAACGTTTTTTTCTCCTACTTCATTAAAAATCGATTTCAAAGAAAAAAAAAAATACAGCGTTTTGAAAAATTAATGTTCAATTGGGCAATCCTGCGTATTGTTAAATTATTTATTATTTAAATTAACCAAAGATCACTTGGGATAGCACTCTCTTCTGAAATAGTCCTGTAGGTCACTTTATCTAAAATCGCTAGTTCTACTTGTACTTTTACACTATGCTTGTTTTGTTTCCTCTTCGGGGATAACTGTTTCCAATTTCATTTATTTGCCTAATCGTGCAGTGAACTCTTAATTGAGGAACATCAAGTTATGCCATAAAGTTGCTAGAAAATGTTTTCCAATTGTTGTTAAAAGGTTACACTTGCTTTATTTGCATTATGTTTTCTCAATACAAAATGAAGCTTTATTGCGTTATTGAAATATTAATTATTTATCTGTTGGTAGGTTATCTTTTGTCTGGTTTATTTTAACTGATTTACATAAATTTTTTTTATGAGAAAAGGGATGAAAAAATGGCTTATGAATGAAATTGTCTAAGTTAAAGTGGATAGGTAACATGGACTAAGTTCCCGCGAAATGTCAAACAAAAATTAGAAGTTTGCCAAATGAGAAATAAAATCAGCTATATAAGAAAATAGATTAACAAGCAAAGTGTAGTCTTTTGGAGTGGTCAACATCTCACTAATTGGAGCAATAACATAAAAGTAGTCATGAACGAAATTTCATGAAAACACTTTAAGGAGCTCAGTGATTGCATCCTAAGCCAACCTCAAACAAATAAGGTAGAACTTATGATCGTTAAAAAAAATGCATGAGTTTTTCAAATCCTTATTTTTCCCAATTAAATTAGATGAAACTTTCGGAATGGCGAATGGTATTATTAAAGTATTATTAGTAGCATAATAGATAATGGTTTTATTAAGAACGTCTCCTTTTGTTCATTTAACAAATCAATAGTTGTGTCCAAGGAATTAATTATAAGATTTAACATCTCTTCCCTTCCGTCACCTCATTTTCCTGAAAGTTTAATCAGTCAACTAATAACAAAAGAAACAATAGTTTGATATTCGTTTTACTGTTTTTCTTAAATTTGTTACTTAGTTGTATTTTAACCTTCTGTACTAACTATAGGGTCATTCCATGAAGGATCGACCGACGTTCTGAACGACATCATTACGATTTGGCTGAGAAGTGGTAGAAATACTCATTAGAGTGGTACGAATAATAAGGCAAAAAAAAAGTTTTGCAGAATTCGATAAAGTTTGCGTTTAACGGAAATTGGCAAAAAATCAAAATTTATGCATTCTTTTATATATAAAAAAATCATAACTTTGGCTTTGCTCATCTGAATTTAATAAAATATAGCTTGTTGAATTCAGGAAAAGGTGAACTTTCAAAAATTTGGAATCATTTTTATTTTCAAAGACGAAGGATATTCCAGAAAATCCTTTTAACATATATCCTTGAATAACTCAAAAAATGATATTTCGTTTTTTTTTTTTTTTTTTTATATTTTATAGAGGGATTCGTCTTCTATTTCCATTTCGAATTTCAAGTTGGGATCTCTATGGGTTCGGCCAAAATAATTTTTTATAGGCAGCTTAATCAAAAAACTAAATATTTATTACGTTACTCCTCTTATCATTCTCACATATAACCTGAGTGCAGAGCTGTTTTTTTTAGAAAAAAAAAACGTCACTGTGCTTGTTTTATTTCTTCAATAACTTGTAACTGCACATTTCCCGTTTGTGAGGATTTTAGAAGTTAGGCTAAGTTTATTTGCACTCACTTGATGTCAATCTGTCGTGAGCTCGGGATTTATTTTAGATTGTATCGTAATAAGAGCTGTGAGTAATATAAATTTATAATGAGTGCTTTTGTCTGGAAAACGTGCTGCAATCTTCTGGATTTAACACCTCATCAACTCAGTGCTCGTTATTTGCGGCCTGTACGACCATGGATGGTTACGATGCAACCAAAATTGAATTGAAAAGTTGGTAATTTGCTCTACGTGTAGGAAAAAATTGAGGCTGATCCGAAATTCTGATACAACGCCATCATTGCTAGAGGTTGAAGATCAGATTGAAGTTGATGAAATGTATTTCGATAAAGACATTCAATTTGATTAATGAATGCATTCAGTATATTATATTGGAAAAGATACATTCGACAAGAGAAGACTTAGTGACTTAAAATATGTGCAGTCAAAATTGAAAAAGTCTATGTTGAAAATTGCAGAGAAAGTTTTCTCTGTTACTATAGATGATGATGAAGATAATTCCAGAGAATAAGAATATTTCGTAGGGAAAATAAAAAAAATTTTCCATAAAACTACAAGCAAAGACACCAAACTTGTTTTGTTGTCTTTACTTTCAAGAGAATGGAGCGTCAACAAAATTATAGAAGAGTTTCCAGGATCGACAAGCTATATGATCAAAAAATCTAGAAAACTTCAAGAAGATCAAAGTGTTCCATCAACTTATGGGAAAAGCTTAGATGCTGATATCAAGCAATTGGTAGAAAGCTTTTACTGTGAAGACGATATCAGCCGTTTAATGCCAGGAAAAAAAGACTGCGTATCTATAAGGGTAACAAAAATTTATTTTTTCAGGTTCAAAAATAAGATGTTTTGCTTTTTTTTTAGATTGAAAATCAGAAAAAAACATATTCGAAAACGCCTGGTTCTGGCTAACCTTAGGGAGATAGTTAGTAATAATGTTAAGATTGAATTTTCCAAATCGCGTCGTTAAGACCAAAGAACTGCATTTTGGCTGGGGCATCAGGTACTCATTCCGTGTGTGTTTGCACCATCCATCAAAATATCAAACTCATGTTTGAGGGTACCAATATATCAAGGTTGATAGAAAACGAAGATAAGCATCTGAATGACAGCAGAGCCTGCTTAGCTTTGGTAATTTGTAATCCTCCTGATATAAATTGTTACTTTTGCAAGTGCCTTAATTGCCCAAACTATTCTAAATTAAGGAGAATCTTTGACACTGCTTTTAGTAATCACTTCATATTGGGTCTATAACTTATAACTTAACTATTCGTGCGGTTTGCTAAGAGATGGCGTAACTTGTATTACTCCATTGTTATTATTCCATTGGAACATGTCATTGTATGTCATTTCAGTGTATGTCATTCATTTGAAGCGTAAATAACAATAATTTTTTTTCACTCAAATATGTCGAACTTTGTGCCTGAAAAAGTGTTTTTGCGGGGAGTTCTTCTTCATTACTTTAATATGAAGAAAACTACTTCCAAAAGCCATCGTATTTTGGTGGAAGTTTATAGTGAACATGCGCTAGTTGAGCGAACGTGCCAAAAGTGGTTTGCACGATTAAAAAGTGGTGATTTTGGCTTGGAAGACGATGAACGTCCTGGACAGCCAAAAAAGTTTGAAGATCAAGAACTGGAAGCATTACTCTATGAAGATTGTTGCCAAACACAAGAAGAGCTCGCAGAACCTTTGGGTGTCACTCATGCAGCCATTTCAAAACGTTTAAAAGCAGTTGGATATATTCAAAAGCAAGGAAATTGGGTTCCACATGAACTCAAGCCGAGAGACGTCGAAAGGCTGTTTTGCATGTCCGAAATGCTGCTGGAACGCAACAAAAGGAAGTAATTTTTGCATCGAACTGTTGTCGGTTATGAAAAATGTATCCATTACGACAACCCCAAGCGCAAAAAATCATATGTGAAACCCGGCCAACCAGACAAATCAACGGCAAAGCCGAATATCCACGGCACGAATGAAATTCTCTGTATTTGGTGGGATCAGATGGGTGTGTTGTATTATGAGCTGCTAAAACCGGATGAAACTATCAATAGACAACGCTACTGAGCACAATTAATCCGTTTGAAGAGAGCAGTAACCGAAAAACGCCCGGAATATGCGACCAGACACGAGGCAATAATTTTCCATCATGGCAACGCTCGGCCTCACGTTGCTATTCCGGTTAAAAACTATTTGGAAAACAGAGGATGGGAAGTCTTACCCCACCCGCCTTATAGCTCAGACCTTGCCCGTTCTGACTACCATTTGTTCCGGTCGATGCAGAATGCCCTCACTGAAATACGGTTCACATCAGAGCAGAATATCAAAAATTGGCTTGATTCATTCTTTTGGGATGGAATCCACAAAGTGCTGGAAAGATGGGAAAAAGTCATAGCTTCAGATGTGCAATACTTTGAATAATACTATTGTACATGTTTTTCTTAAACAAACGTTCAAATTTTGAAAAAAAAAACCGCACGAATTAAAATATATACGCAATAGAAGACGTAAACATACTACCAGTGGACTCACACAGACCGATCAAAATTTTGAAACGGCTTGGTGTAGTCATTCGTAATGTTTTTATAACTGATCAACAAAACAGGTACATAAAGGAAGTCAAAACTCTCTTAACGAAAACGGACATACTTGTTTTATTGAACTTTTCCGAAAATTATGGTTTTGTTGTACAAGATGCAGTGTAGGGATACCACTGGACTGTAGGCGACGATTCACCCTTTGGCGATATATTACCGAAACCAGATGGATGATATTAAAAATGAAAGTTTTGTTGTTATTAAGAAAATTATTAATTTTTCCGATGGATCTGCTGCGCAGTACAAAAACAAAATAAATTTTTTTAATTTAACATTGCATGAACAGGACTTAGGAGTGAATGCTGAATGGAACTTCTTTGTGACCTCTCATGGTAAGAGCGCATGCGATGGACTTGGTGGTACAATAAAAAGACTGGCTGCCAGAGCTAGCCTACAAAGACTGTATAGGGAACACATAACAACTCCCTAAACTGGGCAACTGAAAATATAAAGATATTGGATTTCTCCTACGTGACCACACAGGAGTATAACGAAGAAAAATTATTGATGGAATCGAGATTTTTTAATATAAGAATTGTGCCGGAAACTTCATCATATTTCATCTGTTTCACAAGGAGTAATTAAAGGAAAATATTTTTCCTTTTCATCAGAAGAATACGCATATACTCTTAAAAGATAATAAGTAATGATTTTTTTAGTTTTTAAGGCCTTGGGATACAAAGGCCCCATTGTGACTTTTTTTTTTAAATGAAAATATTTATTACAGAATATTTAGCCGCCTATAAATTATTTTGACCAAACCCATAGGGATCCCAACTTGAAATTTGAAATAGAAATAGAGGACGAATCTCTCTATAATATTGTATATATAAAAAAAAAAACAAAATACCATTTTTTGAGTTATTCAAGTATATATGTAAAAAGGATATTCTGGAATATACTTATTCCTTGAAAATAAAAATTATTTAAAATTATTTAAAGTTTACCTTTTCTTGAATTCAAGAAGGTATATTTTATCAATTTCTTTTGAGCAGAGCCAAAGTTATGGTTTTTTTAAATATAAAAGAAAGAATAAAATTTGATTTTTTGACAATTATTGAAATTCTGTTGCACGCAAACTCTATGAAATTCTGCAAAAACTTTTTTGTCTTATGTAGAAATATACTGATTTTATTTATTTTCATCTCATAGTTTTGTTATTTTCCAAGTTTTCCATTAATAAATTTTAAGCTTCTATATCTTGATTAAGAAATTATTAAGTAAAATGTAGAAAAAAGTATTGAAAAAGTTTTTTTTTTTCAGACTAGACAAGAAAAGCAAAGATCTTAATTTATCAGAAAACAGTGCTCGCGTTTATGAATCTCGTTGTAGTGAACTTAACGGGAAATACAACAATGCAATTGCTGACCGTAAAAAAGCTCAAGATGACGCTAAAGAGCTGTTAAAAGAAACTGAACGTCTACGGGTGTTATTGGAAGACTTACGTAAACAATTAGAACATGAAACTTTAGCCAGAGTAGATCTTGAAAACTGCAATCAGAGCTTGCGTGAAGAGCTTTCATTCAAGGACCAAGTTCATGCACAAGAACTAACTGAGACACGCAGCCGCCGTCAAGTCGAAATAAGCGAAATTGATGGGCGTCTGTCTCAGCAATATGAAGCCAAGCTGCAACAGTCTTTACAAGAGCTACGTGACCAGTATGAAGGTCAAATGCAAGCTAATAGGGATGAAATCGTACTTTTGTATGATAACAAGGCAAAGAACCTTCAAAGTGCAGCAACCAGAAATGCGAATACTGCATCTCAAATGTCAGAAGAACTTCGTGTAACTCGAACAAAAGTAGATTCACTTAATTCTCGTATAGGAGAATTAGAGTCACAAAATGCTGCACTCAATGTAAGTACTTAAAACTCTAAATTCACTATTGCTTTCGAAATAACTGCAAAACTATAATTTAAAGCATCAAAGTACTAAAAATACCCGTTTTTAACCAATTTTACAGAAGGGAGCCAAACATTCCAATTGTTACTTATATTTAAATGGGGAAAGATATTTGTGCACATATATATGTAAATGTAAACATATTTTTTTACTTTCTAAACACATCGGTAAAATGCCTCAAATATTTACGTATATTACCGAGGACAGTTTATCTATAGTCAAAGTAGATAAATATATAAAAGTTCGATATTTCGGATTGACTTTATTTCATATGTGTCGACAGCAACAGTATACTTTCTACGTCCATATTCGTTCCAGTACCTTGGGTTGCTAGCTTATATATGTTATCATCCTTGAAGGTTAATAGTATTTCCATCTCACACAGCCGTTCTATTGTTAGGAATTTTTCTATGTCATTACCATGATATCGTTGTGACTTCTTAACCATTTATTGTATGTTGGCATGCAATGAGCCCAGCCGTTATAGCTGTGGCGTGTTGCCTCACTTCAGGATGCCGTACTTTAGGTGAAACTCCACTTAGCTATAGTAGGGTTACCTTAGAACATTTACTGGACATCAGTAGCTAAGATTGAAAAGAGCGGCAGTGAATCTCATGAGTTTTTTTTGTTAGTGTCTCGACATAATAACTTAAAATTGTAGTCAACAATGACCCCATAAGTACTTGTATGTACTTGTAGCTACATTATCCAGTATAGTCGAGCAGTTGTCATCGGTTCGAGGAAGTTAATGGCTATTAACCTTATCATAACCATGCATTTTAATTAAGATTTTATGTTTTACGTTGTGCGGAGGACGTATGTGCATTTATTAAGTTCTCATTTTGCATTTATGCATTTCTATCTCATGTTCAATCTTGTATGGATTTCCACTGCCCTTCTATCTTCTTAAGGTGAACAATATTTCTTTAAAATTTTCCATTTGTTTGGTCATTTCTAAGCACTATATCTCCTTCCTGACTACTGTCTACAGTATGCGGAGTAGGACTAAAGTTTGGAGTAAGTTTATTTCGTTTGACCAAATTTTTAACGTATACCTTGTCACCTATATTGATATCTGATTTTGCAGCTTTTCGTTTTCTATCAGCATATTCTTTTCCCTTTTCTTTTTTTTCATATCCTACCTCTTATCTCTGAATCTGAAATTTTTGTATCTATGCATTTAAATGATGGCACTTTGTCTCTATTTCACCTATTGAAACTTTTTCTATTGTTGTGGCCAGTATGGAATGCTGTTAAATAATATTATATTGCATTCTTTACAAAATGCCTTACATTCTTCAACTGAAAATTGCTCTCCATTATCTGCTGTTATTGTAATCGGAAAACCAAGCCTACTAAAAATCTCGTTTAACATCTTCACAATGTTAGAGGAAGCGATGCTCTTATAAATTTGAATTTCCTTGTGTCAGCTGTAATAATCTATTACAACGAACAGGTACTCATTATTGGAAAGTGCTCCCATTAGGTCAATAGCAATGTCTACCCATAAACTGATTGTAAGATCAAGCCTTTTTAATTGAACTGGAGAATGAGGCAAGGAAACCATTGTTAAACATTTACAAGTTTTTATAATATTCTCTACATCTTTGTCTATCCCAGGATAGACACACTTTTGTCCTTATGCGACTCTTCATGGTCACAATACCGGGATGACCTTTGTGCACTGCCTCCAGAACGTTTTTTCTGAGTTTTTGTGGAATTACTATTTGGTTTCCTCTCAGTAAAATGTTTTCATAGAAACATAAAAACGTTTTCGAATATTTTGAAAACTTTGACTTACTCGTTTTTGTAAACCCCATTTTTAACATTTTGTATTTCCGAATCCATTGCTGAATGTTTTTTTATTTCTTTTATTGATACAGCTTTTGGTATTGAACTCTCAACTATCTGTTGAACATAATTGTCTTCCCTTGGAGGCAGTTCTAGTGAATATGCACATAACCGTGATAGTGGATCGGCAATGTTTGATTTACCCGGTCTATAAATAATTTTATATTGATAAGATTGTAGCCGCAAAACACACCTTTCTATGCGAGCACATGGCTTCGATTTTAGTCTAATGATCTCTAATGGTTCGTTACCAAATCAAACTGTTTCCTGAACAAAAAATTTTTAAAGTGCTTTATTGCCCAGACTAACGCAAATGCTTCTTTTTCCTTCTGACTATAACTACGTTCACACTCTGTAAGTGTTTTATTCCCATAGGCTTGATCCCATTGAATTAATTTGCAGCGAAATTGCACCAAATTCAACTGGACTTGCGTGTGTAATAGCTTGCATTCTGTATTCGACATTATAATAGCCACATGATTTAATGTTTGGAACGCCTTTTAGCTCCCTGAAGGCCTTGTTTTGTTCAGCAGTCCAATATTCGCCAAGTTTACTGTTTTTTGTTAGGTTTTTCCTCAACAGTTGTTTGAAAGGCTCCTTGGTAGTAGCTAACTGTGGTATCCGTTTTCCTTTAAAATTAATTAGGCCCAAAAAGCTTTACAGTTCTTTTAATGATTTTGGAACTCTAAATACTTTTATGCTTTCCAGATACTTTTGCAAAGGCTTTACCCCTTTAGTACTTAATTCATGTCCTAAAAATTGAACCTTACAAACTGCAAATATACATTTATCTCTACTTAACATTACGTTGTTTTCCTTAAGAGTTTGTAGAACTTTTTTGTAGGCGTTTATCATTTTCGTCTTTGGAACTGGCGAAAACAAGTATATCATCAATAAAATAGACTACCCCTTCACACTCTAAAATCATTTTTTCCATTATTTTTTGGAAATGTTCCGGGGATGGATTTCAGTCTGGTGAAAGGCGTTTTTAACATCCAGTTTGTTGAAGAGTTTGGCATTTTCAATCTTTGTCAAAAACGGGTGGTTTTCTCGCAAAATAACTGCCCTTGTCCGTCTCATATCCACACAAATTCTAATTTTCTATTTTTTTTTTAGGATGGGAACGATAGGAGGAACCCACTTGAAAGACTTTTTAGCTTCCTCTATGATGTCAAAGTCTAGGAGTTCTTCTAGCTTTCTTTCAACTTTAGCTTCTAAAGGTATATAAATTCTTCTCTACGGTTGGAAAACAGGTTTAACTGATTCATCAATTGATATCTCCACAACGATATCCTTGAATTTTGGAAATTTTAAACATTTTACCTGGTTAACATCAGCACCAATTTTGAGAACCTTAAGAGCTTTAGCTGTTTGAACTAAATCATTTGTTCCTTCTGCAATAACAAAAAATGTGGCTTTTTCTGTTCCTTTAACAATCATTGTAACTGCTTCGAAACACCCGATGACGTCTAAACGGGTACAACTACTGTATGTAAGGAACGTCATATTGGCTTCTTAATCTGATAAAGTGCCTTTATTTTGTGGTTATTTAAATAACTCCATGTCGCATCTGTTAACAGGTTGTGTTTACGACCGGAATCAATTATCATGTTAACTCTTATTCCTCCAATCCTGCATTCTATGGACTCATTATCGATGTGAAATACGTAATCTATTTTCTCTTTCTCAACAAAGTCGACTTCTTCACTTTCTTTCTTTACTTTTTTCTTGTTGTCAACACTACGTTCTGGACCAGGGAATTTCCTTTTTCGCGAAGGCCTTGTCTTACAAATTTGACGAAAATTCCCTAAATATCCACATCCGAAACATTTTTTATCCCTAGCAGGACACTTTGCCTCCTGTGAGGAGAGAATACATTTTCTTCGTCCCTTGACCGATAACAAACTACTTAAACATGTATTTGAATATGTCGGTGGGCATGCATACTCATGTTATTAAGATGATGTCAATACACTACATCCGTTACCGATAAAATTGAAATCCGACGGCAGTTACCGATGTCTTTTCTCGCGCCTTTCTTGTATATCGGTCGAATGACGGACACTTTTAGTCTTTCGGGGACCTTTGGTTGCTCCAGACTCGAGTTTATAATTTTTTCTAAAACCGGAGCCAGAACCTCAGCATTATTTCTTAAACCCTTTTTTCGTATACCATGTTCATCCGCTAATTTGTTGTTTTTTAATAAATTAATAATTTTTCTTCAGTACTAACTCCATTCATATACATTGATCGTTGAATACTGCTAGATGGACCCGAGTGAGATTTAGGTTCGCATTAATGGATAATATTTATTATTTCTAAAGAAAATTTTTGTGCAACATGATTTGCTAGATTGTCAAACTCGTTTGTAGTAAAGTTTTTAGCGAACAAATTATCCAGATTCGTGAGTTTTTTTTTCTAGTGTTGAATTGATAATCTCCGTGTCTCATTTGATTTTTTTTTTTTTGCATTTAAAAATATTTGCTTGAAATAATTCATTTTAGTGCTATGTATCTTTTCATTAAGGTGACTGTGGAACGCTTTATATTCTATTTCATAAACTTGGTTTCGTCTATTGTCGGTAATATCGGCATAATTCCCCGGCCTTGTAATCCGGACGGCACAAGTCCGTTTGTGTTCGTTCCCGTCACTGAAATAAAATAAATCTCTTTTTAGACCTGTGTGCTAGATCTGTGGATATCCAATTATACTCATTATGTAGATCTTTTTTTGATTTTTTTTTTTAAGTACGTCGCTAATTATACCATTCTGCACAGAAAGAAGGTCGTTTGGTTAAGTAGCTTTCCCGGAGTTATTTTTCTATATATTATATATTCTAGTTTCTTACCTTTATATTATGACCGAAAAATCAGTGGTTCCCTTCTTCTTTGCCATTGATGGCACAGAACTTTTCCATCACACTGACCCAATACTTATAAAAATCTTTAATAAATGAACCTCACGTTAACACAGAATTTCCGCGGCAGCGTATACGTACAAGTTTGTACATTCATATATATACGCATACGTATTCTTTATTAATTTTTCTGCTAGAATAGCTTGTACCATAAACGTTCTTTATTTGTAACCAAAATCTTACTGGTTCATCGAATTGTTTGGATATATTTTATTCACAAGAGAAGTTCCTTGCGACGATTTAAAAATTATCAATTTTATTGGTCAATCTGAAAAATCCATATTCACGCTAAAAGTAGAATAAATTCCGCCGACGTACGTCTTCTTCCGGTTCCAACAGAGAATTATATTAAAAAAAGAACTCCTCCATACGTATATGATCTGAAACTAGTTGCGGAATCCGATTTCTTCGTTTTCCGGGGCAAGCCTGCATAACGAGTTATGAATGTAGTTCCCTTACAGTTATAATTTAGTTAAAGACTTTCCAAGGATAACTTCAACTAAAACACTAGAAATATATATTATTTTCTTTGTTATTTGAAGTCTAAACTCCTTTATAAAATTTTAGAATCGCCTTCGTGATATGGAGAAACTCTTTGACCATGAGCGCGCCCGACATAATCAGGAGACTTCTGTCCTTGAGGCTGAATTAAACCACATGCGCGAAGAGATGGCTCAGCAGCTACAGGAATATCAAGATCTGATGGATATAAAGGTATCACTTGATCTGGAAATCGCAGCTTATGATAAACTCTTGCGAGGTGAAGAAAGCCGTCTTAATATTTCTCCTGGTGGTACAGCAATAACTTCAACCGTAACTATGAGGGCATCACGTCCTGCTCCAGTGCGTGGAAGTGCTACCAGCCAACTTTCGTCTGGTGTTAAAAGACGCCGCACTGTTGTTGACGAGAGTGAAGATCGCAATTTATCAGAATTCTCTGTAAATGCAACGTCAAAAAGCAATATTCACATATTAGAAGCTGATAGTGAAGGTCGTTTTATTAAACTACAAAACAAAAGCCACGATGAGGTTAACTTAAATGGATGGCAGTTAATTCGCTTTGCTGGGGATAATGAACTGGCATATAAATTTGCAAGGGCAGTCAAAATTGATGGTGGAGCTACACTGACAATTTGGTCCGTAGATGCCGGAGTAGCACACGAACCGCCATTAAATATTGTAATGAAGAAAAAATGGCCTGTAAGCGATACGATGAAAACTGTTTTAATGAATGCTGATAAAGAGGTAAGTTTTGCATTAATATGAAATCTAAATTTTTTCGTTTCCGAAAAATAATATTACAAAATTGATGTAGGTTTCATTTTCATTTGATTAACCCATTTTTTCTCAAAACATATATATTCGAAAAATGGCATAAGATCGGTTGAATAACTAGCTTGTTTAGTGCTAATAGTAGCAGAAGTTTCTGAGTATCACTCTTTACTTTCAAAACCTTTCATTAGTTTTGTTGCTATAGTTTGCTTCAGTTAGGAGAATATTAAATACACTTTTATGTATCATACATTCTGTTATATATAGACATACGAGTATATTCCATTATGTCGTGCAGTTAACAATACAAGTAATGAAATTTAAGTTATTTTACGTATCTAATAATGTGATTTTTAAAGAACATAGAAAATAGACTTTTTTTCAAAAGTTAAGGGTGTTCTATATTCAAATAACAGTCAACTGTTTTAATTTAAATTCACTTTATCCGTTTCTAAGAGTACACGTACGCTTTTGACTGTCAATCACCATAGGTTAATTCTGTTAGTCATGTCGTGATCGTAATTTTAGTGGCCCGATTAAAATTCGAAAGCGGAACCGTCCGATATGTAAAAAAAGTAAGAAGCAGAAATACAATAATTCTGTGATCTAGCTTTTTATCAGTTATTTAATATAATAAAACGCAATAAAATTTTAATTTCATTACGATTAATATTCAAAAGCCGCAATTTTATTTAATACAAAAACTTCGAATTTTTAATAATATTAAAGCATTCGGGAAGGGTATTTAGTAGTTTGAAAAAAAGTTGTTTACGTTTGATGTACGTTGATGGTTATCATTGATGAGACTCCGTAAATAACAACTACTAATAAACTAGATTTCGAAGAATTTAGATGCGTACAATTGTTTCACAATTTAAATTTAAGTTTTCTAAAAGGCACTAAAGGTTTGAATAAACTATATTTTATTATGTATTTTTTTACATTATACGCCCTGCCTGACTCGAACTGCAACTTTTTAAAATGCTATAATTTTTTTATTTTTTGTTAAATTTTATTGTGTCAAAGCAAAAAATGTTGAAAAATACATCAACTTTCAAATTGTATCAGAAGTTTTCAATATGTCCACCTTTGGCGCGAATAATGGCCTTGAGACGGCTGAAGAAAGCATCGCACGCTGCACGCAAATGGTTCTGCGGTATTTTGACCCATTCCCGGCGAAGTGCTTGTTTGAGGTGGTTCAAGCTTTGGTATTTTTTAGTGCCAACTTTCGCCTTCAAATTATCCCAGATAGAGAAACCCAACGGATTTGCATCCGGAGAATTTGCAATCCATTGTGTCGAAGAAATGAAGTGTGGAACATTGTTTTTTAACCAATCTTTTAAGGGTGCCGAGTCTTGTTGAAATGTCCACGGTCTCCGACATAAATGATTGTTTGCCCAAGTCTCAATTCTGCCTCTAAGACAGTTTCACGAATTACGATCGCATTAATTTTGACGCCACGGTCCAAAAATACGAGCGGAGAGCAACCATCCGCGGTTACGGCGGCCCAAACGATCGCCATCGGGGCTGCCTGCTTTCTGGCGGCCGTCCGAAGGTGTTAATTTTCGAAGGACCTCTCTAGCAAGTAAACTCGGTCATTTTGTTTGTTGACATATTGCTCGATAACAAATGGCGACTCATCGGAAAAAACCAAATTCGGCAACTCACCACTTTCGTGCAAGCGTAGCAACTTCTTCGCTCTTTCGACTCTAACTTTTTTCTGTTGCGGTGTAAGATCGTGTGCTTTTTGGAACTTTAATGGCTTGAGCCCGAGCTCATTTTTCTTCCACTTCGACGCAGATTTCGCTCAATTCGAGACTTCACTTTCCAACTATTCCTGCCGATGTTGCTGTTTTTTTATGACCGCCTCCATGGCGTTTTGAAACGCTTCCAGTATCACGGTAACGAGATACAAATGAGCTGGAGGGCTCTAACTATACCTACTTGTAGTTTTCCAGCAATCACGTTTGAATTCCATCGCGGATAAAATTTTTTCAACACAACTGAGGCGCAAATCGTTTAAAAAGCTTGTAAATAATAAAATTATCTGTTATGTGTTAAAATTTGAGCTCACTGTCGTGAACGGTTTGGAAATTATAGCAGTCTGAAATTGGTTGCAGTTCGAGTCAGGCAGGGGTGTATTATCAGCAGTTTAAACATAACGTTAAAGAAATGAATAAACCAAATTATATGGACAGAAAATACTGTTTCAAAATGTAAAATGAATTCATCAATTCAAATTAAAACTAGTTATACCAACTGAATGCTTATAGATCTTTACTAGTTCTATTGTGAACAGATGACTTTTTATAAAATAAAATATTACTTCCTAAACTGAGAAATTCGCGCTGGGCTTCGGCAAAAAAGTCGGTAAGGTTGCCTCTCGATATCTGCCTCGGATTACGCACTCAAAAATGGTTTAATGCGCTTACACTTCTTTTGCCTATTTATAGTAAAGCGAGGTCATTCTTCTGCTATATCGTCGCTTTATATTTGCGAATTTCTAAACTACATATATTGACTTACGAGTATTGCTGGCTTAGTCTTTGTTTAGTAGTTGTTACTATGTAGTGTACCAACCCCAACCTCCAAATTTTTGTTCGCCTCCGCTGCGTGCAAAAATCGAAGGCACTCGATTTGATCACTCTTAAAAAAAAAATAAATAAATACATAAATAAAAACAAAACAGGAGCTTATGATATTTTTTTATGAATATTAAATTTTTAAATGAATAAAACCCTGGTCTTATAATATTAACCAACTGTCTTATACATACATATTTTTAATGTAAGGTTAGGCATTTGGTAGCCTGCATCGACCAGGCTCACTAAGGCTAGAAAAGGCTTTTTGTGGACAATCCCAATATTCCCACAACAAAATTGGATACCAGAAAGTCATGGTGATCTGCTCCAAGATTGAGTCTCAGCAGAACCGAGGTTCTTATTAACCGCCTTAATTTTTTGACAGTTCTTCAAGATTGCCGAACAAGAAATCACCAGGATTATTTTAATATGTTATTTCTCGCATGCCATATCTGCGAATTAAGTAGTAGCACGTAAAAGTGACGATGTGTGACCGTTTCGTAAGAGATATTTTGTTTGTGTCTCAGGGACTCAAAGCATGTCTTGGTTATGCTTCTCTTGCTAACCACAAGTCTCTAGCTGTATGAAATCACACAGTGGGTTTCGCTTTCGCTGATGAATATTGTTAGAGCACTTTGTATTTAATTTTTTAGAGTATCCAGGTGCTTCCCACCTATACCTACTAGAATTATATTTGCGAGTATTCTACAGATCTTTAATTCCAGAAATCTGGTTATAATTATACCTATAGTGTGCTTTGACTGACATATTCCAAGCAGATGGTCTTCTTTGCTTATTGCAAATGATTTTTCTTGAAAATAGTTGATTGATTATCACGCTAAGAACGAGCTCTTTTATCAGGATGGCCGTGGCTCAAATGGTAGTGTATTAGTGTCTAAATCGGACGGTTTGGGCTTCAATTCCAATCGTGCCGCAAAGAACTTCTTTTCTCTCAGGTAACTAAAAACGTGTAAGATGTGTAGTTGCCTAGAATACAACAAGTCCAATTACACCAATAAGTCTCTCCATTAAATGTTGGATGCCACCTATGGAGCGAATAACAATTGATCTCAAAAATCTTTCTTTCTCTCTCTCTGTCCTATTTTCATATAAACTTAACACGTCTTCAGATACTTTAAGTGCAGTTATAACTATTTGAGAGTTGAGTTAAGTTAAATCGTAGCATAAGCATTTCCAATATTGGAGTCATATATAAAGTCGCGACATTTACATTTATTTACATTTACGTGCGTACCAAACTCCACTACAATGTGTCCCATGTTCTAATCTGGAATATAACTTTATGTGGTTAAAATTCCATATTAGTTTGCAAATTACCCACTACTGATTTATTTACAGAAGCCCCAAACTGGACTGCAATTCGATCTTTAACGAGTTTGATGCGCTGTCCGACTCCATCAATATTATGACGAGCAATTTTAATATACACAGTTCTGGGTGTCTTCAATATTTTATACATTTAACACCCGAAGTACGGTGTGTTGAGATCTTCGCTGTTGAAAACAACTTAACCCAGCTTGTAAATGATCCGAAGCGAATACAAGACGTTGATAGTCATTCTGTCAACAGACTGGACTTATTTTCAGCTTCTCAACCTGGTAAGTACAAAGGCACATCGTACACCTGCCACACAGTTAGATAAAATATTCCTGAAAGAACCGCATGGCAATACGAAAAATTCAATTGTGGTGAACTAAACAAATTCTTTACGAGTTTGACTGTTCGTTACGTATCCTCGACAAAGACACGGATGCCGCTGCTGATGTGATCACATGCATTATTCTCCTTAGAGTAAGATCCATTATCCGGATGGATAATGCCGTGGTATAACTCGAGCTGTAAAGAGGCCGTCAGGGTAAGGTCCTACAAAGCCAATCCGATAAAGTAAGGCCAACAGCAGTTCAATCCAGGTAGGAATGACTGCAACGTCTTTCTAAAGTGTGAGAAATTTCAATACGACCAAAAATTGAGGCGAAATATATAACTCGTACAATTACCTAAAGTTAGTAAGAATTGCTTTTCGTTCGTTAAAAATATTAAAAATTGTGCAACACACTCCATCCCATAGAGACACTCCAGTTGCCAGCTTATTGAATAAGGCCAATTTACTTGCTGTACACTTTGCGGATTTCCAAACACGTCCAAGAAGTGCTTTGTCCCCACCTATACTAGAAGAATGCGTTGAATCTTCAATGGGACGAATCCACTTTCGCAGTCCTGTACTAGCAAGAGTACATAAAAAACTTTACATTCACAAATCCGCTCCGTACAGATAGTATATCCCTCCTTTTTCTGAAGGAGTGTTCTTGCAGGTCGACAAAACAACTGCGTAAGTATTTTCATCAATCCTATCCTTTAGGACTCTGTTTTTTCCAGGCCGTCCTTAAAAACGCCGAATCTTCTCCCTCCTCCTACAGACCCATTACACTTACGTCCCTGTTTTGAAAGATCATGTAAACGCTTATAAAACCGTTAGCTCATGAACGGAAACTATGGATATCGTAGCAACGGGTTCACTGGTGATTTGATGGCATGTTTCACTGGAACTAGAGGTTAAATTAATTTAATGAAAGCAAGATAGTTGCACTTGATATTTCTAATCAAATTTTTTTCGATCTGTCGAGGGTCTTGTTTGAACCCTTGTGGCAATAAAACGTGCGATCATTTTGTGACAGCAAGTTCAGTTATTCGGCTTTTTATATTGAAATCAGTGAAAAACAAGTTTTTAATTTCCCAGTTTCGAGGCTGGAGACCAAAAAGTGCAATTGAATCCCCGCTGTTCAATTAATGATCTGCACAACAATAAAAATAATTACGTACTGCCATCCAACTATACTTTAATGACAACCAAAAAGTTCACAGTGGGACAAACTGATCACGATAAAAGCACAGCATCGCCAAAAGAAAACTCGATGGAGGAAAACATTGAATAGTCCAACCAAAATGGGAGGACAACCGTTATTGGAAACCTCGAGTGAACTGCCCGCTACTTCATCAGCGGTTTTATTGAGAAAAAAAAGCATAACCGAAAGGTAATTAGGTGTTATCGTTGTCAACGATTTGGGCATTTCGGTGAATGTTGCGTTTATAACAGCCGTTGTGTCCTATGTGATGAGTCCCACGATCCTGATGCAAGTATTAATCATTTCAAAACCCTTTAATAATAAAGTGAGCAGGTGCCCACACCCCAGTGCGTTAATCGTAACGCTTCTGGCCATGCGGCCAGCTATCAGGGTTGCACAGCTTACTTAAAATATAGAGAGAAAAGGGAAATATCGTCCCAAAGAGCAAGACTAGTCAGAAGACTAGTGAAGACTCTCTTTATGATCCATAAAGGCAAAGGTCTCGTTCACCGATAGGGCCAAAACTTCCTCTTACTATGAGAATCTACAAAATGCAGGTAATACTCACGCATCTTTCCCTGTTATTATGGGAACACCAATTTCAAGTACCATCACGAACAGCCAGAGTGGCGATCTAAGTAACTTTCTAAACGAAGCTAAAATTCTGTTCAACATTTCTTTTACAGAACTACTACACAAACTAAGGAGGAGAAAATGTTCGCCTACCTTGATTTTGTCGCCTCAATTGTTGGCTTATGCCACCAACCAAATTAAAAACAATCGCGATGAATTTTAACTCAATGATTTCACATGATAGAAGACACGCACTACTCAACATCCTAAAAAATAAAAAACACGATATATGGTATGTTTCCTCTCAGAAACGAAATTTTGCGGAAGGGATGAGCCGTCGTTCGAGGGATTTAATATAATACGAAATGACCAATTAAGAGGAACAGCAATCTTATTGGACGAAACATATAGATTCACGAAAGTTTCATTCCAAAGCAATGTATTTTCAATCCGTCTCGTATCAATAGTATCATGTAATGCTTCCGGCTCAATATTTCAATAATTAATTGGAAGTATATACATACCACTAAATGCTGAACCCAATCTAAGTAATGAGGTTGATAGGCTTTACGCTCTTATCAACAGCATGGGGCGATAACACTCAGAATAGGAACGGACCTGCCATACATAACTGGTTTTATAACTGCCCTTTTATGCGTATGGATACGCATACATACATTTTTTTCTGATCTCTTCATCCCTTAATTCAGTGAACAATATATCAAACTCCTCTACATGCACTACTTTCCCAATGCCATCTGACCATTGCGATACAATGCGAATTAAACCTAATTGAGTTTTTTCCTCTTTTGCAGCCACCTGTTACATAAATATTTTAAAAGTACCAATTGAGATTCCTTTAGATTCGGGCTGCACAATTCCCTATCATGTTTTAACATTCCAATCGAAAGAAATCTACCCAACTCAGAAATAGACACTGTTATAATTGAGACCATTGATTGATCAGAATCTCCAAAATGAGATCATTGCAGCAACAAATGAATTCTATGCGGCCAATTTAAATCTATCTCTAACATCATTTTGTCCCTCTAACAGCCTATCTAGCACTAACCTACCTCCGTTTACTTCTCCTACCAACATTAACCTTTTCAGACATACTCTAAATAATAAAAACTCCACAGGTATCGATCAAATTTCTAATTTCATTTCGCGAAAATGCCCTCAGTCCCCAGATACAGTTTTGTCATGCATATTAAACAATTGCATAAACAATGGTTATTCCCTACAATATGGGAAGAGCTAAATTAATACCGATAGCAAATAAAAAAGCCACTAAAGAAGTTAAGGATTTCCAACCTATATATATGGTATATATCCATATATATCGACCAATATGGGAAAACTATTTGAAAAAGTTCTAGCAGAAAGATTGAACGCATTCTGCGATGAATCAAATATAATTCAAAATAATCAATTTGGCTTCACGCAGAGTAATTCGAACAAACATGCATTACTTATTTTACAAAATAAAGTGATACAAAATTTGAAAAATAAAAAATACATTGTTGGCTTAGACATAGACTGTGTAAATTTGATTCGATTTGGCACAAAGGTCTTTTATTTAAGCTAGTACAATTAAACTGTCCGGCATGGTTAATACGAATACTACATAGCTTCCTCCACAACAGAAGTTGTTCAATCTTTATCGGCACAGATCAATCAAATTTCAGGTGTTGTGCAAGGTACATTACTCGG
This sequence comes from Volucella inanis, assembly GCA_907269105.1. Taxonomy (NCBI): domain Eukaryota; kingdom Metazoa; phylum Arthropoda; class Insecta; order Diptera; family Syrphidae; genus Volucella; species Volucella inanis. Next base: position 9,262,994 of record OU026158.1, read on the forward strand.
TACGTTTTTGTTCAAGATTTTTATATGTGTAATATATTGTAATAAAAACTTATTTAATATATACGTTACATTTTATTAAAGCGAATTAGTGTCACGATGGTCCGATTAAGACTGACTTAGTCTGGCAAGTCTGACAGTCTGTCTTGTTCGGACTTGGTGTGTGTGTGTGGTGATACCTATACACATGAGTACTTATTCTTATACATCACAATGCTCCCCATAATTTGCTTATGATCTAGTAAAAAAATTTTATTATTGTACATATGTATATTAACAATAATGAATTCATTTATATCACTTCAAAGATTATATTTCAATAAAAATATATAATAAAAAAAAATAATTTGCTATTGATTGTATGATAATATATAATAAATAAAATTCATTTATTTATTTGCATTCAAATGATATCTTAGTAGATATCTATCTGTTATTTGCTCAGCTGACCAATTTCTCCTTGGCTTAATGTCTGTACTAGAATTAGCTTCGCATTGGTTTTCTTGGTTTGGAATTTCAATATCATTTGAAAAAGTCTTACAATCTAAGTCCATTAAGGTTTGAGGAATGTACATTCCATAAACATAAACAAAAACTTATCTGATTAATATGGCGATTCCATAGAACATTATTTTTCGATGGAAATTCTACAAGAAAAATGCCTTTTACCTAAGATACTACTGATTTTACCTCAAACCAATTTAATTTTCCCTGGAACACTAAAATCTTTAACCATTATCGAATCTTGAATTGCCAATTTTCTTTCTTTCTTTCCGATGTAGTTTCTCTTTTTTTCTTCTTTTGTTTATTTTCGACATTGTGTTTAATGTCTTTAAGATCTAGTTCTCTTCCTTTTGTAAAAGGATTTAATGAATCGAATCTCGTTCTTAAATACCTATTAAAAATCAACTGGACGGTGAAAAAACAGTGTTACTGTGAATCGAATTCCTGTAGTCCATTAAAAATGAGTCCAAGTAATTATTTAAATTGTGGCCTAGGTCATTTGAACACAAGGCTTTTTTCAGACCTGCCTTTACTATCTTGATACTGTTTTCAGCTTGACCATTTATTGCTATATGACCTACAGCGGAGGTTAAGTGAACAATTCCATTGTTGCGCAGAAACTGCTTGAATTCAGATGATATGAACAAATTCCCCGTTGTCGATGACGATTGTTTTCGGTAACCCGAAACGTGCAAAAACTGACCTTACCTGATCAATAGTTTTCGCATTTATGATGTTTTGGTTCATAAGTATACACTCCAGCCACTTGATGTGTGCATCAACAATAATAAAAAAAAGATCCAAATACTAGATGGGGTGAAAAGTAACCTCCTTGGAATGAAAAAAAATTTTTTTAAATGTTTTTTTTTTTATTCAATATAGTCTCCTTTTAGTTTGAAACACTTATTCTAGCGTTTTTCCAACTTCTTGATCCCGTCCGAAAAGTTATTTTCCGGGACATCTGCAAAATACTCCTCTATGGGAAGAGGAAGGTTTGGGAAGAGATAATAATCCGAGGGAGCCAAATCGGGCGAATACGGTGGTTGCTACAGCATTTGGAGCCGTAAGTCATTGATTTTAGCCATGATTGCGATGCTCTTGTGAGCGCGCTGGTGTATTGTCCTGTAAAAACAAAATTTTTTTTCGCTTCATGTGAGGCCGCTTTGCAGCGATGTCGGTTTTATTTGCTCCAATAATGCACAGTAATACTCGCCGTTGATGGTTTTTCCTTTTTCGAGGTAGTCCACGAAGAGTATGCTATGACAATCCCAGAAAACCGACGCCATAACTTGTCCGACCCATCGAGCCTCCCTCGGCCGCTTCGGAGCACTCGTGTTAGGTTCAGTCCATTACCGAGCACTCATTCTGTTCTCTGGTGTTCAACAGTTACCAACCGACGCCAAAAGTACGCCCGATTCCACATAAGCAAATTCAAACACTCTTTTGAAGTGCCCTCGCGTTCGTGTTCTTGGTCAGGAGTGAGTATGCGCGGCATCCAGCATTTTTTAACATTGTCCTCTGTAACCGCATCGAAGGGCCTGTCGCTGCGGACTTGATCGGTAGTGGAGTTGCGGCCACCACGAAACTCCCGAAACCAATATTTGACGGTGTAATCTGACGGAGTATTAGCCCCGTAATATTTTTCCAACTTTTTTTTTTTTTCCTTTGCCGTTTTGCCTCTCAAAAAATAATGTTTTGTGAGAGAACGAAAATCGTTTTTGTCCATACTCAACATGATGCCAAACACGTCAACCACAATCAGCTGTGGAAACAAAACTAAAGACAGTATTGCACTGAAATTTGGTATGTCTGCTTAAAAATGAACGGACTTCAAATCACAACAACCTTTTTTGCAGTAGCAGCGCATTCTGGTGGTCAAGTAGGTTACTTTTCACTCCACCGAGTATTGGTCCCATGAAATCTAAACGGAGTCTTTCCCAGGGTTTATCTCGCCAACTCCAATTTTTTAAGGGGCACTGCGGAGGACAGTTTTTGAAAGGCAAACACCCTTCGCACGAATTCGACATTTCCTTTAAATGTTTATCGAGCGAAGGCCACCACAAATAAGCTCTTGCCATTCCTTATTTAATTCCGTAATTCTTTTATGACGGCTGCTCTTAAACATTCGGGAATAATCACCCTATATCCCCAGAAGATTGCGCCCGATTCTACGGAAAGCTCTTTTTTTTATGAAATATGGAGTTAATGTGTGATCATCTAATTGTTTTGGCCAATAATTTTCAATATTTACCTTGATGAGTGTTGCATCTTTTATAGATTGAATGTCGTTAAAGTTTACCACTGAGTTCGGTTCTTCCTTGCAGTAGTTTACATAAACGTTTTCTGCCCAGAAGCCCTGACCTTGAAAACCCTCAGGAGCAAGATTGTCGACAGCGCAAGAGAAATAGTCGGCTACGTTGATGTAATGAACTTTATACGTGTATCCTGATGAAAACAATCCGTATCTTTGTAGCTTGTTTGCTGAAAATGCAGGAATGCCCCTTTTCTCTACGAAAATGGACACTAAAGGTTTGTTATCTGTCATTAGAGTGAATCTGTTTTCAAAGAGGTATTGGTGAATTTGTGTACACCAAAAACGATTGCCAACGCTTCTCTTTCTATCTGAGAGCATTTCATCTCAGTAGCAGATAATATCTTTGAATCGAATGAAATGGGTCTTTCAACTTTATTTTCATAAACTTGCACAAGAGCCGATCCTAAACCAATTGCCTGTAGAAGTTTACTACTCCTCAAAAGGATTGTAACTCTACTGAATTATTAGGTGGAGATAACTTTATTATGGCTTTAACCTATTTGTCATCTTTGTGTAGATCATTTTTGTCAATAATGTGCCCTAGGTAATTAATGGAAGTTTGAAAAATTCGCACTCTTCCTTGACAACTTTAAGACCACCGTCCTTTAATTTTGAAAAAAAAAACAATTTCTAATCTTTCGAAGTGTTCCTGTCTATTCTTGGCGGAAATGAGAATGTCGTCCACGAACACTTTCACTCCAGGAATTCCTAACAACAGGCTATTAATGTTTTTTTTTTGGAAAATGGCGGGTGCGGAGGCAATGCCGTATACCAATCTTTTGTATCGCAATAGACCTATGGTTGTGGAGATTGTGGTCAAGCTGCTTGATTTCTCATCAAATAAAAGCTGCTGATATACCATCGACATGTCAATTCTTGAAAACTCAGTGGCTCCATGAATCTTTGGTAATAGTTGCTCCATATTTGGAAAAGGATGTTGGTCCACCAATAATTCCGGGTTTAGTCCCCGCAAACTCTCACTGAGCCATCTTTCTTAAGTATTGGTACGATAGGAGTACCCCACTCGATATATGAAACTGGTTCCAACACCTTAAGATCTATTAATTTTTGTAGATCCTTTTCGACCTTGTCTTTTATAGAAAAAGGTTACTTACGCGGCCTAAAAAAATGGGCTTTGCGCCATCTCTCAACCTTAAGGACACAACATGCTTGTTAAAACACCCCAGTCCACCTCCAAAGATTTCAGAAAAATTTGCTTACAGGTACCGCAATTTATAGTCTTTAACTTCTACAAAATTTACTTCTCTTATTCCTACGTTAAATAAATGCATCCAGTTTCAACCAAGTAAAGGGGGACCTCCGTTTTCGATTATGAAAACTATTTAAAGCGATTTTTTTAGTGTAAGCGTGGACTCCGTTGGGCTATCCAAAAATAACTTGTCTTTTTTAGCGCTTTATTCCAACCCCATGAAAAATTTATCTCGGAGCACCATGTCCACATAACTTCCGAAATCGCATCTTGTGGCTTAGCTTCTAACTCTCGGTGATCACTGTTGGAGTAACTCTCTTTCTTCTTTGTGTGATGAATAAAATTTGTGTCGCTAAGCAAATCCAGAGGTAGCCGGCTTAAAATCAGCCTCCAGTGTTATTATTAATGTGGCATAGTCTGTTTGTTCAGGTGTAGATGGATAATTTAAGTTTAATAGCTTGAGAGTATTGTCATGAAGTGATATCAAAAGCAAAGACTGTTTTTGTTCTACTTCGTTAATTTTGTTCCCAATTAAGAATTGTTCGATTTTACACTTGGAAATGCCCCACTATTTTATTTCGTGGTTGTACTTCGGCAATTCACCCATCAAAGACATTTTTTTTTGTAATAACACCGCTACCCGGTGTGTGTGAAATTGATGTTTTTATTTTAGTATTACTATGTTGCTCAGATATAGAGTCTTCGAATTCTTCACTTTCGCTTTCTGAACTTGATTTATCTCTAGGCAACATTAATTAACTAAATTTTATGTTTAACTGTATGCCGAATTTACGTGGTTTCGTATACCAGTTATCAGCCCTTTTTTCCGTAATTAAACCTATTTTTTTTTTCTTGATAACAATGTATTTCAAACAACTCGTCGCCAATTGTAATATATTGTAATAAAACACAACTCATTCTATATATAAATATTACATTTTAATTAAGTGAATTAGTGTCACGATCGTCCAATTAAGACTGACTTAGTCTTGCAAGCCGAACCCTATGATAAAGCAACCAGGTGCTATTCTCTATGCAAGACATTAGACCTCTTGCCGCTCTTAACATAATTAAAGAGAATTTTTTTTTTTAGAGAACTATTATAAAAAATGGGGACTGAATATAAACATCGATAAATGTGGTTTGATATGTTACCGAGACCCTAGCGGAAAGGGGCACTACCTTGCCGTAAAAAAAAGCAAAACTTTATTTTCGTAATACAGCGGAACAATTTGGAGACGCTGTTGTCATGTGAGTCTTTTCGTGATAACTTGCCAAATGATATTGAACAAAAATGACAAAGTAGTTTGATAGGAGTCAAAAAAAGCCTATTAAAAATCAAACCTTACGGTGAATCCTATATAATTACCAAGAAGTATTATTTTCCTCAAAAAATTAAAACGATTTCAAAAAGCTGTTTTCTAAATAATACAAAAATAAACGAAACAAAAATATTTGAAAAAAGAGCTCTCTCTCTCATCTTGATTCTCCATGCATTGCACATATTTCATGAAAATATTCAATTAACGTTCTCACTTATTTTTTGATGATCGCATAATTCTACTTCGATTGCCTTTTAAGCACACATAAAATGTTTCATTCTTGTGCGTTGCATTTGAAGTGCGCAAATTTTTTTTTCTTTTTTATTGGATTGCTTTATGTGACGAAGTGGAAAACAAAAGAACAAAAACATTTCCTGAGAAAATGATGTTTCCTTTTATTTTAATAAATACGATGGCTTGGCTGTTTTTTTTTTCTAAAATCAGAAATATTTTGAGCGGGGACTTAACTTTTACATTGTTTAAACAATACCTAAGAATACCTATAGAAAATTAAGTTTGATCAAACTTTTTTCCCAATAAATTCTTCATATGATGCGACTAAGGCTTAATTTGAATTAAGAGAAGGAAAAATTGTATAGGGTCTATCTTCCCCTGGATAGGCGGGTGGGGCAATTTGTAGAAAATTGGACTTAAAATGGGAAACAATATATAAAAAAACTAACTAAGACACTTAGAATAACGTGCTATACAACAATTTTTTAAAGCCAACATTTCCTTCTTCAATCTCATTTTAATTTCATGTTTTTATAATGAATGAGTACCGCGTCGACCACCGACAAAAGCACACGTCACTGCACTCGTAATTCCTCTTGTGCTGCACACAAAAAAAAAAATTAAAAAAAAAAAAACAAACCCACCGCGCGTGTGTGCAAAAAAAAATTAAACAGTGCAGTGCAATTTAAGAAAATAAAACAAAAACATCACACAGTTATGTTATTCCACCTCTCCCGCCCCAGGTCTTAGTACTGTTGCTTGCACTCGGTCATTGCCGTTACTGTATGTAACAACCGATGGATAGCGGGTTGTGTGTAAAAATTTTGTTATTGTACTGATTCACATTGTTGTAAGGGCATAACACCTACAGCAATTTGATTCTGTAAACCATCGCCAGAATTTTCACTTCTGAGCCTTGCTTAGTATCGTCGGTGTTTGTTTTTGCTGTGTTTGTTTGTAATTATTACTAGGGAATTCAGGGTGGACGTAGTCAATATACGCGAGCTAAAAAGTAATCTCTTTTCTGCATACGCCCACGTTTCGTATCTACACAGGTAGATCCCCGCCCACACTTCTCAGATCACTCTGATCTTCCCGCATCGCGGTCTCGCCATTTATGTGCGTAGTGATGTAGCTAACCAAACTCCACCACAAAGTAGTCCTTGTTCTAATCCGGAATTCAATTTCATGTAGTTAACATTCCATCTCCGTAAGCAAATTATCCACTACTGCTCTGTTTACAGAAGCCGCAAACTGGACAGCAACTCGACCTTTCAGGAGTTTGATGCGCTGTCTGACTACATTCAAAGAATTTTATCCCTGTATCCTCATACTGAAATCGTGATTACGGGCGATTTCAATATACACAATTCTGGTTGGCTTCGACATTCTCGACAGACAACACCCGAAGGAATGTGGAAGGCTCGTCGGACCATTGTGTCATATCTACTAAATTCTCGAACACCCACCACACAGTTAGAGAAAAGATATGGCGATACGATAAAGCCAATTTTAGCGGACCTAATATCTTCTTTAGGAATTTTAACTAGTCGTTATGTTTCGTCGACAACGACGTGGATGCCGCTGATATTATCACAGAAACTATTCTCTTTGGAATGAGATGCTTTATCCCCCATCGGTTGAAGCAAACCATTAGAAAGGGCATGGTATGACTGGAGCTATAAAGAGGCTGTAAGGGTTAAAAAATTGTTTTTTGGGTCCTACAAGACCAACCCGAGGAAAATCGAAAAAAGTTTAAACGAGCCAGAAATGATTGCAACTTCTCAAGCGTGTGAATTTCCAATACGACCAAAAACTGATGCAAAAAATACTGCAATGTCCCAAAAGCAGTAAAAATGTTTGGTCACTCGTCAAAAACATTAGAAGTTCTGCCTCATCCTCCATCCCAACGCTCATTTACAATGGCATTCCAGCTGTCAGCCCTTTGGACAAAGCCAATCTGCTTGCTGCACACTTTGCGGCTAGCTCAACACTCCCAGATTGTGCTTTGTCCCCGCCTACACTTGAGTGCGACGAATCTACAATGGGACGAATCCACTTTCGCACTCTTTTAGTAGCAAGAGTACTCAAAGATCTTAGCATGCATAAGTCCGCTGGTCCAGATGGTATATCGCTCCTTCTTCTGAAGAGGTGTTCTCTCACGATGGCATGTTGCGTTGCAACAGTATTGCTGATCTTTAAAAAATTGTCGGAATTGGGGAACCGCTATTCATACAGTCAAAAACTTGATTAATTTTACTAAGAAAAGTGTTTGTAGACACTGCAACTTCCTTTGAAAAGTTCCTAAAACTACAAGTCTTTATAACTGTTCCAATAGCTGCACTTACAGTTCTACTAAAAATTTGAGTTGCATACTTGACTCGCATTTTGTCAAAATCAGTACGAAATATGTGTTGACTTGCTAGTTTCGGACACATTTTTGTTTTGCCATTTTGTTCTAGCTGTCAAAGTTCTTTGACAACTTCGAAACTAATCAAGTCATCAAGAGTATTAAGATCCGACTTCAACAGACAGTTACGCAATGCTTTTATCAAATGTGGAAAGTCATATAAACAGAAGATTTTAATGCTATTAACGAATATATATGGTTTCACATGCGAAACTCTAAACAGGCTATAAACTTTTCTATTAGATGATCCTTGGTTACATACAACTGTCCTTACTGTAATTTCTAATTCGGAAAGAATTTGTATTTTTTTTTTTTAATTAAATTATTTTCAAATCTTTACCTGATCAGCCATTTTCGGTTACAAAGTAATTAAAAATAAGCTTCCAATTAAAAACACAAGCCTGCTTACTAATGTTCGATTTTCGCCTAAGGCCTAAATCTTCAAACTCATCTATTAAATCTAATTTGAGTTGTACCTTAGTTCTCTTTTTATTGCGATTTCATCAAAAAGTAGCACAGCATTGCTTTTGTCTCTTAATATTGAACTTAATATTGTATTTAATTTTAATTCCTCAGTAGCATTATTGATAAACCCAGGTTGAAGGAATTTTATAGGGGCCGATCCATATAAAGTTGAAACATGGGGTATACATATTAAGATTCAATTTATCTTGTAAAAATGAGTAGGTGGATTGCGAAACATAGAAAATATTTTGTGCAAGCCGCTTAATTTCAACGCTATATTCTTTGGGCCGCTTACTTATGAGCAACTTGCAAAATATTTTTGACTTATATAATATATATGTTATAAATTTTAATGGTACTTAATTTAGTAACATGTTTAATCGTTCCTTTTTCGTACGATTTCATATTTTTTAAAGCATCTTTAAGGTTTTTTTTTTTAAATTTTGGTTTTGCTTTTCTAAAGCAATATTTTTTTTCTGTACATGGCAGTAGTTTTAAGATTTTCGCATTTTGAAGAAACAATGGATAAATAAATTCTTCTAAACAAAAATTTTTTTAATTTCTTATTTCCAATATCTTAAGGGAAAAGGTAAAGACTACAAATTAATAATTTTTCTGAATTTTTTACATTAATACCACATTTTCCTCTCCAAATTTGTCCCGTGGGCGTATCCAGAAGTGCAATTGGAACATCTTCGCTTCTGGTTTTAACCTTTTCAAGACATTGTAATTAGAAATGTAACATTTTATTCCTGATCTCAAATTATTTTTAGAATACATATCAAACTATGAATCTTGCAAAAAAGTAAGCAACGCTAAACACCTTGAAAATATTCAACACTCACTTGTATCTACGGGCGCATCAACGAAGCGAATGAGACACAAAGTGTGCCTGCCTGTGTGTGCCTGCCTGCCTATCTGTGGGTGCCTGCCTAAGTGTGCCTGCGAGAATAAATAAAACTTCTCTCGAAAACCCAAAATCTCTGAGAGCGGGTCGTGATATTAGAACCCGCCATACAAAAATACAATCGTGAGGTTTTATTTATAATGTAAAATAAAAGACATAAATTTGAAACTGAACTTAAAATTTTTATTAGACTATGTCTGAGGTGGTCCATTAGGAAGGTTCAATTTTTAGCGACTCGTTCGAACATAGCGATTGATACCTCGCGGATAACACGAATAATTTTGGCTTCCAAAGCGCCAATCTGAGATTTTACATATCCCCAGAGAAAATAGTGTGATATCGCACGATCTGGGCGATAAGCACACTGTATGGCTCGTAGTGCCGTTTTGTTGAAACCAGAGCTCACCGAGACCATGTGCTTGAATTTCAGGAAGCACATAGTCCGTTAACATGGCGCGATAACGGTTACCATTGACGGTAACGTTCTGAATTACCTCATTTTTGAAGAAATATGGACCAATGATTCCATCAGCCCATAAACTACAGCATACCGACCAATGTTTCCAACAGCTCATAAACTACACTATACCGTTGTTTTTAATGGATGTAATGGTAGGTCTTGATACTCTTCGGGTTGAATTTTGTATGCTTTTAGGCCGAAATCCTCACGTAAAATACGCCAAGCCAAGCTGCTGAGAACGATGACGGATCGATTCGTCACGGTCTTCGCGTACACTCTCAGCTACAGCTGCTATAGTCTCTTCTAGTCTACGTGCTGGATGTGGTCTAACTGGTCGAGTATCATCCGCGAATGTTAACTGGGACTCAAATTTACGAATGGTATTGGCAATATTGATTTTAGTAGGTCGATTATGCGCACCGTAAGTTTCTCGAATCGCACCAAAAACATTTCTCACCGAACGCTGATTTTCGTAATACATCTGAACAATTTGGAGTTGTTGTTGTTGTGTGAGTCTTTCCACGATGATTTGCCAAATGATACTGAACTAAAATGACAAACTAGTGTGATATGAGTCATGCGTGATCTGTCAAAAAAGCCTATTGAAAATTAAATTTTACGATGAATCGTCCTACATATTCTTTGCTACCAGTTTTTTCGTGTACAGAGAGAGTTTCTCCTCTCAGAAGCTTTTTTTTCTCTTTAATATAAGAGCTTTTCCTAAGACCGGTTGGTTTGCATCAAATTTTCGCCAAAGTTATGTAAAGAAATGATTTTTTGTAATTATCCACTGACAATGCTTTGTAAGCAGTAAATGATTTTAATCAAAATAGTGCTGTTTTAATTTTTGTGTTATTGTCATCAACAGATCTCTTTATTCTAGCGCAGAAAAGATGTTGGTGAGCAGTAGACAGATTGGCATAGTTGCCTAAATATAGTTTTCTGGTCTTAATTTTTCATCTTGGATACTCTGCGCAGAATAGTGATATTATCGTTCAAGTTCATCAATATAGGACGATTTTCTCTTATTTCCAAGGCACTGAAATTGAAATTGTCCAGTTTAATCCCAAGTTTATGAATATAGTCTCCTCTTTGATGAAACTTTTCAGTTCTTCATATAGTTTTTGTTTATTCCTATTTTTGTTATGAACTGCAAGTGATGTTTGGACTGATTACTTTTGATGGTACATACATATCAAAAACAATTTTTTTTAAGTCTCTATTTTTTCTGTAATCTACCACTTTCTTTTTCAATATATGTTAAATGATCATTTAGCTTTTTTTCTCAATATTTTTATTGATTTTTTGTACATTTGACAATAACAGTTTAAGTGTTAATGTGTATTTACCAATTTTTCACACTAATATATGATTTCTTTTGATTTGGTTTAAGGCTTGGGTAAACCACAGCCAGATTTCTTGAAGCTTGTTGGAAGCCTACTTAAATTTCAGACTTAAAACTTAAAATTAATAATTAACCACAAGCTATTGTATTGGGTTGGCAAGAAAGTACGTATAATTTCGCTTTTTTAGTTTGGAGTATAACTATTTCATTTATATCATACAAAGAGCAAATTTTAATAAATTTTCATAAATGTTTTATTTTTTGTTCGACTATCTGCCATCTTTTTGACAACTTCATGATTCCGTGATCATAGAATCACCTTATTAACACTGAACTGGAAGAATTGCGATTTCGGGTCATAAACATTGCTTAAAGTTTTACCATTCAAAGAGTTTTGCAAACTCCAAAACATGTGACATCACTGCCCTGCTAAGGTTCAATAATATTTTACGAGATGTGTGTGTTTTAGCTTTGTCGTAGTGGAATACAATTCACTTATGACTTGCCAATTCTGGCCGTTTTTCTTTGATTGTTTGCTCCAGTTTTATTAGTTGTTAACAGAAAACATCTGAATTAATCATTTGATTCCTTGAAAGCAGTTCATAATATTGTATACGATATCCCACCGAATATACATCATAACCTTCTTCTAATGCAATTCAATTTTTGATGTGATTGTTGTGGTACATGATGTTTAGACATTGATCGTTGACGACCATTTTTCATAATCAGAAACGCTTCAAAAAAGAATTAATGTCGTTGCATCTGACATGCATACAATATTAATCCGTTGTAATAAGTGCAACTCTTTCAATTATTGTGGAACAAATGTATCGTTCTTGGACGTTTTAAGTGACTTTCAATTTTTGCGTTTGTTGCATTTGAATGCTCTGCAATCTCTTGCACTGTCATATGACGATCTAATCCAATTACGACTTTGATTCGGTCTTTCAAAACGTTGGTCATCTTAGAGTAAAGAATCTCTAGAATGGAATTTCCTAAACTAATTCTAACACATGCATTCTGTAAAGTACTCAACATAATAGACTTCACATATCTAGTTATGACTTCAAGCATCTTTTCGGAAATAAAAAAGAAAAATATGATGTGTACACTTAATTTTAAAATTGACACAGTACTACCAGGTGTTAACTGAATAAAGCTCGATTTGCTTCTGAAGTAAACTGAAGGTGACAGCTTTCAAAGCTAGAATCATCAAACATAACGCAATCTATCTTGTAAAAATTTTTTATTTAGGGACAGCTTGTTAGAGTGGAAGTCGAGGAGAGGTTGGATATCGTTGATTTCCCCAGACATTCAAGAATTGGTGGAAGATTCTGGTTTTTATTCAGCTAATATTAAGTCTAAAGTGGGCTTGTGTTGAGAAAGATAAGTTGAAGTGAAGATCTATCAATGCTACGAGTTAAAATATGATGAATAAATAGTATATCAGGGTACAGAGGGAGGATGTAAGTTTATAAGTCTAAGTCGATCAATTTAAGGTTGTAATATCATATCATTAGTCGAAGAAAGTCCTCGTAAAGCGAATTGGAGAAATCTTCGTTGTACAGCTTCTGCTCGAAGAAAGTTTGTATAAAATGTAAAATAATTTGGTGACATAAAGATTCGAAAATTATTTAGACTAGCGTTTGATAAAGAAAAAAGCGGAGTTACATTTTTTTATGGTATTATCTATCACAGACTGCATCTAGGTCACTAATTACATCTAAGGTACGCGCTGATTTAAGGGTGAATAAGTGCAAGAAGTTGTTGGAAGGCCCTTAGGAGTGTGTATTATTATTCGGCAATATTGAGCTCAATGAAATTTACTAGGCACCAAGTAGAAAACTTGTAAAGGTCATCCTGTAGTGGAAGACAATCGGAGTGAGATGAGGTATCTTTGAAGATTTTCATAACGTCAACATAGACGGATATGCATATATGAATATTTGGTAATAAATTGATTGTTAATTGCCAGCTGAGGTGGCTATTTAAAGAACCTTATAAAGTCGAGCTTCTGAATAGAATGTAATCCACATTATACAATTTTAATGACAGCGTTGACCCTTTAGTTTGACCTGATAATTTTTTAAGAGTTTTTTTTTTTTTTTTTTAAGACAAAGCCATTCCATTAATATCTACCGAGCGTTCTATTGCGCATAAAATATGTAGCACGAATTCCGTAAGTTTTGTCTTTGTAGATCGATCTTTACGGAATCCATGTTGATTTTGAAATAAGATAACTATTAAAAAACCATTGAGTCATAAATGTCAAACAACTGAAGTGTGCAGGAAACTTTAACCATGGGTAGATATATAGTTAAAGATTTTATCTTCAAAACCTTTTTTTATGAAGTGAAATTAGGTAAGAATTCTTACCTAATCTGTATCTGTGGTAAAGATCTTAGTCACTAAATTATTTGATGTAGACCAGAGGTGGCATTAAAGGTTGGAAAGATGTAGTGATCAGTCTGAGTCGATGAAGCTTTGGTAGGCTTAAGTCGTCCAAAAACGAAACAACGTCGTTTCGGATCAGAAAAATTAAATATGTTTTCATTCGTTTCTACAGCTACTTGGAAACGATGGATTGGGTGTGAAGGACGGATGTAACAGTATCTGATGCAAAGTTTACTCTTAGGGATAGGAACTTTAGCGCAGAAAAGTTCAAAGAATGGTGTAAATGATTTCATTATGAGTCTTGAATCATGCCGAGAATGTATAGCCAAAAGATGTTCGCGCCCATATAACTCTTCCTCTTTATCTTGACCATCGTCCCAGTATATGGTAGATCGCTGTTTTTAATGTCAGATATAAGTTTGGTTCCCGCAAAGGCTTAAGCGTTGTATGCCAAAACTTGGGTGTAAAAGTAGAGGTCATTGTTCCTTGAATGAACTAAATTTTGCTGTCTAAATATGTGGGTTGTAAGGAATTATTTTAGGAGTGAAGTACATCTGATTAAGATAGTGTAAAGAGACTTAGGCAATGAAAGCGCACAAAGTCTGGGTAATACATTTTAGTTGGGACTGGTAAAAAGCTGTGTAAGTTATAAGAGAACAAGAATCGGGTGTTAGATTAAATGACATACGATTGCGAGCTTTTGGTTGTGAGAAGGGCGGGCAACGGGCAGCATTTGGTTTATTGATCTTGGTTAAGATGGGATTAGGGTAACGGATCCGTGGAAAGAAAGGACCAGTCCCCCCTGGAAATTTACAGTTATTGTGAGAACTAAATGAGGTTTCTTAGTTTAATTTATTTTCTTTTAATTTTATACATTTTCTTATTCTTAAGTTTGATTTTTGTCAATATATTTTTATCACATTGTAACTGCCTAGTTTATAAAGCATTTTATACCCTTCCGAGAGTGGCTATGATAACTGTAGGAACAGTTTGAAAAATAGCATGCTTAAAGAAACTGAAGTTTGAAGCAGGTTTTAAAATATGTTCTAGAGATATCTGTACAGCAGGTTGTAAAAAGGTTGTAAGGCAGGTTCAGATACTATGCAGATTTCAGCATCTCGACCAGGGCTGATGTATTGTAGAAGAAACTAAGCCGTGATTGAATTATAATTATTGCTTTAGTTACCCTACTTGATGTGACATCATTTCTTATCTTATTGGTTTTGCATATTAAATAAATATGGCGATGACGGCATTTGTATTTTTAATATTTCAAAGAGACGTTAAGCAGTTATTACGCTGGGTTTAACACTTTCTTTTAAAGTAAGTAATCGTGAATTAGCTCACTAGTTCCCAAAGTCAAAAAAAAAAACATTTATTTGTCATTTTTGTTGCATTTTATTACTAAATTTATGTAAATAGCTACGTATAAAGCTAAAAATAATTAAATATTTTTGTGTTAATATCAAAAAAATGTTGCGTTTACAGAACGTTGGAATTTATGGAAAACAAAATAGTTCAGTTTAAAATAGTTTGTATGAAGATGCACCCAACACTTAGCGCACATATATATAGCATTGTTTTTACATTGTCTACATCTTCTTCTTGATTTATAGTCCCGGTAGCATAGAAACCCTTTTCGTTTAGCAAACAGAATAACATGTAAGACAACAACAGGCGATGAGCAGAAGGTTTTTGAACAACCGACAATAAATCCAAAACAACATTTTCTCCTAGTCCCAAATCGTTCTCGTAAGCGCTCATTTTTCCCCCATAAGAAATAGATTTATATAAGTAGCCATTGGAACTACACAGACACCAAAGCTTAACCTTATTGGTTTTCTCTTGATGTACATCTTACAACTATGGCGTCCAAAATAAGGCACCATTTCCTCGTCGGTAGATAAGTTGTGGGAAAAAATTCCAAACTTCATGTTTTTTTTTTCATTTCAAATCATATCAAAAAAAGGTCTTAGTTTTGAAAATCTGTCGTTTTTATCCAGTTGATCGTTATTTGACAAATATAGGTTTTGCTTGATGAAATCGAATCTGTTCCTACTCATACAGTTTCTTACTATTGTTATTCCTTTATCCTCGTCCTTCGTTAAATATAGTCTTGTAGCCGAAATAGTCTTAAAATGCCGAAAAATCGCTGTAGACTAGTTTCGTCTTCTTATTGTGGGCGTATTTTTTTGTATAGGAAATTATTTGTTTCCAAACTCCGTCAATGAAATACAATGAAAAAACCTCAAATGGACTTTTACCGCAAATTGTATTCCCAATTTGTTCCAAACAATTTTTGTTTTCGTTCCGTGGTTCGATTGTACATATATAATTCTTTTTTTCCCACTTTGGAAGATATACTTTGGTCCTTTTTTTAACGACTTTTTGCAAGCTTTTGCCTTTTTGGAACTTGATGGTAAAAATTCGTTATTCAAACCTTCAAAAGTATCAGATGTGGATGCATGTACTTCAAAGGTACCCGCAACATCTGCTGTATCCCTTTGATTCTGACAATTGGTCTACTCGTGGCGGAATGTACACAGCATCGATACTGTCCATTTGCAATAGATCTTTGTCTTCCTCCAATAAAGCCATAAGCTCAGCAGTTGAAATAGGTTTCTTATTTTTTCAAGCCATTGCTATTTAATTAGAAATACAAACTAAATAAAAAAGTTTACCAAACAGGTGAAATATATAATAAAAATTATTATTAATAACTTGTATAACTTATCTATTTTGCTTGAATATTTTTTAAAACTTTTTACTTAAACAATTTGGTTTTATAGTAATTGTAGAACACAAGTAATTGAATATACATAGTTGAACAATTCACTTCAAACAATTGAATAATTTCCCGCGCTCCGTAAAAAAAGGTCGGGTTTTTGCAAATTAGAACACTACAATGGCTTACGGACTAATTTTTTATCCTTTATTGTAAGGAAGAAGAAGAAATTGCATTTTTTCTCTTTCGCGCCAATGTAATATCGTATTCTTCTACGTTCAAAGAAACCGATAAAAGGTCGCGGCTACTCCCGACGTTGCGTAGTACTCACCTAAGGATAGAAAGAACTACAAATGTTTTCTGGAATATTATGTTACTTATTGCTAGAGGTTTGGTCAGTATAGTATATGTTTAAAATTTGAGAATGCCTAATTGATTTTGCGTGGGTCAATTAGGTAGCCAAAAATATGGAAAAATAGACTCGTTTTTTTTTTGCGTAATTCTGGTATTTCCCAATGTTAAACTAATTGATAATATCAACGTATTTCATCAAAAATGTAATTATCGAACATTTATAGTATAGGTACTGGAGAAAATTTGTTTTTTGAAATGTTTTGCTTACGCAAAGTTGGGGAATAATGGGTAAAGAGCAAGCTTAAGTCAATTTTAAGAATCACATTTTGGTTTTTCTTAGAACAGTTTTAATGCTAGGCAAGGCACAATTTTTCCAAACCGTTATTGAGGAAGTTGCACTTGGATAGGTGGCTTAGTATTTTTGTTATAGCACTGCTCGCTATGAGGAAATTGATTCACAAAGTCCTATTATCGCGAACATGTTTTTTATATTCATCACAGTAGATCTAAAAATTTCCCGAAAAAGTCTTTAAAGTAAAAAAATCACTCGTTTACTTAGTCCAATACAAAGAGTGTGGGACGAATTTCCGTACAAACTTTTATAGGGTACCAAATCAGCATACAAGATATCGGACACACAGTTGAAATTACCTCCGAACTTCGAAATTATAATTGCATAGCAGAGTGAATAAATAAATGTGAGTCAGAGAGAATAAAACTCTTGAACTGGGAGATACCCAGAAATAAAGGAAAGTTGACAATTTCAGTGCACAGCTAGTTGTAAAAACTCACAAAATGGGGGCAGAGAACCGTAGATTGTAAAAAGACAAGAACTTTAAATACAATTTGACTAGTAGACTGGAAGAGAATGAACAACAAGTTGCGCTCAGTTTGAATGTTGTTTAAGAAAACGATTAAATTGTGTTCAAATACTACAATAGGAAAGTTAATGCTAAGGAGCACGTAAAGCCTTAATCCAATTTCACAATATGTTGACAGTTTAAAATTCTTTTCCACCATGGTTTCTAAACCCCACTTCTGGTGTTTCCATATCACTTAAGTAAATTAATTGTTAACTATCTTTAACAATTCAATTTCACGTTTATATTAATTTCAATCTTGAGGTTTACTTGAAAATGGTAAAACGATTTTGAATGTCTTAATAATCAAAGTTTAAACAATCGCCGTAACTCAATTGATAGTTTATCAGCTTCCCAATTGGACAGTTAAGGGATTGGTTACCAATCGGAGTAAAAGACTTCCACTTCTTCTAGTTAGCTAAAATCATGTAAATTATCAGTTGCAATTACCAGAGCGCAACAACAAGTCAATAGTTTCAAAATCGCTTTGCTGGAATTGCGTAATATAGAAAGTATTTGGTTACAAATTTATCCATATTGCGACAAATAGTGAGCTCAGCAGATCGATTATGAGAACTAAAAAAGTTATATGATACAGAAGCATTACTCTACTATAGATCAAAAAAAATTTAACGCGTCTGTATATCGTTTAGAATAGGAAAAGTAATACTTTGCACGAGAAATTGAAAGATTAGAGAGAGTGAGGTCTAAATCTACAATACAATCAAAAGCCTTACGAGTATTGAAGTTTGGCTAATTTTGGGACTTGTAGTCCAAGAATATTTTGAGATAAGCGTTAATATTTTAAAATTGGCATTTATCAGAAAATTACGAAAATTTATAAAAATACGATTAAATGGTAAATACTTTAAACAAAACCTTTTTTGCTTGCATGATACGATTGAATAATAATTATCATAAAATATAATACTTTCCTGTTTATGTTCATCTTTTAATGCATAAAATATTTCGTGACTGATTTAATTCTTCAATTCATATTTTTTTTATTTTGTTATAGGATGTAGCCGCTTATGAGCGAGTGAAGTCTAACATTTCAAGTCATGCATCGCGACATAGAACATCAGACAGTGGATTCACTTTGGGCTCATCTTCAACATCAACAGGAGTACGCAGTCTTTTCTCAATGTTGTTTTAAGACACAAAAAAAAAAAAAAACATTGTAATAAAAACAAGAATTTCGGGAATAAAATACTTTTTAATTTATCTACACAAATTAAAATAATATAAATGAAAAAAAAATAAATAGAATTCCTTAAACAATTTTATTTACTAATCACCTCACAATTTAAAAAAATAAAACGTAACAATATATATATATATGAGAAAATTTTAGTTTAATATATGTGCAGCACTCAAGAACGCATTTAAAATGTCACAAATTTATTAAACTCTTTAATATTTCGAATATGTATGTAAACAGTCACGCAAATTTAAGCAGAGGAAAAGTCTTTGCCAATGAATAATGTACTATTTCAATGTAAATATATGTCAATACATTTATATAACTTCTTTATAATGTTTCTTAATAAAACACAGATAAGCACTTTTTTATTATCGAAAATTTTGTATTTAACATGTTATATATTGTACATGTAAATATGCTATTAAGGTGTTACACATAAAACTTCCTATATTTTTATCATTCACAATGTAATCGTTATAACAAATAGATGAAAAAGGTAAAGTACAACACAAAAAATGTATATTCTGTTTTAATCTTTAATAAACTATTTTTCTAGCCTGAATTATATTTATCTCTTGTTATTATGAAGACATTATTTTATTTTCCTTCTTAGTAAAAACACAATAAACGAAAAGGTGCCCTGACAGCAGCATGTGACGTAACTGACGTGTTTGGCTTAGACCTTATCTTAATCGTAACCGCCTCAAGCTGAGCTGAGATACCTGAAGTTTATGAGGTTCACATAACATATACTAACGAATGCATCATATTAATATCCCCAACTCGATATACGTATAAGTGTACACGTATACATGTATGCACATGTATACTCCCCTTCCTGATATCTTCAAGCCTGGCGATAAACCGGGACACAATACAAGTGCCCACATACGCCAGTATAAGCGTTTTCCATTACGTATACAATGTGTACAACACTTGTAGATCACATTTTTATTAATGCACAAATGCTGAGCGCACGCATTCTTCATGTAACGAATGAGTATCTTGCATTGCATGATCTTTGTTTTACTTGATTTTCAGCCTGCTGCTATTCTGCAGTACCACGGTCAAACAATAAAGATTTTAAATAATAAGATTTAAACGAGGATATAAATACGAGATATATATATATATCTTTATATATATCCTCAAACAGCTTTCCTATATAAAAATTCAAAATGAGATTAGAACGTTATATTTTATAGCTGATTCAGGATCATCAGTCCTAGCGTATTCCATTCAAAATGAAAACTGAAGTAGAAGTTTAATTTGAATTGTAAAACGTTTTGCAAATTTCTTGAATATAACTAACAAAATAGTTTTGATGGCATAGATTCTTAAAAATTTAAAACAACAATTATCAATTTTCCTAATAAACAACTGATAATGAAAAACGCAGTTCAAAAAATATATTTCAATAAAGATGATGAAGATTATGATTATGAAAGCTTGTAAAGAAAACGTAACAGAAATATTTAACAGTGAATTAAGAGAAAGCAAGCAAGCAAGAAAGCAAGCACCAAGTGAAAAAATTATTTTTTCATACGATTGGGCAAAATGGTAATACTTTGTAATAAGAAAAAGATGATTTAACTTTTACGAATAAAATTACTTATGCATTTTAACGATACAGGAATTTCAGTTGTTAGTTAGTTAGTTTTAAATGCATTTTATTTTATTACCTATTAACTCTTACGTACCAACGAAAAATGTTTAAATGCTAACTTAAATTTACTTAAAAATCGTATACTAACTTACTGGCCCCACTCAGGCACTCTTAGCTACTCTATATTCTTATATCTATGTCTTTCGACTTAATTTTTACTTTATTCAAATATTTATTCTCTATACTTAGTAAGGCTAAGAAAAAGATTGTTAACAAAAAACTTAGCATATAGAAATACTTTTTTATTTTTCAAAAGCTTAATATCTAACTTAAAATAAACCTTAGTCTACCTAACCTACACAAAACACACATACACACACCTAAACATTATACAATATTATATACATATATTGTTATATACCTTTGTATATATCAATATATGCATATATATACTTCTTAAATGCTAGCCTAAACCTACGTAAGATGGCCATCGCTATTTACAGAAGAAATAGATTGGTCAGCTCCGCCTCATTAGTGAGACTGCTTTGTAATTGACGGAAACGACGACGAAACGTCTTCATCATTCAACCACCAAAAATGCTGATGCTGGCGAACGACATCCCTCTTATTGCGATTCCCCACCGCCCTTTTGAACCCGAGACGATCCACACTGCGGTGGGCGACGTTTTTGTTGAAGTTGAGTCGCCTGTCCCCAACTGTCTGAGCGAAGTGGAAGGTAAATGTGACCGCTGATATCCTGAATCAATCAAAGACTAAATTTCTAAATTTTTTAAAATACAGAAACTGATCTAGCCAGCTCCCAAGGTATCTGACTACCTTTCAACAGACAAGAGGCTGTCCGCGTTGTCCAACGATAGAGGACTTTCGCCAATTTTTTGTGGTATCCCTAGAGGTTCTAGAAAACGGTGTCATAAAAAGAATGGTTTTCGACTTCTGAAAGCTGATTTTCAACTTTATAGTACTAATAACCTCGATTCTTTGACGAATTGACCGCCCCTTGCTGAAGATCATTTTTAATTTGAAATATTCCAACAGAAGTTATATCACCATTTATTACGATTGTCTGTTGGTTAGCATATTATAAAGAATGTACAAGGGTGGTTTACTGATCCCCAGCCTAGTCAGCTTATAGAAAAGACCCTCTAACCATACGGTGTCGAAGGCTTTCTACAAGCCAATAAGGCAGGCACCAGTACATTGGTTTTTGCCTTCTTTCCAATGGATATCGGACACCAGTTAAGAAGCGGCATGTGAGATATCATCTCCTGCCTTCAAACCGAATTGATTATCCGGAACTATATGTTTGTCCTCAACATACCTAGTTAGAGCTCAATTGATTAACTTTTCAAGCACATTGCTGATATTCTTTAAAAGACTTATCGCCGGAAATTCGCCAGATTGGATATATCCTTTCCCTTTTTCTGCATAGGTCACCCCCTCTAGCAATGCCATTATTTGCCATATTTTCGTCGCTGAACAGGGTGAAACCAGAGCCTCCGGATAGCCAGTTCTCTATTTCGAAAGTTGAAGTCGTACACCAAGATGCGATTGTCCGAAGTAGTTTATTTACTTGCGAGAATATATACGGGTTGCTGATTTTTACAGCCCGAACCTTGTTGTTCCAATACAAACTTACAGAAATTATGTAATTCTCTTTTAAACGTTTGAATATTTTTAGTCGACGACTTCACTGTCCTAATCTCCGGGTCTTGTCTGTCAGTTAACTGTCTGTACAGGTTTTTGAGTCTTGACAGAAGTCTACTTGCGGAAGAGGTCTTCGTTAGTCGGACGTTGATACATTGTTTGTTTAATAGTCTCGTCCATTCGTTTTAGGTATTTGTCAAACTACTCGTTTGGCTAATTGCTATTGGACGGTGGTTGGAGCGTGTTCGAGGAGAGTGCTCTTGTCAAGGTTGCGGAGAAGCGTGTTCATCGTGTCTTACTGTAGTTGTAAAAATATCTTTGGACAAACTCCTCCAATTCCGCAATTTCGTGGAGAACTGTAATTTCGGTGCTAAAACCTCAATGATCGTTGGCATACACGAATGTGCGCAGACGGTTTAGTGTTTAAAAATTCGTACCTCTCAGTCGTATACGTTCGTCGTATAGCAGTAAGCCTAAATAAGACCTGCCTCTGGGAAATCACAGGTTATCCGTCGCTATAAGACCGAGTCTGTACATGACATCGTGCTGACCCTACTAATCGAGTAGTAGGTTCCCTCTTATTTGGCAAATTATTTCCCCAATCTGTGTTTAACGTTGAAATCCCGCCAATTATACATAAAATAATTCTCCTCCGATTCCAGCCTCAGAAGTCGAAAAAGCGTGTCGAGCTGTGTAACAAATAAAATAAATTGTGAAGCTTCAGGTGCATACTATAAACAGGGGCCAAGTACAGTGGCTTTCCACTGCGGAGCTGGATGTAAATGACGACTGAATCCAACCTGGAACTTACGCAACACTCTCTTGTACGCTCTGTGAGGTTTTATACCTTGTTTAATGAAGATCGCGACACCGCCTTCACGTTTGGATCTGGGCCGGTTTCTTCTTCTAACAATACAATTATTGTACTCCAGTTTGTTTTTATCAGTTGGCTTGGTTTCGCTAACGAAAAGAAGCTTGGTCTTGTATCAATTTAAGCATCGCGGCTCTTCATTCAATCCTAATCATGGATTGAATGGTTCCAAACCCTCCTTTTACTGTATTACAGTGGATGGCAAGGCAATCGTTTCCCAATCTCTTACTGTTAAATGTATTACATTACATTACATTACATTTTATATATTTATTTTAAAAACCGTCTTATTTGACTGGGAGTTGAACCCACGACATTTATTTTATCAAGCCCATACACTACCACTATGCTAACTGGAGCATATATGTACATAGTCAAATGTCTTATTAAAGGGAATCACTGCTTAATTACAAGCCGAAACACATCTTATCTCTTCGGAGGTCTATTAACGATTGGGAATTTCAGTTGTTCTCTTGTGTAGATGCTCAAGTAAAGTATAATCCAAGAATCAAACAGGTCAAAAAAAAAAAAAAACGCAATTGCCATGCTCTAGGGTGTATTATGATCCATGGAGTAAACTTAACAAGATTACGATAGAAAATCTTTTTGTATTTCAAATATCGAGGAAATATTTAGGAAATTAGGTTTTTGTCATTTTTTTACCACTATCAATCTCGCTAAAGGTTTCCATCAAGTTTAAGTTCCATCAAGATAGCTTTAGCGATGACATAAGACTGTGTTTTCCACCGCAGATGGTCATTACGAGTTCGATCATATGCCTTTTGGACTTAGGAATGCACTTGCCACATGTCAAAGACCTATTAACAATATACCAGATTGTATTAATGTGTCGTATTTTTTTGAACGACATACTCATTTACTCAACTAGCCTAATATTCAAATGTAACCTCCTAAAAAAAGAAACAGAGCTTTTAGGTCATGTTTTCCCCCAGAAGGCATTAAAACTAATCCACAAAACATAAAAGCAATATTCCAATTTCCAAACAAAAAAAAAAAAAAAAATCAAAAAAGATTAAATCCAAAGTAATGAAAGGATTTTATATGCGACATATCAAGGACTATTTCAAATGCAGCCATCCCCTTACGAAATATCTGAAAAAAATCACAAATGTTAATATAAATCAAGAAGATTATACTGGAATAAGCTTTCAACAAACAAGATTTCTATAAAAAAATCAAATTAATAACCGACGCTAATAACTACGCCTTAGTAGCAGTTTTGATTCAAAATAATAGAACAGTTAGTTATGTAAGTCGCTCTCTTAATGGCCACGAACACACAAAATGGCCGCAAATAGGAAAGTTAAAATCCATATGTGGCTGTCAAAAGACCATTGTATATAACAGGTCGGCTGAAAAGTTCGTAGGCTAACACATAGATGGTATTACTAGAATTAAGTTCATATGGTTTATAGTAGTACTTACCTTCAAACGACACGTGTGTACTTTTGGCAGCTGTCGGACAATTGGTTCGTGATATACAGCATTGTGAAAAAAAAAATGTCAAAGAAGAGGGTGTTAATAAAGCATTGCTTTATTATGAAAATGCGCATTATGAATGGGAAAACTGTGTGCAAAGTGGTTGCCGCACGAGCTCACAATCAACCAAACACATCAATGTTTAACGTAGTATGAATTCGGCTATGAACTGTTTCCCCATCCACCGTTTTTTCCAGATCTGACCCCCTGTGACTTTTCCCTGTTTGTAGACCTCAAAAGAATACTCACTGGAAAGAATTTCAGCACTACTGAAGTAGTAATCGCTGAAACTGAAGCTCATTTTGAGGATAAAGAAAAATCGTGCTATAATTACATGACCGCTATAACTGTTGCATTGCTCTCGAAGGGAACTATGATGAAAAATAAAATCAAATTTTACCAAAGATATATGTTTTACAGTCAGAGAACCCCTCTTGTGATTCACAAGAAACTAATACATTTCAAAAAGAGACTGTGGTGTCGTTGGTAGGCTGAGGTATCATTGTGTAATTTTTTTTTTTTTTCGTATGATACTGGTAGATATTTTTTTTCCATCCGTGCTTACCTTACTTTTGTTTTACTTCATCATTTAAACTCCTAGATGCATTGTTACATCTCCTGCAAAAAATTTAAGAAAACAAGAACACACTTTAAACATAAACTTACCAAATCTTTTTTCTTCTTATTCAAAACAAACAACTTTTAAACACGACAACAAGATGGTGGGAAATGAAATTCGATCCTCAAAAGAACTTCGATCTTCGGAGAAGAATAAAAATGTGGTGCCAAGCCAGCTAAGCTTAGAACCAAACTTTTTTTTTTAATAGGGTAAGGTAGGGAACTGATAGCTTAAAACTGCTATTATGCTATTCAGCATGAGAACAAGACTACGACCAATAGTGGGGTTAGCTCTTGTATTAGCAGATATTAACAGAGAAAAACGGTGGCAGCCAAGTTCATCCCGCCAGATTAAACTGAACAGTGGCGTTTTCTTTTTTTTTAAATACTTTTGCGTCAAGGTCTTAAATTTACCTATCTTCACAAATAATGTTGAAACTTAACATAAGGTCTTATTACGACTAATACTTGGTTGGAGACCCTCTTTGCTTTAAAACAGCTACGCAATGGTTTTGCATAGACTCAATGAGGCCTCGGTATCTCTCCACTGGAATCGCATACCACCCTTCATTGACCATTTCAAACAAAACATCCAAGTTAGAAATGTTTTGTGTACTGACGGCATTTTTAACATCCGTCCAAAGATGTTCAATCGGATGCAAGTCCGGACTGGATGATGGTCAGTCAAGTACACGTATGGAGCTTTTGACAACCGAATAATTTTTTTGTCGATACGTTGTGTGGTTTTGCGTGGTCTTGTTTGACGAGGAACATTTTCTGTGGTGCCATTCTTACGAAAATGTGAAATTGCATCAAATACCATCTTTTTTAGAACATTTTAGCTGTGTTGTAATTTCTTGGTGGGAGAGTCCCGCTTTGTTTAGCAATAGCCTTACGCGTCTCCAGTGTGCAACTCTTGCCTTTGCCCATTTCGAAAACAGCTTTCTACCACAATCTTCTTTGTTGAATTTACGTTTACAAATGTAAATTAATATTATACTTACCAAAATATTATGTAATACTTAGAATAACTACACAACTTTGAACGAATTTTAGCTTAAACAAAATCGTTTCTAATTAGCTGTCAACCCACCGAGCTCAATTTTTTCAAATAATGTATTACTGTTATATTACTATATAATCTGGCAAGATGGGAATACATTTTCTAAGAAGGGGAAAAAAGACAGAAATAACACAAGCAAGAGGGTTACCGTTATGTTATTACGACAAAACAAAATATTATCAAGTACAACAATAATGCTATCGTTTTTAATTAGTTGTCAACGGCTGCGTATATATATATAAAAAAAAAAAATAAAAATTAAACAGTGCCAGCCAAAGCCTTAAAAAAAGGATGAAGGAAATTTAGGGTAAGTGCTAGGGTTAATAAGCAGAAAAAAAAACAAAGGAAGGAGAAAACTTTTTTTTTATTAGGGGATATTGTTAAAAAAATTAAAAAGAGGCGATCAGGATTAAAATTGTCGTTTCAAGAAAAGGGGGAAAAAGTATACACACGTTATATATCCATACATAAAGCAACAAAAAAAAATTCCAACAAAAAAATACATAGCAAAGCAGTTCCTGTTCGAATGTACAATATACTTTTGAATCTTATACTTATGTAATAATTATATTTGACTTTGTTATATTTAAAACTTAATCCAAACGTTGAAACTTAATCTAAAATGTAAGAAATTAAACGTAACGTAAGGTTATGAATCTAATATTGTATGACACTTATTGTAAAATATATGGAAGTTATTTCCGGACGAATAAAGAGCCTCTTTGCTGTAACCGTTCAACAAGAAAGGACGTGTTTCATTTAAAACCGCATTTTTCCGACCCCTCTTTTTTACCCTACACATATAAATCAAAAAGTTAAAAACCTACACACCACAACATTTGGTCCTTTTCGAACCGGATAAGAATACACAAAACATTAAACATTTAAAAGAAAAAGAACAAGATTGATAAAAAAGTGCAAGTGCAAGAGCACAAAACATATATATATAAAGAGAATTATTTAATAGACAAAACTTAAACATTTAAAAGAACAAAATTGATAAAAAAGTGCAAAGTGCAAGTGCATGGACAAATGCAAAGTGCAAAATATATGTATAGATATATATATAACAAATAAAGTACAAACATAGATTCCCTCGCGGTCGGTGTCTTGCCCCTTGTTTTGATCCCTTTAAAGACTTAAAGACTTTCGGTAGTTGTGCGTTAATCGGGATTCCCGCGCCGTGTAAAAATTGATCAATTTATCAACTTAAACCTTAACTGTTACCACCTGGGCAAAGCTGACCAAAGGTCGTAGGTTGCTGTAATAAATAAAATATTTAATTAAGTATCTTAATAAACTGTATCTAATAATAATTTAATAGATATTGTACTTGATACATACACACATATTGGGGTATAATTAACTTACAAATAAAAACCTTCAAAAATATCGAAATTGTCAGCGGGTGCAGATCAGAAAAGTGTTCTGGAGCAGATTATTCGTGACCACTCCAACTTTCTTTCAGGTCGCCTTCTTTTTTAAGAAGGGAACTTCAAGAACGCGCTTAGTCTTCAAGCGAAAATTCGACGAGGAGATGTAGAAGAAACTCTGGAATCAGAAGATTTTGATGAAATATTTGATAAGATACAAGAAACGTACTGCACTTACCGTGGTTAATTGGCCGATCCTATCGACAATACCATATCAGCATCTTAAGAGTAGATTGTTGAAGGTGAATCCACAGGTGATTCGTGTAATGAGCTTTCATTACCCCAAATTCAAATAACATATTTACACGAAGTGGCGAGCTTTCCACGATGATTTCTTGTTCTTAGTCCACAGTAATCAACGGCTAGGGGAAATTCAAAAGTAACACTATTTGAAATCGTCTTTTACAGGTGAAGCTGCTCGTTTGTTGCAGCATTTAGGTTTGTATGCTGGCAATTATGACAAAGCATAGGAACTGATACGACCACAAGCGAGTGTTGGTAAGCGCTCACTTAAACAGCAGCAGTTGACAAAGGAGACTACATTGAACATAAAGTCACTACTGGACACCTTGGAAGCAGTAGCTGGAATGAGTGACACAAAGGGCAGCGGTTTTTCTTGTGTAGAGAGAAAAACGGTGTTGCACGTCGGGAAGAAGCAGTTTGCGTGCCAGGTGTGTGGAAGAGGTCAACATTCCCTTCAATCTTATCAGAAGTTTATTGATATGGAGATCTGTGAACGATCCAAGACTGTGGACAGGATCGGGGTTTGCCGGAACTGTCTCGCATACAGTCACCGGACTAGCCAATGCCAAATCAGCGTGCGCTGCTATTACTGCAAACAGAAACACCACTCTCTGCTACATTCCAACTGTGAAGGGTCAAATATCGCAAAAGTCAGAACTAATCCTACTAAAGGTACACAAAATTTCTACATAAAATCCAAAATTAACCAACCTGTCTCTCTTGGGGTAGATAAACCAAGTGTGCTGCTTGCCACAGCTATTGTGAAGGTAACGTCTTAAAAGGGCAATTATTATCATCTTAGCGCGTTAGTCGATCTTGGATCGAAAGCAATGTTTATTACTGAATCCGCTGTCCAATTATTAGGGCTTCATCAGTGACGAACGTTCATTTAGGTATCTGGATTGGGAAGGGTGAGCAGTGGTTCATGTCAACGATATGTAAATCTTCCTTTTGGTTCACTGGTAACGCCGTTTGAGACGAACACCCGAGCATACGTCTTCAGGTCGCTGACAGGTCTTTTGCCTTCATAGCCCTCAGGTCTGCAAAACTTGTAATATTCAATACTTAAGGTTAGCGGATCCACAATTCGACAAGCTTGCGACTGTTGATCTTCTCCTGGGAAGCGACTTTTATTGCGAGTTCATTTGATCAGCAATTATCCGTAGCACAGATGAAAGGTTTCCAATCGCACAAGAATCCGAGCTAGGTTGGCTTCTACTTGGGAACGTCATTTCGCAAACCCAGGAACTCATTCACAGTTTTCTACAGGTTTGTGACATCGACACTCAATTGCGAGGGTTTTGAGAATTAGCAGAATCGCCTTTTAACTATAGGGTTTTCTAGTAACGACTTGACAAATTTTTTTTAAATAAAAGGCAAAACATTTGAAATATTTCAGAAACTTTATTATTGGGTTGAAGTACAATAAAACCATTTATAAATGGAACTCGAATTCGTTCATATGGCTACCGCGGGCACGTTTGCAGCAATCGATTCGTTGAACCCAATTTTCAACTACTCAGCCATACATTTCGGCCGAAACGGCCTCTATTTCGCGCTCAATGTTGGTTCTGAGCTCTTCCAACGTCGTCAGCATGTTGGCATAAACCAATGACTTAACGTAGCCCCACAGAAAATAGTCAAGCGGCGTTAAATCGTACTAACGAGGCGGACAATCGACTGGCCCATGTCTTGAGATAACACGCTCACCATACTTACTCTTCAATAAATCGATTGTAGAGTGTGCTATGTGGCTTGAGGCACCATCCAGTTGAAACCACATGTCGTCCAAGTCCATATCTTCCAATTCGGGGCAAAACTAATCGGTGATCATGGCGCGATAACGCTGACCATTCACAGTAACCTGACGACCGCCGGCATGCAAACCGCACCAAACAGTTATTTTTTGTGGATGAAGTGGTGATTCATGAAGCACATGTGGGTTTTCAGCCGACTAATAACGCATATTTTGCTTATTGACGAACCCATTGAGCCAAAAATGAGCTTTGTCACTGAAGATGATTTTGTGACTGCGAATATCTGTAGAAAATTGATGAAAAAGTTGAGTTTACTGAATAAATTGACAGTGACAGTTTGATGATTAGTGAAAGAGTGCGTTCACAAATTAAATTCAAAATTGTCAAGTCCCTATTGGAAAATCCTATACAATGAAACGGACGAAGACAGGACTTGTGAGCAGCAATATCGGACGACAACAAAAAGATTGGATGATGGACGATATGAGGTATCGTTGCCATTTGAAGACGGATGTAAACCTGGGTTTGGTGCCTCAAGGTTAGGTGCCTTACGTAGGTTTCATCAGCTTGAAAAACGATTTCTGCAACACCTCGCACTACCCAAGGAGTATTCTTAGTGTCTAAACGAATATAAGGAGCTTGGCCAGACGACTGAAGTTGAGCAGAATCCATTTCTTCATCCCTCACCATGCGGTATT
The DNA here is from genome assembly GCA_907269105.1 of Volucella inanis. NCBI lineage: Eukaryota > Metazoa > Arthropoda > Insecta > Diptera > Syrphidae > Volucella > Volucella inanis. Next base: position 9,293,156 of record OU026158.1, read on the forward strand.
CAAAGAGTCAAGCTCAACTATCAAACTTCGTGTTGTTTTCGATGCGGTAGCAAAATGTTCGGACGGATCATCATTAAATTCCCATTTAATGACTAGACCTAAAATTCAGAGCGATCTTTTTAAACTAATGCTAAATGGTCCTCACCTACAGATCCCAAGGAGGTGAACGACTACGTGGACGGTTTGCGCAGCAGGATTCATAAATGGCATGGAAACACCCGAGGAAAGATGAAGCTAGCGAGCAACCGCATGAAGTCAAGGTACGACATCAAAGCAAAATCCTCCGGCTTCAACGAAGGAGATCTGGTGTGGCTGTATAATCCTCTGCGTAAGAAAGGAAAATCACCAGAAATGCAACAGGATTGGGAAGGACCATACAAGGGGATAATCCGAACAATGGTGGTCCATTTGGAAAGAATGTGTCATTTAAACGGAATGATGAATGACGAAGTTGTTCTGGACGAACATTTGAATGTAAGCAGCGTCATCCATGTTTCCATAGCAGAAGATTTCGATAGCAAAAGCATCAACCATTATTGCGTGGGGAGTAGAATCGGATATTATAGCAAATTGCAAAATGTATGGAATAGTGGGATGCTTCAATGCGCAGATTCTTCTCGAAATATGTCATTGGATTATAAATATCAGCAACTCAGGGTATGCAAATAAGTTCATCAGTTGAATTTAAAGTGTGAATTAAGAAAGCGATTAAGTGGTTTAAGTAAAAGGTAAATCAAAGTAAAAAGGTGTATATATTCGATTAAATTGTAAATTATAATTGGATTGAATAAAGAGATTGAATTGAAAGTAATAAGTTTTATCATTTGTACCCACACAAACATTTTGCAATATGTTATAAGTGTTTCATAAAGAATGTCTTCATGGTCTCTATTTAAATTTTTATTATAATATGAGTCGATATATTTCTGTTAACGTAGAGTGCATTCGCTCTACCGGTGCGTTACTAGTGGATTGTTGGTAAGAAGTCTTTTAATATTAAGGAAAAGAATTCTGCGCCTTGGGCTGTGTTTTTGCAATGCCGTGAAGGCTCATAAAATGTTTGCAAGATTTTATAATTTTTATGCTATTCCTATCGGTAAGTGTGTAAGCTGCTTCGAACCTTGAAAATTTATCAATTACTGTTAGAATTTGTTTATTGTTAATGCAATAGTCATCTATATGCACTATGTCTAACCCTGGGTTTGGTGGAATTTGGTATTTGTTTTATGAGGTTTTCTGTCATATTTCCATGTCTGACTTTGTTCACAGTTGTCAATTATTTGGGTAATTTTGTGTTTCATCTGAGAAAGATAATGTTTCCTTTTTAGATGGTTGAAGGTTTCAGTTATACCTCTATTTTTGGTTCTTGCATGATAGTAATTAATTATCTGGTCTTGGTTAACATCGTTTGCAACATCTTCAACAAATTTTTTTGCAACGAACCAGTTTAAAAATTTGGGATTGCACAAGGAATTTAGAATACACTGTGTGAACCATTCGGAATATGTCTTCGTTTATTGTAAATATAGCTGAACGTTTGAGATTTCTAAGACTAACTAAAAGCTAAATGAGTTAAGTGGTTGTTCTGAAATCGAGATTCTGTCATTTCAGTTTTCTTTAGCGGAATGAATTGTTGTACCACTTGTGCCTTGAAGGGATTAAGATTCGTTGATTTTTAATTCTACTCCTTTTTAATTTCCTAGTTTAACTCTACTAAGAGCATCGGCGTTTGTGTTATCTTTCCCTTTTTATAAATGACTTTGTAGCCATATTCCTCTAGCTTGAGGCGCCATTTGATAAGTTTCGAGTTTAGTGAAAAGAGCCATAGAGGGTCTTGTGATCTGTTATAATCTTAAATTTTCTGTCAAACAGATATGAGGGAAATTGTTTGACTGCCAAAAATTTCGATTGTGTTAATCTTTGTGTTGGATAATATTCTGGAAGCATAATAAATTGGTTTATCAGATTTATAGGACCTTGACTCAATTTGGCTCCTAAACTGAAATCGCTTGCGTCTGTAGTTAATATAAATGATTTAGAGAAGTCCGGGTATTGAAAGAGGTGGTCATTTGTTGAAATATCTTTACAGTGCTCACAGCATTTTACATACTTATCATCTAACTTCACGCTTTGTCCTTTTCTTAGGCATTCTGTTAGTGGTTTTGTAATGTGAGAAAAATTCTTGATAAACTTTCGGTAGTAACCAAGAAGTCATAAAAATGACTTGATTTGTCTTTGCGCTTTCGGAATAGGAAAACTTTTTATAGCACTGATTTTGTCAGGATTAGGCCTGATACCAGGTAATTTTGCCTTAAAGTTCACTTAGGACGTAGTCCATAACACGCTTAAACTTTGCTGGGGTATTTTTTAGCCCATAAGGCATTCTTATAAATTCATAATGCCCGTTGTTAATCGTGAAATCTGGTGGAAGCCAGATGCGATATATAGGGTTGTAAAGTAATCGAAGCGTCCCAACTTGTCTAATATATCCGATATATGGTATTCAAGAGCGGATAGCGATCTTCTATAGCTTTTCATTAATTTTTCTACTTCACTTAAGCTTGCCCGAAGTATCGTTTTTGTTTTTGGGACTATTTAAATGGGACTACTCCATGGTGAGTAGCTTGGCCGAGTTATTCCCTGATTTAACAGCTTTTGAGTTTGAGATTTGATTTCAGTTTAATGAATTTGTGGATACCTGTAAAATTTGGTATAAACAGGTATATCGTTGTTATTTATAATACGATGTTTTACTTCTTTATTGAAGGTTAAGGTTTGCTCTTTCTGAAAAAGATATCGTCAAAATTTTTACAGATTTTACCTAAATGCTTTTGTTTTTCTTTGTTAAGATGGTCTAGTCTTAAGAGCTCTTTTATACAATAACAATCAGCAGGAATTATTTTAGGTGGTATTTGTGCACTATTAATTTTTTGAAAATTTTTAGTTTTCTCAATTTTCTAGAAAAAAATGTTGATGTTTGTAATATTAATTATACTGCCTGGCAGTACCATTTAATATCTTTGTTGTTGGTATGTAAATGTCTACCTACTGTACATCTACTGGTAGTCGTGCAGCAATTTTGGAAATAACTTTTGCAATATATACTTTAGATGAAAAATTTGGTTTAAAATAAAGGGAAATTGTAGAGTGTTTGGTTTCCAGAACTCTTTCCTTAATATTAACATTGGTTTCAAGTAGATTTAGTGGTGAAAGAACCATGGAAAGACTAAAACATAACACTGGAGTCAAGAAACATCCCTTACCAAACCTATAAAACAGATCAATGCTAATATTAAGTCTAACTCTATACCGATTCTTAAATCGAATTCTAAAGCTAGCTCCTACTGTTTGAAAATAATATGCGTTTGCTGACCACAATTCTTACGTAACACCCCCTACTTTATCTAATCATATCAAAGTTGTTGATAACTCAGATTATATTCGCTCTATTAATTAAAGTAACGTTACTTACTATAAACTTGATTTTGCTTTTCCTCACCAACTGTATGTTATTTTCTATTTTTTTGATATGCTATGTAAATTGTCTGCAATTTGTAAAATAATAATTTCTCGTCCATTTGGATTTGGACCAGCATCGAGAATGGTATTAAATATTAATTGAATTTTGTTATATTTTAGAAATTGTTTTATTTTCTCTCGTTTCTACATATCGTCATAGAACATTATTACCAATTCTTATTCACATTCGTTATCGTACATTTTGGTCTATGTCGAGCCGGATCATTTACTTGGAATCGTTTGCCCTCTTCTCGCTTTGCTGAAAATTTAATAGTATTTAATTATTCTTGCCATTAAAAAATTAATATTCATAATCGCAGTGGATTTGTGGAACTTTTATTAGACATTCTGGATGATTAGATATTTGTGGACTATTTATAAACTGTGAGGTGTAACAAGATTTGCAGAATTGCATTGTTAACTTTAGTTTAGCTGGATAAATTTACTTACGCATAGCTACAGATTCTACAGCCTATAGTTAGAAGACATTTCACTGTAAAAATTCAAATCGTTCATATATAAAAAAAAAATGAGTGCACAGGTTAAATTAGCTGTATTACGCACAAACATGGACAAATAAATGGTTCGTTAACCAAGCACGCTTCATTTACGGATAAGATTTCAGACGTTATTACTTTAGGAGCTTCAGAAGTTCGTTTAGAAAAGGTTAACAAATTATGGTATGATTTTAAGGTTTCTCAGGATTCAGACCCAGAATTTGATGAGTTCGAAACTAAATTTTTATTAGTTCGTTTAACTCAAATCCGGTGTTTTATCGTGAAATTTTGTTCAATGATGAAGCCCTTTTCTGGTTCAATGGATACATTAATAAACAACAGTGAGGTATTTGGGCTGATGAGGAACCCGAAGAGTACTAAGAGCTACCATTACCTCCATTAAAAACAACGGTATAGTGTAGTTTATGGGCTGGTGGAATTATTGGTCCATATTTTTTTTTCAAAAAAGAGGCAAATCAGAATGTTACCGTCAATGGTAACCGCTATTGCGCCATGTTACCGGACTATGTACTTCCTGCAATTAAACACATGGTCTCGGTGAGCTCTGGTTTCAACAAGACGGCGGTACGAGCCATACAGCGCATGAAACAATGGACTTGTTAAGAAATCATTTTGGTGAGCACTTAATTTCATGTTTTGCTACTGTAAATTGGCCGCCTAGATCGTGCGATATCACACATTTGGAATATTTTCTCTGGGGATATGTAAGGTCTCATGTCTTCAGGAATAAGCCTGATTATTATAACATTACTCGTTTTATCCGCGAGATACCAGTCGAGATACATTTCTGTGATATCATTTTTAAAATGCCATGAATTAATCCTTTCACCAATAATAAAAATTTTTAGTTCATTTTCAAATTTATGTATTTTGTTTTACATTATAAATCAAACCTAACGATTAATCACCCTATCGTTATTACATTCATATTTCTCCTGTGTTCAAATTTGTTATTCATTTGTGTTCATATGATATCGGTAGTATTAAAAATTATGACGATATGCATGTTTTAGTATCTCCGGTGTGTCTTATTTTATTAAACGATTAGATTCCTTTTTTTGTTCTAACTAATTCGAGCTCCAATTAGGTAGGTTTGGTAATATAGTATAAAATTAAAAAATTTAAAGAAGTCTTTTGAAGATATGAAGCATACTTATACCAATCGATAATAATGCGCACAAACATATGTACATATATTATTATTGTACAAAAGGAGTTTTTGAAGGTTAAAATTACGCAAGAAAAAAATATTTTTTTATTTCTATTTTTGAAACATGCAATAAAGGCGCTATAATGCCTTCGTAAGAAATTTTCAGGGGGTGTCGTGGAAAAGCAGAACTCGGCTGGAGATGACTTAAGCCGGTGAACAATATCCGCTCAAGAGGAAATCGTGAAAACGGCCACCGGATTTCCAGGTTGGAAAGGAAAATTCCAGCGCTGATTAACACCACAGCTTCCCTCAGTATCGTAAGTTCCGTCCGTCTTATTTTGTTTTGTTCTGATATTGGTTCGTAAAGAAGCATGCCACGTTCCTCACTCGGAAACATCCTTAACTCTCCTTTTCCAGTCCAGTCCACATCCTATTTCCCGGTCCTATTCCCAACCTCAACCCCTTCAATGGTCCTCCAATCCTGTTGGTATTCCTTAACCTTCCTTACGTGTCCTATTCCCCACTTATTATTACAGCACAACTAGTCAGTCAGTTGCCTTACAACAAATAATAAGTATATATACACGTATTGCTGGTGAGTGTATTAACCATCGTGTTAAATCCATGTTGTTTACTTTTTTGCAATTTTTAGCTGAACCGAGAAAAGAAGAGCAGCATAGTCATCTCAACAACGTCAAGAAGAATGATTGAGTTTCATATCACCGAATCGGATATTTAATACAATACCTCATGTATTGTAGTTTTAATCGAAGAAAAATTCTCAAAGGAGAAACCCGAGAAATGTCCTGCGGGAGCGGAAAACTGAAGCTACCTGAACTTGAGCAGCCAAAAGAATCACTTAAAAGTTACCTCTAATTATTTTCTGATGATTTCAAGCTTTTCCCTAAAAACATCAGATTCTGACTTAAAGATGACTTCATTTGGCGTAACACTATAGCGGACCATTTTATGCCGACATATAAAATTGAAGGACAAATTTATCGCGCTGCTGGCTCTTTTACTTTTCTCAACAGTAACAATAAATTTCTCCAAATTTACTTCATCAGAGATGAAAACGACCAATTACATGGACGCTGCTAAATTTCCCTATTTTAAAGTCGTTGCAAAAAAAGTTTACATGAGCACAAAAATTTAAATTAGATGTTCAAAAATGCGATTAATCGCATGCCATCAGACAGGCATGATCAGTGCAATAATTCGCGAAAGCTATTTCTGGGTAATCGATTTGTGTTTTATTTTGCTGATTAGATTTTTACGCCCTTTAATTCGATTAAAAGTACATAATAATCTTAAAGTGAAATTGAAAACTAACCCATATCCCGTTCACTGCCTTTTGTGCTTTTTTTATTCAACACAACAAATTCTAAGCTGATCTACTCTAATTAACTTATCATCATCATTTCAAAACTATTTGGAAGTGTGAATTTCTCCCTAATAAATGATCCAAAAGCTGTTATGGCGAACTGCATTGGTCTTTGTTGTAAGTCATTCCATACTCAGAAAAAGATCCATCGTATACGTAAGAGTTTTCAAAAACAATTTTTTGTTTTATTGTGATGAGTGTAAAGGACGTAACTCCTTCCCAAAAAGTCAATTTGCGATCTATAATAAGAGTTAATTTAGAAACATATCTATATACTTGGCTCCATAATAAAATCTTACATCCCCACAATAACTGACTACTTAAGTTCTACGGTCTTCCCGTAAACATCATGTGCTAAATGAGTGATTTAAGCAACGAGATTACCACTTTACATCGTTAACTTCTCTTTTTGACTTAACTTCTTTATTCTTTATTTTCAACTGAACTGTTTTACAAATTTCTTAAGTTTTTATTTGAATAAAATGTTTGCGTAATCAAAAAAAGGGAACGTGCAAAAGTTTTATATTGTATTGGGTATGTAATTTATTTCGTGCGGTTTTTTTTTTCAAAGTTTGAACGTTTATTTAAGAAAAACATGTACAATAGTATTATTCAAAGTATTGCCCATCTGAAGCTTTGAATTTTTCCTATCTTTCTGGCAATTTTTGGATCCCATCCCAAAAGAACTGCGCCGGCTTGGCAGCCAAGAATGAATCAAGCCAGTTTTTGATACTCTGCTCTAATGTAAACCGTATTTCAGTGAGGGCGTTCTGCATCGACCGGAACAAATGGTAGTCAAAAGGAGCAAGGTCTGGGATATAAAACGGGTGGGGTAAGACTTCCCATCCACTGTTTTCCAAATAGTTCTTAACCGGAATAGCAACATGGGGCCGAGCGTTGTCATTATGGAAAATAATTGCCTCCTGTCTGATCGCATATTCCGGGCGTTTTTCGGCTACTGCTCTCTTCAAATGGATTAATTGTGTTCGGTAGCATTGTCTGTTGATGGTTTCACCCGGTTTTAGCAGCTTATAATACAGCACACCCATCTGATGCCATCAAATACAGAGCATTACCTTCGCGCCATGGATATTCGGCTTTGCCGTTGATTTGGCTGGTTGGCCGGGTTTCACATATGATTTTTTGCGCTTAGGGTTATCGTAATGGATCCATTTTTCATCACCAGTAACAATCCGATGCAAAAATGACTTCACTTTGTGGCAGCATTTCGGACAAGCAAAACCGCCCTTCGACGTCTCTCGGCTTGAGTTCATGTGGAACCCAATTTCCTTGCTTTTGAAAATATCCAGCTGCTCTTAAACGTTTTGAAATGGCTGCTCGAGTGACACCCAAAGATTCTGCGAGCTCTTCTTGTGTTTGGCAACAATCTTCATAGAGTAATGCTTCCAGTTCTTCATTTTCAAACTTTTTTGGCTGCCCAGGACGTTCATCGTCTTCCAAGCCAAAATCACCACTTTTAAATCTTGCAAACCACTTTTGGCACGTTCGCTCAGCTAGCGCATGTTCACCATAAACTTCCACCAAAGTACGATGACTTTCGGGAGCAGTTTTCAGTAATGAAGAACTCCCCGCAAAAACACTTTTTCAGGCACAAAGTTCGACATATTTGAGTAAAAAAAAAAGTTATTGTTGTTTTCTCTTCGAATGAATGACATATACTGAAATGACGTACAATGACAGTAGCTTTCCAACGCATGTTCCAGTGGAATAAAAACAATGAAATAATACAAGTTACGCCATCTCTTAGCAAACCGCACGAATTAAGTTATAGACCCAATAAAATATAATTAAAATAAATGTATGGAAAAAATTGTAAGGATTACAATTTGAAGAATGTTTTTATAGAAACAACAAAAAATTAATATTACATATGGGAATGATATAGACGTTGCCTAGGAGTAACCGTAACTTTTTCCCCCTTGGACTGAGGCTTCAGAACCGAATTTACATCCTTTCCCAGTTGATGTTGACGCCAATACGTTAGAATTATGACTGTTAAGGTAAAGATAATTATAATATGTTGTAGTTTTGCTGTTTTTGAATTGATATTTTTCTAATTTTTCAAGAATCTAATTCTTTAATTGTTTCGGTTTAATTTAGTGGAATAAATGATGAAGAAATTATGTGAGTTTTGTCCCAAAAAATGTGAGATTTGCTGGTATAGATGATATTTTAATGGTAACTTCACAACCCTCGTAGTGTTTTAAAATTGTTCGTGATGAAATCTTTCCAGGAATTCTGCACGTTGTTTTTATCTGTGTTGGTGGGACGTTGATTAATACTATATAGTTGTATTCTGACTAGATTATCATCTGTTGCTGCTTCTTGCTGAAGTTGCGTACCTCAGGTGTGTTTTAGATTATGGAGCCATTATGAATTATGGATTCAATTAATTCGATCTCATCTGCCTCGCACTGGGACATCTCTTTTATCGTTGCGCATGCTTCGTCAATAAATTGTATATACATACCATATACATCACTGGAGGGTATAGAGTTTGGGTATATAGGTTGTGTGGGATTTATTTATAGGAAGGGATTTAAGGTGTTAGATTGTAAAATTTGTTTGCAATAATGTTGACATTTTCTATGTTAAAAATGATTTGAGAATGGTTATGGTATGTCTGTAACCTTAAAAACTTATATAGTTCTTCACTAGAAATCACTTCGATGTTCTCTTCTTAAAATTTTTATATATACATATAGTCTAATTCAAGAGGATTTGCTTAGAAATAACGTTTAACTTTGCTAGTTTTTTGGATTCTGTAATATTCTGAAGGCATGATTTTAGTGTATCAATATTAAAATTAATTTGGTGTAGGTACTACCTATATTGGAGGTTATCCTGACCTATGCGGATTTCATTTATGAATTCTTGTTGGTGTTAATTAAGATAGTATTCTTATATTTCTTATTGTGCATTTATTTGCTTTGTTATATTATTGAATCGTGCTGTCATTACCTTATTAAGCATGGGTCCTTCTTAAATTGTCTGTTAGACTTCATTCTGATTTTTCTTAATTGCGTTATTTCTATTATTTATGGATATTGCATCACTTGCATCCATATTCTCTGTTATGGTTTTTATTGAGGAGCCTAAACTATTTATAAAGTCCTCTTTCGCTTATTATTTTTGGCAGTTAAATATCTAGTTGTCGTTGTTAGATATTAAATTTTAGGTAAGTGGTTAATATTTAAGTTTTCGTTTTTTTTTATTGTTTCTATTGTTTACTAGTCTAAATTTATTATATGAATGAGATTGATGTATTGTCCTATGGTTTTAGCTGGGCCTAGATTTAGAGCTAAAAATCTTTTACTATTGGCCAGATCCTGTATCTGTTTCTGTGCCCTGATTGCTAGAAGCCTCAATTTTACGTTGTCGTTTTGAATTATGTAGTTTTTTTATCTTTAGATGGAATAAGGGCAACGTAATTGTTTTTTCTTATTAAATACCTGGTGAACCTAGGGGTCATTTTGTTCCTCCTGTACTCTTTTCTATATACCACTGATCCCGTTCTTATAGTTTTAGGTATTTCTCGTGTCCTGTTAGTTTTTCAATATTTTGAGTGACTTGTTTTTTTGCTTGTTCTTAAATGGTTTCATTAAGGTGATCCTGAACTTTGTTAAGCTTTTCTAAGTAATCGTGTACACTATTATAGTTAAGAGTTTTGAACTTGTATATTCTACCATAAAATAACTATAAGGGGGCTTACTTTGTTGCAGAATGAATTCCATTATTATATGTTATAAGTGTTTCGTGAAGAATGTCTTCATGGTCTCTTTTTTTATTTTTATTAAAATATAAGTCTATATATTTCTGTAAACGTAGAGTGCATTCGCTCTACCGGTGCGTTACTAGTGGATTGTTGGTAAGAAGTTGTGTGGTGGTAGGTACTGGATTGTTTGTAGAAGTCCTAAATATTAAGGAGTAGAATTCTGCGCCTTGTTCTAAGAGTTTTTCGAATGCCGTGAAAGCTCATAAAATGTTTGACAGTTTTTATAATTGTTATGATATTCCTGTAGGTAAGTGTGTAAGCTGCTTCGAACCTTGAAAATTTATATATTACTGTTAGAATTTGTTTATTGTAAATGCAATAGACATCTATATGCACTATGTCTAACTCTGGGTTTGGTGGAATTTGGTGTTCTATTTTTTGAGGTTTTCTGTCATATTTCCATGTCTGATATTAGTCACAATTGGTAATTACTTGGGTAATTTTGTGTTTCATCTGAGAAAGATAATGTTTCCTTTTTAGATGGTTGAAGGTTTCAGTTATACCTCTATGGTTGGTTCTTGCTTAATAGTTATTAAATATCTGGTCTTAGCTATCATCGTTTACAACATCTTCAACGAATTCCGTGCAACGAACCAGTTTAAAATTTTAGGATTGTGGAAAGAATTTAGATTACACTGTTTGAACCATTCGGAATATGTCTTCGTTTGTTGTATATACAACTGTAACTTTATTAGGAGGCAAATATTACTTTAAAAATTAGCTGTATTATTTCTTTCATTATAGGCAGGGAGTCTGATTGAGCGTCTTTTTTTATTTCTGAAAGGGCTTAAGAGGGAGACAGGGGGTGTTCTGTTTGAGACTAACTAAGAGCTTAATGAGTTAAGTCGTTGTTCTGAAATCGAAACTCCGTCATTTAAATTTTCTTTAGCAGAATGAATTGTTGTACCATTTGTGCTTTGTAGGAATTCGGATTTAATTTAGTTTAATTTATTTGTATAATTCATCTCTGTACAGATAAGTTTTAAACGCTTCAGTTTACACAGGCAAATAAGTACTAAATTTAAAAACATTAAAATATCTATTGATTAATCTTAAATGCTAAGATATAAGAAAAGGATAGGACAGAAAAAAGGAAAATATGGACTTCATATCAAATGTTGCTGTTTAGAAGAAAATTAAAAAGATGATTTTTAAATTGCTGTTCTGTATTCATTGTTCTTAATTGTCGTAGAAGACGGTTCGACAATTGAACAGCATACACAAAAACTTGTCTCCTAGTCACTGAATATTTATGCCCTGGAGGAATTAATTGGAAAGATCTTAAGGAACGTATAAACTGGAACTTACATTTCAAATAAATGGGTGATTTGTCATGAACGATCATAAAAAGGGTTAAAAGGGTTCTATAGTTTAAAAAAGTTTGTAGGGTTGAACCAATTTCTTTTTGTAAAAGCAAATATGTGATTACATCTGCTTAAATTAAATATATATCTAGCGCAGCTTTTAAAGGCGACATTAAGTTTTCTAGCCAAGTCCGACTCCATATCTGAGAAGATTTCACATGTTTATAGTAATTCTACTCCTTTTTAATTTCCTAGTATAACTATAATAGTATAATTTATAATTATAAATGTTTTATAAATGACTTCGTAGTCATATTCCCCTAGCTTGAGGCTCCATCTGATAAGTTTCGAGTTGGAATCTTTTAAGGAAAAGAGCCATGTAAGGGGCTTGTGTTCTGTTATTATCATAAATCTTCTGGCAAACAAATATGAGGGAAATTCTTTGACTGCCCAGACAATTGCCAAAAGTTTTCACTCGGTTGTGCTATATCAAGTCTCTGTGTCAAGGAATTTTCTGGAAGCATAGCAAATTAGTTTATCAGAATTTATAGGGCATTGACTCAATTAAAATAGTGGGTCATTTGTTAGAATACATTTACAGCGCTCGAAGCATTTTACATACCTATAATTCAACCTTATGCTTCATCCTTTTTTAAAGTATTCTGTTAGTGGTTTTGTTATGTGAGAAAAATCCTTGATAAGCTATCGATAGTAAATGAGAAGTGATTAAAATTATTTGATTTGTCTTTGCGTTTTCGGAATAGCAAAATTTTTTATAGCACTAATTTTGTCATTACAGCGTTGGAATAATATTTTTCTACGCTTTCATTTTTTTGTTTAAGAGTATAAAGATCTCTTATGCGAGATGTTTCATTCTTTTTGCCGAAATAATGTTATATAAGGTTTTGTCATTTTTGAGCCCAATCAAGAGGTGTACCGAACATATTCAGCATTTCATTGTTTTCTCCTCTAACTTTTTTCTGATTGCTCTAAGTATTATTCTTGCATAATAGGTATTGTTAATAGGGTGCATTAACTCTAGAATTTCTTCGATATTATTTACAAAGTCAAACAAAAGTCCGGGATTCCCATCGTATTCAGGCATATCTTTAATAGCATCCAGAATTTTAAGTGCATTAAATACATTGTTTACGTTACTTAAATTTGTTACGCTTAAATCATTACTCAACATATTTCTATAGGCTCCGTTTACCCGTGGCGTTTCCACCAGTGGTATTTGAATTTTCTAAAAACTTATTGGAAGGTATTATATATAAAATGGTTTTCATATTTTCTAAACTCATCTCTTCCTCACTATTTTCGTTTGAGTAAGGCTTTAAACCTACAGATCTACATTTCCTACAATTCCTTATCATTGATTTTATTTCTATTCACTATGAATTTTGCTTTTATTATATGTATATTGTATATATATATATTTTTTTTTATATATTTGCGGTATAAATGAAGTAAGTAATTGTATATGTTACTTACATAACTTACATACAGTAAGTTGTCATCAACTACATACAGTTAGTTATCAGGTTCTTGATGATAAATGGCGTTAGATAGCAAATGGCAGTCTTGTCTGCATAGTTGGTTTACACACTATTTTTGTTTGTTAGTTCTTCAAGGAATACAAAAGCCCTTGTGAAGTCCGTTCACTTCACTAACATCAATATGCACTTGATGTAGTATAAATGAATAATTGAGTTCACATACCGAGTTAATTGCAATATTCTTTTGCACTGCAATACAAATTTAGGTTTTGAACTCGTTAGGTTTGAACTTGTTAATAAGTTAGTAACAACGACTGCGCCAGTAATGATGTTAATCTTTACGGACTTTAAAAAAACAAAGGTTTACTTCTCTTTTCGACTTTACTTCTTTATTCTTTATTTTCAATTGACTGTTTTCAAAAATCTCTTAAGTTTTTATTTGAATTAAATGTTTGCGTAATCAAAAAATTTAAGGAAATGGATGGGAAAAATTATAAGGTTTAAGACTACAATTTTAGGGATGTGTTTATGGGAATAAAAAAAGATTAATATTACATATGGGAATAATATTGGGTGTTGTGGTAGATTACGGAGTATAAGTAACTCGCACTTTGAAACGAAATTGCAGATTACATTCGGATAACTTCTAGTAAAATCGACAGTACGAGTATACCAACGTAATATTTAAATATAATAATAATAATTAATAATATTTAAATCTGCAGTTATCGAACCGCCACCATAACCATCTCTGAAAATTTATGCTCCTACACCACCTCCCGAACCCACAATCTCACGATTCAGAATCCTATGGACACTTTCGGGGGGAACAAAAGATTAAAAAAGCTAAACAATTTCAACAAAGCTGAATCAGTTATCTTTTTAATAAGAGATGCATATGTAAATCGCACTAGGATAACTAATTAATAATAAATCAAAATTCAAAATTGATGTCAGCAAATACCTCCAATATCTTCAGGGTAACCATCCCATTAAAATATTCATTATCCCTGCTTCAGACATCATTAATCTGGGTGAAATAACCATGGAAAGTCAAGAAACGTCCCAAGGAAACTACCAGTATAAAAAAATAACAATTAGATATGAATTCTGATGACGTGGTAAGGATCTCTTTTCTTTCGCGTCTCACGTAAGTTGCAGATGGATTCTATACGTTAAGAGCAAACGATCTACTTTCAAAAACTACCACCACTCCTAACCCGCCGCTCAACTCTTTGCCGCAGCCTCCCAAATGCCCGTCTGCTATATATTATAATTCGCAATATTAAGAATAATGAATTGTTTTCCAAAGACTTCGATCTATACCGTCACGATGGTAGGGGAGGATTTAAATGGCCGTGGTGAACCTTTAGCTATACACTCTCGTCTCAAGAGTAAACGCTTTAAAAAATCGTCCACAGCATTTTTTAAATTTATTTCTGCTAGAATTCCTATGTGCAAGACTTATAAGGGGTGATTCATCGTAAGGTTTGTTTTTCAATAGGCTTTCTTTGACAAAGATCGCGCGTGACTCCTATCAAACTGTTTTATCATTTTTGTTTAGTATCGTTTTTCAAGTCTTCATGGGAAGTCTCACACCACAACAGCGTCTTTAAATTGTCCAGATGTATTACAAAAATCAGCCGTTTGTGAGAAATGTTTTTCGTGCGATTTAGTAAACTTACGGTGCGCATAATCGACCACTACTGCCAAAACCATTCGCAAATTTGAGTCCCGGTTTACATTAGTGGATGATACTCGACCGGTTAGACCACATCCAGTACGTAGTGAAAAGACTATAGGAGCTGTAGCTGAGAGTATACGCGAAGACCGTGACGAATCGATTCGTCGCCGTTCTCAGCATTCGTATTGGCGTATTGCACATGAGGATCTCGGCCTAAAGGCGTACAAAATTCAACTTGTGCAAGAACTGAAGCCAGGTGACATGAATTTGCGTCTTATGGCATTTCTCTTAAATGGGCTCTGGAAAAACTCAATGAAAATCCGATGTTTTATCGTGAAATTTTGTTTAGTGACAAATCCCATTTCTGGCTCAATGGATACGTTAATAACAAAAATTGCCATATCTGGGCTGATGAGCAATCCGAAGAGTACCATTACATCCATTAAAACAACGGTATGGTGTGGTTTATGGGCTGGTGGAATCATTGTTCCATATTTCTTCAAAAATGAGGCAAATCAGAATGTTACCGTCAATGGTAACCGTTATCGCGCCATGTTAACGGTCTATGTTGAAGCATATGATCTCGGTGAGCTCAACTTTCAACAAGACGATGCTACGAGCTATACAGCGCGTGTAACAATGGACTTGTTGAGAAATCGTTTTGGTGAGCACCTAATTTCACGTTTTGCTACTGTTAAGTCTTAGGTCTTCAGGAATTAGCTAGCTACGATTACGCTTGGAAACTAACATTACTAGTGTTATCCGTGAGATACTAGTCGCTATGCTTGAACGAGTCGCCCAAAATTGGACCTTCCGATTTGACCACCTCAGACATAGTCGTGGCCAACATTTACATGATATCATTTTTAATAGTAAATGCCATGAATTGTTTTTTAACCGATAATAAAAATTTTAAGTTCACTTTCAAATATATGTATTTTATCTTACATTATAAATCCAAACTCACGATGAATTCGGAAGCGATACTCAAATTAAGAAAAAAAAAATCTTCTTTTAAACGTTGAAACTTTATTGATTAAAAAGGAACTTCTATGTATTAATTACATAGGTATTTATAGAATTTCTATGTTGACCTCTTACAAAAACTTGTAATTTGAATTTTGAACCATGATAAGTTGTTGCTATCTCCTCTTGAATTTGAATCTGATGTGTATGAAGCTTCTCCAGGGATAAGCGATTTAAGGTTAGAGATGAATTTATGAAATTCTCCGTAGGTGTACATACAATTATACCGTCCCAGAAAGTATTGGATCTGGAATCGTGGGTTAAATTATTAATTTCAATACAACAATTAAAAAAGTGATAAGCTTAGTTTCGTAAAGTTGGTAATGCTCTATTTTACAGGTGGTTCACATTTTGATGCTATGAACGTTGATCGTTAGTATGTAGTTAGGTTTCGATTGATGCACTGTTGAAATTTCGGCAAAGTATGATGTATTATTTTCATTAATAGCCAAATAAGATTGAGTTCGGACTGTTAGTATTTTGTTAATAGGGAGAGGGATTAAGTGGAAAGAGAAACACGTTTCGTTAGAAATTACTGGTTTACCGATGCTAAATATTATCTTATGTTATTTAACCTCTCTATCATCTGATTATTTATGCTGATTTGTTCGGCAGATTTTATTTTTAAAACCTCTTGAATATTCTCTATTGCTTCTAATTCATTGTTTATTGCAAGGGCGTCATTAGCGTCCATATTGCCAGTAATGGTTTTTATAAGTGTACCTACTCTATTAATTATACCCCTTTTTATTCTTACGAATTTTTTTAGTTTAGCAATAGCAGTCATTTTAGGATTTATGTCATCTTTTTCTAATGTGGTTAAGAAATTTTTAATTTTTTCAACACTAGCTTGTTAATTTGGAAGATCTACTATATATATCATCCGTTTTTCATACTCAATTATCCTTGCTTGTCCGATTAGTAATGGCATTCGTTGATTCCGTGATTATTAGTCAAATTTTGAATTTTTAATTTATGTCTAATTTATGCAACTGTCAGAATTGTCAGTAATGACCTGAAATTTTCGGTTTTTCTTTATTCTATCTCTATGTATTTTTTTTTATTACCTTTTCATAAAATAATTATTTTCTTATTCTTTTTAGTTCTATGTTTAGTGAACCTAGGAGTCAATTTGTTCCTCTTATATTCCTTCCTAAATATAATATCTCCTTCTATCAACTGTCAACTGTCAAAATTGTCAGTAATGACCTGGAATTTTCGGTTTTTCTTTATTCTTACTTTCCGTAATTTTTTATTATCTATTGTTAAAATAGTTATTTTCTTATAAATTTTAATTACATGCTTAGTGAAAATAGGAGTCAATTTGTTCCTTCTACATTTTTTCAGTTATACCTCACTCAAAACCAGCTAATAATTCACATGCTTGCTTAAAATATTTAACTTCTCGGAGCACAGTTAAAAGAAAACGCATTCTACAACAAATTTGAGAGTTCAGCTTTAAACCGATCCAACAGCTGTCAGATTTTTCAGACAATTACTCGAAATTAGTAACGGCACTGTACCTACAAAACCAGAAACAGGAAAAATTACCTGCCAATCGTGAATTCAGAAGAAGAATTAATAGACACGGTTTTCCAAATCATTGAAAAAAAAAATTGAAATCACGAACGGTTTAGCGGAAGACCCATTCTAGCGGCTAAAAATGTCGAAGTACACGATGTGAACAGTATCAGTCTAAACAGAATGGCAGGTGAAACATTGACATAAAAATCCATTAACATCCATTGATCCATACGTGATGAACCAAAGTGAAGTATTAAAGTTTCCAACGGAATTCATAAGGAATATGAAGGAATACAAAGGCAATCTTTGCGATTTGCGATTTGTATTTAGAAATTATACGTCGCATGCTCCAGAGAAATAAAAAAAAAATAAAAAATAAAAAAAAATATAGCCAATCCACTAGTTTTATTATAAAAAATTATTTTCTGTGAAAAACATTTTTTCTGCCTTTCGTTCCATTTTACATAGCCATCGAAACGCAAGGCAGGGTACTGAATTGAATGTGTTTTCTTAGTGAATTTACGATTACATATGTTCGCTAGAAAACATTTATTTACTTTCCCATTCATTTCACATCAGAATGCGCCACAGCGAAGCGTGGCCAGGTTTAAATATTTTAGTATTCTTATAAAAACAAATCTGAATGCTATTTTAGAGTTTTTCAAATACATGTTTATTGTTCGGAAAATATATATATAAAAAAAATTAATTTGCTCATTGTATCGAATATGTCAATAAACGATGAGAAGTTGATTTTAATGGTTGAATCAGAAGAGGATAAGTTTTACATTTCAAAGCTACAACTACCTTTAGTGTTATACATCATTAAAAGAGTGTGAGAGTGTAAATTTATTTGGATATAATTCATTAATGTTTGAATCCAATCAAATTTAAAAATAATTAAAGGTACTTTCTATGTGATGTTCGCTTTGTGGAGCCTTCTTCCCACTCGAAGTATCTGTTCATTATCTAAGAAAGGATTAAGATTAAGTTTCCATTCGTTTTGTAATAAATAATGTATTTTTTGAAGTAAACATCTTGGATCCAATTGATGATTTCACGCGTGGTACAGTAAAATTCTGGAAGAGCAGGGACATGGGTTCTGACATTTTCTTCCATTTGGAAATAAACTTTAATTTTAACGACACTATACGAATAAGTATTGTCTACGGCGATACTTGTGATGCTAGAACATCGATGGAATAATCAAAATTGATAATAAATAAACATGTTTGGCTATTTCTTTTTACCTCTTGCTTTCAAGTAGGCTGTTTCTATGTTATTTGTTATCAGCCAGAAATCGTTAGTTCTCCTTATCCAACAGGGATCTCTCCACGATAATGAATGATTTACCAAAAGTGATGGCGAAACGCCTCGCGAAGCCCAATCGGCTGGGTTTTGACCTTACGTGATACCACCTGTTTCGTAGAATAATGTTGAGTATTTCGGCGAATCGATTTCGCAAAAACGTGGCCAACCGCCGGAGAGAGGAACAACCTGTAAATCACGCAAAGCACAGACTTTTGAACATTTTATATTTATAGACAGCGTCGAGCAACCGTGCACCACACAGCTCTACATTTTGGGGTATGATAAGTTGCTTACTTGGTGCAGCCATATTGGTGTAAGTTGCGCATAGTGAAGTGAGTAGACGACTGCAGAGTACGTGAAGATCGAGGCAACTGAAAATTCAAGCACCCCAAATTTAAAATCCAATGCTCCAATAGACCGAGGAATACTAATTTTGGTAAGAATTTGTAGTTCTTTTTTCTATATGCGCCACTGTGTGGTGAGTGATTTTGGATGGAAGTCATCCCAAACTATGGAAACAAATCCTACATTCAAATCATTCAAATCCATATATTCTCCAAGTTTGTGCAATATGTTTCATTTTGGTCATACGATTGTTGTCGTCACTTGCATATTTTGTACTAACTATGAAGGTTTTGCATTGTAAGAATCACGAACGTAATCGCTTCACACCGATGTTTCAAAAACACTTAAATACTTGGTTCTTCATTATTGCCTTATGAGAAGGTCTGACGAGCCGAGTATCTGAATCCATTTAGATAATGGAATGAAAATCATACATAGATAGATTTGTCTTTGCGACTGCGTCGTTTTTGCGTTACCGTCTTTTCTTCATTGCATATAGGGGGCTAGTGCTTATTTCCTATTGTTTCTCTGTTTCATGTGGCACTTTATTACTCGTGTTTTTTGTGTCGGCAAAATGCTTCCGAAATCTAAGGCTGAATTAATGCGTGAATCTCTTACGTGTAAGTGAGACCTATTACTCAACGGCGAAAAATCTACGCAAGAAAATGCTGCTCATCAGAAACGTGAGTGGCGCAAACAACAGGCAGATGCGAAACAGGAAGCTAAAAAACAGCGAATGTAAAATAAAGCTCGAAATAGAGGGGCAGAAATGTAAATCCGAAGGATTACAAGTCGATGTTGTTGTTGATCGTCAGTAATGTAACGCGGGCTATTATGCCTTTTTCTTAATATATCTTATGTCTGTTCGTAAGTATCATCAGACATTGGGATATGTGTAAGTAATTTAAGTTAAGCCTTAAGATTACCACGTACCGAGCACAGAACCGGCAGATTTTGAATCGTTTTCATTTTCAAATAATGTAAGCCTGATACGATAATAAACTGCAAATTCAAAATCCTAAATTTATTTCACTTAAAATTGATATACATGCGAACACAATAATTTAATTAGATTACATATTTTATTAATTTAATTAATTACATATTATACATATGTCAGAAAGCTTACCAACTGAATACACTTACACTTACACTTTTATGAATTATACTCGTATAGATTATAAATAAAAGTTCGAATTGTCGAAAACCTAATCCGTCTTAATTTGGGCCAAACATGTAGAATATGCAAATAAGCGATGATAAATAAAAGATGTAATAATTACTTAAGATGGTATATGCCTCTTTAATGGTTGAATCACAAGTCAAAGAGTTTCACATTTAAGAGCAACAAATAACTTTCGTGTTATATATCATTAATATAATATATTAATAAATATATGTATGATACATTATTATAAGAAAGTTTGAATCTGAATATTATTGTTATCAGCCGAATTAAAAATTATTGAAAATATAAATTAAGCTTGATGTAAGAACTAAAATCGAAAAGTATGTATGTATAAAATAACTTTGTGGACAGAATTAAAAGGTACAAATGAATTTTAATATGTCCAAGCACTCATAATAGTTAGGCGTATTGGTTATCGGAGGAAATGAAAGAATTGGATGCTAGATTAATTACATATTTTTCTCATAGTTTTATTAATTATTTCAAAAGCTTTTGATTAAAAAAGAGTTTAAAACGTTGATATTTTTCACATTTCTGTATGTTCGTCATGTTGTCTTATGAATCTGAGGGATTAGAAACTCGAAGTAGTGTCGGACTCTAACTGCAATACTAGGTGCGGTGAAAAGTAACCTCCTTGGGAATGAAAAATAGTTTGTTTTTAAATTTTTTTTATTTTATTCAATATGGTCTTCTTTTAGTTTGATAAACCTATTCCAGCGATTTTCCAACTTTTTGATCCCGTCCGAAAAGTAATTTTCCGGGACATCTGCAAAATACTCCTGCGGACTTGATCGGTAGTGGAGTTGCAGCCACTACGAAACTCTCGAAACCAATATTTGACGGTGCAATCTAACGTAGCATTAGCCCCATAATATTTATCCAACTTTTCTTTTGTTTCCTTCGCCGTTTTGCCTCTCAAAAAAAAAAAATGTTTTATGAGAGAACGAAAATTGTTTTTGTCCATACTCAACATGATGCCAAACACGTCAACAACAATCATCTGTCAAAACAAAACTAAAGACAGTATCGCACTGAAATTTGGCATGTCTGCCTAAATATGAACCGACTTCATAAACTTTTTTGCAGCAGCAGCGGATTCTGGAGATCAAGGAGGATACTTTTCACTCCACCTAGTAAAAACACCTCCTTAATATCCACCAATCAAAGAAAGATCGACAAATGGTAGTAAGAGATTTAATTTACTCTTTATTCTCTTTTTCGCCTTTCAAGATTTTCACTTTCTATAATAATGAAAACGAAAAAAAAAAAAAAAAAAAAAAAAAAAAAAAAAAAAAAAAATGATGCCGTCGATTACGATTTTTATTAAAACTAAAAACAATGATAAGAACAAATGTAAGAAAAATATAAGTTATGGTATTAGAAAAATTATTTTTATTATTATTATTTTATTAGCATAACAATAAATTCTTAAGCTAATACAGAAATTGAAAAAAGAAAAAAAAGGGGCACTAGCTACAGAGGCTTTCAGCTCTAAATAAATATGTATAGGTGAAAACTATGTAATATGAAATATTATAAGTGATAAAAATTCTGTAGATACTTTTTATATAACTAAATTCTCATTCTACAGGAAGTTGTAAACTTTTGTTATATATTAATGGTTGATTTTATTAAGTAATAAGTAGACTGATTGATTTTCAAGCAAGAGGGAATTAAAAGATCTGGAGATTTGGCATGGAATTTGTCCGAAAATATGTGCTATGTCGATTATGTTATTGCAGACTGGGTACTGTGGTGGGCTGTTCTTCTTTAGGATGTGTTGATGCGTTTGAATAGTGTGGCCTAGGCGAAGACGGACGAAGTAGGAGTTCATTGCTTTAGAGGATGGATGCCGGGTAGATGGGAATGGAACGGCTAGTGCTGATTTTAGAGTAGTGATTTTGGTGACTTAGCCAATTTAAAAGTCGGTGCATCTTAATCTTTTGGGTGATCTGTTTTTGCAGATCATGCTTTGTAATATAAGTATATTAAAGGTGAAAACAGGCGCATTATTGCATTATTTTGCGGCCATATCAGCAAGTTCGTTACCTTGTATCCCCATGTGACTTGGAACCCACATAAGCTTTATTTTGTTGGGGTATTTTGTGAGGATATCCCTAATATGGCTTATAAGTCCAGTGTTGTGGTTAGGGCTTAATGAGGCTTTTAGCGTTAATAGGCTGTCAGTGCATATTATGTCTTTCTATCTTAGTTTTGTCATTGTTTTTACTGCTTCGAGTAAGGCAATTGCCTCTGCAGTGAAAATTGATGCGTTTTAGGGCAAAATTCCGGCTTTTAATAGAGATCTGGTTTCTGAGGTGACGGCAAAGGATGTGGTGTGTATTGATTTAGATCCGTGTGTGAAAATAGGATTCCATCCTTTACATTTAAGTTCATTAATTGCTTCGAGAAAATGTACCTTGTAAATACCGCTGTCTGTATTGCCTTTTTTATGTTCAGTCAAAGTAGTAAACCCGAGTATTGTTTTATGCACCATGTTGGGTAAGATGGGGAGTAATGTTTCACTTGTTTGATCGGTAGATCAAATTGTCTTGCTCTGTATATTGTTTGAGAAAGAGAATTTCGCAAGAAGTTTGGTAAAACATTCTGCTTGTCTTTCTTCTAAAGTAGGAAGTCCTGCTTCTGCCATTATATTTTGTATTCTGAATGTTTGATATGCGTTGATACTTCTTCTGGCTGCTTAGGAGGTTAAGCGTTGTTTTGGGACATTTACCGTATATGAACAGTCCACAATCAATTTTACTTAAAACTAAAGCTGTGGTAATATTACAAAGAGAATTTATGTTTACGTTCAATCTTTTACAAGCTAAATAGTTAACAATGTTGGCTCTCCCAGCTAGGCTCTTCTTAAGTTCTATACAATGTGGTTTCCAGTTGTATCTATTATTAAATATCACCCCTAAGATTCTTAAATTATTTAAATTTTGCACTTTAACATTATTCAAACTTAAAATTCATTGTGGGCAAGCTACTTTACGACAAACATGCAGTGCCTTACATTTATCTAATGAAAGCTTGGCATCAGAGGCGGAGGTCCAATTTAATATTTCTATTAGTAATTCAGATAGGATAGATTTGGTTCTTTCTAGATCATTGAGCTTACACATGATAAAAAAATTATCTGCGTAGCTGCAATGATCCAGATGTTTGTATTTTATTATTGTATTGTATTATTGTATTGTACTTATTTCGTCAAAAGCTATAATGAAAAAAACAACCGACAGAGGGGATCCTTGAGCGATACCATTATGCAGTGGAAAAGTTGAAGAGAAATGGTTGTTAACCTTAACCGAAAATTTTTGTTCATAAGAAAAGATTTTACATAACCGTGGGGGGTGGCCGCGGTATAGTGGTATATGCATAGACTCCTCAAACAGAGGGTCGCGGGTTCGAATCCCGTGCGAGGCAATTCTCTGAAAAAGTCTGTTCATGGAATTTGTTTGTAGTTATATGTAAATCCCGTCGGCTTAAACTCTGACATGAAGGCATAACACTGATGTTGGAGTGGTTTGCTGGCTGGGATTAAGCCCAAACAAACTAACAACTAGAACGTACTTAAGACCCACTAGTTGAGGATGCACTTGCTCGTCCCGTCCAGTTTGACAACCACCTCTGGGAAAAATATCGAAACCTAACGCCTGAGTTTCAAAACTACTACATCACCCGCCCGCGCCCTGGTTAAAAAGCTAGTGAAAGGGTATTCATATCCCCTTGGTGCGCGCGCGGAATTATAAAAAAAAAAACCGAACATTTTTATATATCAGATTTGCTAATATTTAGATGAATAACGATTTTGTCGAAGGCCTTTTCGAAATCAAGCGATAACAGAATCACGTGATTTCGAGACGATAGTGCATTCGAGATATAAAAATCCACGTGTAATGAGGCATCGGCACAACCTCGATTGGGTTTGAAGGCCACTTGATTCTCGCTAATGACTTTGCTGGAATCGATAAACCAGAGAAGGCGTTTTTAAACTATTTTTTCTAAAACTTTAGACAAACAGGAAATTAACGAAATTCGTCGGTAGTGACAAACTGTAATAATAGGCTTGTTAGGCTTGGGTAGGGGGATAATAGTAGCTGACTTCTAGCTTTGTGGAATTATGCCAGTCTCAAGAATCTTATTGTTTTAGCGATAAAGCCTTGATTTTGTTGACGGTGGTAGGTTTTTTAGCATAGGGTAAGATATGCGGTCCCTGCTTGGCGTTTTGCCTTTTTTTGGAGAGGCAGCTGTACAGTTCCAGATTTGTTATCGCAACTTCAATATGTCTTGTTGATGGAATTGTGGTAGCTGAGGGGGGAGTATCATGAAGGCAATTATTTATCATGGTATTGAAGCCGTTCAAAAAGTGTTCGTCTTTTGACTGATTTGACCAAGTTTTGGCAGAGAAATTACTAATCTCTGCTGCGCACGAAGAAGGGCCAGTGGTGTTTCGATGCATTTAATGGAACGTGGAACGGAGTTCCCAGTTAGCCAGCGGATTTTGTGCTCAATTTTGGAGGGAGTGGAGTTTAGATCGATTGAGGAAGTGAACTCTTGTAGGATTTTCTTTTTTCTCCGGAATAGAGCATTGGATTTGGTTGGCCTTTCGACGTGTTCTCAGCTTGAGTTCATGTGGAACCCAATTTCCTTGCTTTTGAATATATCCAGCTGCTTTTAAACGTTTTGAAATGGCTGCTTGAGTGACACCCAAAGATTCTGCGAGCTCTTCTTGTGTTTGGCAACAATCTTCATAGAGCAATGCTTCCAGTTCTTTATCTTCAAACTTTTTTAGCTGCCCAGGACGTTCATCGTCTTCCAAACCAAAATCAAAACTTTTTAATCGTGCAAACGACTTTTGGTACGTTCGCTCAGCTAGCGCATGTTCACCATAAACTTCCACCAAAATACGATGACTTTCGGAGACAGTTTTCTTCATATTAAAGTAATGAAGAAGAACTCCCCACAAAAATACTTTTTCAGGCACAAAGTTCGACATATTTGAATAAAAAAAAAATTATTGTTGTTTACGCTTCAAATGAATGACATATACTGAAATGACGTACAATGACAGGAGCTTTCCAACGTATGTTCCAATGGAATAATACAAGTTACGCCATCTCTTAGCAAACCGAAATAAGTTATAGACCCAATATTTTACTGGAGAGCTTTAAATGTAGTGTGCCTTTGCGATGAAATTGATTTAGTTAAATTGTTATGTGAATTATTTCTATGACTTTGAACAATGGAGTCAGTGTCTGCTATTGGTGTAAGAGAGACAGTTTGAATTTTCGAAGAAGTGCCTGTTTGGTGGTATGATAAGACTTGGTTAGATTTTGGTTGTGAAAGAGAAGCTTTTTGAGTTTTTTTTTTTGTGAAGGTGTTGAGGGGTAAAAATGGGAGCTGGTTTGATTTTGGGAGATCAGTGGAGAGATTGGATAGAGATTGAGAGTTGTTAGTTGGATGCATTGAGTTTAGTGTCTGTATGTTTTGATTAATGTCGTTTTGTTGTGTGGGATTATTGTTGTGGAATAAAATGTAGTTATTAGCAGGATAGGAGTTTTGAGAGGGGGAGTTGTGTGTTTAATTGTTTGTGGTTAGATTCGGCTGGGGTATTACTTTCAGTGAGAATTCTGTTTTTAATAATTTTAGCCATGGAGGGTTTGGTTCCGGGGTATTTAATTGGAGCGGGTGGTTGATGTAGCATCGGATTATCATTATGTATTTTCCAAGCTTCACGGATTGTGCATTGACGGTTGATTTTGATTTTGTTGACGGATTTATGTCGCAGAAAAGTTGGGCATGCTGGGTCAGAAGATGTGTGAGTATCATCTCTGCAGTTTATACAATGAATTCGGGAGCATTCCTCGTGCGGAGATGGTAAACAGCAATTTTTGCAAGTTGGTTTATTATTGCACCTATTATTGGTGTGGCCCAATTTTTAGCAAGAGACGCATCTCATCGGATTTGGGATATATTCGTCTACCTTGCAATTTACCCATCCTATTTTTATGTCATTGGGACGTTTAATAAGATCAAAGGTAACGATTGCGGCACCCGTCGAGACTTGAATTGAGTTGAGTCTAACGTGCGAAACTATTTTTACTGAAATAGAATCGATGTATTTGGCCTTGATGAATTTTTCAGCCGTAAAAAGATTAGAAACTTTTACGAGAAGGTCGCCGGAACGCATTGGTTTAACCTCCAAAATGTCTTTGGAGATACATTCCAATCAACGATTTATTTGGAATGGGTTATATGCAGATAGTGGTTTAAGATTGTCACCTAGTTTTTCTAATCCTGATACTACAACATAGTTTGGAAAATCTTTTATTGCCTGGTTTAGCGAACTTATGAATTTTAGCGAACTTCTTTTGCAAGTTGGCAAGGAGATAAATGTTGTCGTTGCAGAATTGTGAGGAATGCACAAATTATAGAAGTCAGTAATGCTACCATGTTTCTTATAGCGGAGAGAAAAGTGTTTCGGCAAGATTTTTTATTGAAAACAATTTCCTTCACATTTGTGTTCTTTTTTTTTTTGAAGAACTAGGCACTCAATTGGGTATTTTTTTTTTTGTTAATAGGGAGCCCTTCAAATGTCGGTACACAGCGCCTGAGGAGAAACAAAAGAGTTGTTGTGCGGGTTACCTACCTACTGATGAGTGTTCATTGCGAGACGGGTATTACAGTTAAGATTTTGAAGGGGCGGAATTTTACTGGCCATTTCTATGGAGCACTGGTGGTAGAAATATCGGTAGAACAGTGCGAGACACGACACATGATGTCTGTGTTCGAGGGTGTCCATTGCCTAAGTGACATAAGTATAAGTATAAGTTTTATCGCATGGTTTTGAATCTTATCTAGCAGGTACAGAGGTGTTTTAGACGTACTTTGATATTTCGCAGCAGAAAATACTGTCGTCAGCATAGGAATATATTGAATTAAAGGTAGCAGAAAAGGGATCATTGATAAAGGCGAAAAATATTGGCGGAGACAAAACGGAGCCCTGGGGCACACCCGCATTGATTTTGTGGATATCAGACTTGAAGTTATCCAAGACAACTTGAATTAAATGATCCAAAAGATCATTTCTTATACATTGAAGAAGAGATTCGGCGATCCCAAGTGCCCGCATTTTCTATAAAATAGTCTGTTGCCAAATTCTGTCAAATCTCTTAGAAATATCAAATATAACTTTCTTACTGTCGCCAGATTGATGTTAACTTTTTTTGACTTTTCGGTTAGGCATGAATCAAATCGCCAGTGTTGCTATTGCTACGAAAACCGTACTGCCGGTCATTGAGTAGTTTTCGTGTTTCGAGATATTTCATGAGCTGACATTTTATCAGCGTTTCCATGACCTTGGAAAAAAGGAACATAGGTGTAATGGATCTGCAGGAAGAGAAGGAAGAAGATTTGCCTTTTTAGGGACATGGTGGACACATGCTGTTTTCCAACTGCTCGGAAAGAGACTTTAGAAGTAGGATTGATTAAAAAGTTTACGCAGTGTCTTTGCCATTGAATATGAATACACTTGCTTCAGCCTTGCGTCAATGATTCTGCATGTGTCAAGTTCTTCTGAAAATGAGACTCCATGGGAGGCATCCAACATTTAATGGGGATGCTTATTTATTAATGAAATTGGCTTTTTTTTGTTGTATTCTAGGCAACTACTCATCTTACTTTTTTTTTAAGAACTTAACACTCTGGATTGTATTACTACCCTTAAAACGCAGGAGTACGTGGTAAGTTTTTTTTTGGAAAATTGGATAGAAAAAGAGAGAAAGAGATGCTATCTTAAGTGCAGTTTACAGATTTGTTTTTTTATTCGTATTTTAATCGTATTTTCATTTGTTTTTTAAGCGCTGTGGTATTTTTGCAAAGTGGGAGCAATCAAGTTACACATTTTCTTCTTCAACAAATTTGAAGATGCCTTCAAATTTAGATGGTGGCACAAACGTTCTTCTTTCCTGTACCCAATTTCAGTCCGGCTGTGCCTCCTTCTTCTAAAAGTTGTTTTATTCGGGCCGAATACGCTGAAGCTAAAGTGTAAAAGTTGTCGGCATAATTCGAAATTATATCTTTGCAAGGTTGTTGAGTCAACGTATGCGGTATATATTATAACTGAGAGTAAAACGCCTCGAGGGATTCCGTTTTCAGTTTTAATCAAGCACGAGTTATAGCCATCGACGTTAATTTGAAATATTCTACCTAATAAAAATAATTTAATTAATTTCAATATCACTTTTAGGATACCCTACAAATGCTGTTGGCGTATAGCTGGAAAAATCGTCATCCGAGCATTCTTTCAAAAATTTTGGAGAGAATGGGAAAAAGTGATATGGGACAATATTCTTCAAAGTAATGAATAGATCTTAATTGCGCTTGCTTCCATTCCTGTGGATAGATCTCTGTGCTTATGTTATTGTTATACAAATCACAAATTCTTCTTTTAAGATTATCAGCGCAATGTTTGATAATATTGTACGTGATCTTACCATCACCCGGTATTTCACTTTTTGCAGCCCGAAGAGTAATTTCGAATTCATATAGTGTTTTTTTTCTGTTTTGTTAACCCTACAGATGGGGTGGATCCCTTATTTTAAAATTAAACTTCTTTACTATCAGCACTATAACACTTTTCCACAAAGGAGTTCGTTAACGCTTCCGGCGCATTTAGTAATATTTGGTCCAATAACATGTATGGGTGAAATTCAGGTGGCCTTGAAGTTCGAAGTGACCTTATTCTGGATGAATTCTCTTCCAATTTTTGCACGGGATTTCTATAACCTAGCAGTTTCCCGTTTTTTTTTTTACGTTGGCACTGGCCAAATAATGCAATTTGAAACATTTTGTTTATTATTTTTATTTTGCCATGAATTTGTACTTTTATTATTACTTGCCTATGAATTACATATATATTTTTATTTTAAGTGACTATATTTTTTTCACACACTGTATACAGTTAACTTCTAAAAAGCTTTCATAAAAATACTGAATAAACTTCTAAAAAAAGCTCTTACAATTTTTTATATAAAGACTGTAAGATTACTGAAAATATCCTTCAGACACGATCCACTTTTATTTGGCCACTCTAAGGTTTTCCTAGGAGGGTCTACATTTTGGTATTTCATTGTGTTTGAACTGTTTAAGAAAAACAAGTTGTCTCAGAAAATTTTCTTCGTTTTATTAAGAGGAAAAATAACCTCTTACAAATTTCTTTTGTGAACCATATAGGATTTTACTTAGGATCTTGTGGTTTTGTTACAGGAACGCCTTAGCCTCTCCAACATTTTTTTGTTATTTGAACCTTCCTATTTGGTATTGATTGCCGTCGGTACACTGCTCCTTCATTCTGGCTTTCTTATAAAAATTGGAATATGATCTCTGCTCTCTAAGCCAAAAGGTACCAACTTCAAGTGAAAAAGAGATGCAGTATCTTCGGAGGGATACGTCGATTGCTGAAAAGGTGTTTTTGGTGCTGAAAAATGTGGGTGACATATATATAAGGATAACTAGCTTACGATCATAGATAAATGATTGGTAAATTCAAATTTGGATCCAGTGAGATTTGTTGCATTCGACACCCTTGTACACTCACATCTCTTATTATAATGTAGTGGAAGTTACTGTCGAGTAGGGTATTGTTAAAGATGACTTTAGTTATTATAACATGATGTTTTTTGTATACCCACATTTGACATTTTTGTGGGCCTTTTACTAGTAGCTGGTATTTCAATCGTTTTGTGAAGGGAGTTAGAAGCGGAGGCAATATATGATGATATAGTTGTTTCATAAATTTTCAACCTGAAGTCCCATACCTGCTTTGGCATATTCATATTTTTATTAGGGGGAAAAGATTTATAACCTTTCAATAAAAAATATTGTTTTGTTATTGATGTTATTATATTCGAGTTGAATTTAAATATTAATCGTTCAAGGGAATTATTATTGTTTGGATAGCCTTGAAGGTTTCATTGAAAGATGGGAAAATCTATACCGAATCATGCCATGGTTATGATTTGTTATATATTTGTTTGGTATTGTTGCTGGAGTAAATTCAAATTAACACCAAGCTTCGATTCCACACCAGTTGTTGATGATTTAGAGTTCATACGTTTTGGTATCATATTTGCTAGTTACTTTGATTGCTTTTGTGGATGCAGAATATGGTAAGTTATTCGATGTGGGGAGAATAAAGCGTGTGGGTCTTGCATTAGTTTGACTTCGATGTCTAATTTGTTCCTTTGCTATTCCTTTGTTTTTTGGTATGCGTGTGGAATGAACGAAGCTCGTATTGCAAGTGTATGGGTTTGTTGACACTTTGTTGGGTAAAGATTCGAAGTTTGCGATGATGCTAGGCTGGGATGCGATTTATATTTTTGCCCGTGTGGTGAAAGTTTAAGAGGTGATGTTGGGTTTGGAACTAATTTGATTTTATGTGCTCTTTTTGATTATTTGGGTAAGAGTCAGGTTTGCCCCTTCTGCCAAGCTGGAAGCAGGTGTAGGGATGGGTTGTCGCGAACCATGCAACGACGATCCACTTTGATTTTGTTAACAGTTATAACTGTTGGTCAACTTTGCAGGTGATCCAGCCAACTTTAATCAATTTGTCCGCGGTTGGCGGACTCATTTCCTCATTTCATCTCATTTCCTTTAACTCCAAAATATCCTTCGATATATATTGGAGACTACTACCGTAAGTAATTGTAGAAATCCTGTTTCGCCTGTTTTTTATTTCGGTTTGTTTAAACCTCTATTTTAAGATGCTCAAACTGGTTATGGTAGGGGAGGGCGACCTAAGATCCATTTTTAATTTTTCTTGTACGATATCTTCATTTTTTGAATGGAGTATGTCTTAATGGATAATTTTTTAAGCATTGGTTTTTACTATAATACGTTAAAAAAAATACAGGAAAATTTGCAAAAGTGTATTTAACATTTTTTTTTTGTTTTTTTCAGTTAATAAATCAATGCTTGACATTTAGGTTTTAAAGATTAATTCATGTAAATGATGACCACAACTACGTTTTAACAAGTTCGCGGAAAAACGGTATATGACGTCATGACACGTTTCTTTCCTTAACTATTGAATTTTGGATATATTATGACAAGACGGGATACCCCGACAAGAAATAAATTATATGTCCATACTCCTGCATTATTTGTCCTACCGGAGTCCAATTTTCACTTCACTGTGACCTGCGGAATTATTTTTATCTTTCAACAAAACTTGCACAAACTTGTTGCATTTCACACGAGTGTCAGCGGTGTGAAACGACAACGGTCGCACTTAAGCGCTCTTATAGAAATAGTGCAAAATAAGGTAAATGATGCACATCTCATCGAAATAATATGTATAATAAAATAAATATACAAGTTATGTACATAGCTTGAATATGGACCGTTACAATAAAAAAACAAAGGAGAAAATTTTGAAGTTATTTAGTGAAACTTCTAATGAGGAATCTGAACATGATCCGTTTAGCGATGATGAGACATTCGACGACGATCCTGATTATTAACCGGAGTAGGATGATCAACTAGAAGAGTCTCCGAAGACTTTACCAGAGGCAAGCCTGCAAGTAGCTCGCGATGACCAAGTTATTGGAGATGACCAGCGCAAAACCGAGGCAAAATCTAACTATGAAGTCATTCAAGATTTTCCTGAAGGATCAAATGGCGATAGCTTTTCTGACTTAGATTCGGAATACAAGGGATCGAGAAGGGCTTCAGAAACCGAATTAGATGGTGAATGGTTTGGAAATACCAATGATATACCTCAGTTCAGTTTCAATGCATTGATTAGTGGAGTGCAGAAGAACTTGAACGAAAAATGTACTCCCCTTGACGTTTTCCACCGTTGACAGAATTGTGAGTTCGACAAATGCTTATGGAGAAAAACGTTGCTCAAGCTATGTTCGTAAAGCTAGATAAGCACGTTTCTGTTTTCAAACCAATGCATTCCTTCTTCCCCCAAAGCCCCAAGTTCCTTAGGTTTTGCTTGCTTCAAGCACAAGTCAAACTGCCAAAAATTCGTGATCTCTTTTCCAATGACCCGTTATATTATCATCTAATATTTCAGTATACAATGACTGGTCGGTGATTTGTACAATTATTTAGATGCTTCAACTGCTTCACTGAGGAAGGTGATGAAATTAAAATAAGGAAAATCCAATCGTTGATGGAGCTTTTCTTGGAAAGTTTTTAAAAAGCCTACTACCCTAAAGAACATATTGATTTGGATGAATCTTTTCTTTTGTTCAGAGTACGACTTAGTTTCAGGCAGTATATTAAAGCATAGAGAGCGTGATATGTGATAAAGCTTTACAAGCTTACAACAAGTGACGGGTACGTTTGAAATGTCGAAATCTACCAGGGGGGGTGGTCGTGGTGTAGTGGTATATGCAAAGACTCCTCAAGCAGAGGGTCGCGGGTTCGAATCCCGCGGAGGTAATTCTCTTTGTATGTAGTTATACGTAAACCCGTCGGCGTCAACTCTGTCATGAAGGCATAACACTCATGTTGAAGTGGTTGCTGGCTGGGCTAAATGTAACTAACTAACAACTAGCACGTACTAACATAAGACCCACTGGTTGAGGATGCACTGGCTCCAGTTTGACAACCACCTCTGGGAAGAATATCGAAACCTACAAAAATACACCTGAGTTTCAAACCACCACCACCCGCCCGCGCCCTGGTGAGAAGCCAGTAAAAAGGTATTCATATCTTTTTGGTGCGCGCGCGGAATTATATAAAAATTATTTATATATTCATCATTTCATTTCATTTCATCATTAACAAATCTTCAAAAGTTGGTGATATATATAAGTTACTCGCCTTATGTCTCCATACCTCTACAGAGGCCATCATCTTACTATAGATAACTTCTACAGTAGTGTTGGTCTCTCAAAAACTCTTTTGTCTCAAAGGACACATTCTATTGGAAAGTTACGCCCCTATCGGAAAGGAAAACCTAGTAAAGTAACGACTATGAAACTTACACTAGGAGAACATGTGTGGATACGTCAAGGTCAGGTATAGGTATCGAAATGGCGCAACAGACGTGACGTTCTTAGTATTACAACGTAACCGTAACTATTACAACTTCCAACTGATATGGACGTTTTAAGGAAAAGCCCAAGGAATTTATAATTTGTATGTCTAGGATAGATAGAGCGGATCAAATGACATCGTACTATTCCTCACCAAGAAATCATATTCGTTGGTATAATAAATCTATAAAAAATTGATAGTTCTCGTGCACACTTCATTGAAAGAATTCCATTTGAAACTAATCGAAAGGGAAAGTTGTTTATAAGAGATGCACACAATGTAACAAGTCAAATATAAGGAAGGAAACCTCACAAAACCGTCCTGATAATGTTGCTCTTTGTCCTGTTAAATATTTTGAAGGCTACCACATTTCTTGAATTACAAAACAGTTACAAAACAAAGTGATGTAAATATTCTCCTTTTTTTTGTATTCATTTTCATATTGAATGTATTTTTATTTATTTATAGAATTTGGTGAATTGAATTGTTTCTAACGTTTTGTTTTGTTTTGATTTGTCCAAATCAAGCCTTTTTTTATGTATTTCACAACTTCCTTATAGCTGGATATGCCATCTTGTCAATTTGTTTAAGTTTTTCTTCGATGGGTCATGACGGCTATAGCTGACATGTCGGGTTACTCCGCTCTGTCCCATTGACAAACTTTAGCGCTATAGCTAGGCAGTGGCAGCGAAGAGTGAGCAAAAACTATCACAATGGCATTCTATAACGATTTTTATCATTTTGGTCTAATCCCGGATAAAATATCTCTAAAAATGTCGGAGATATGCGTGTGTAATTCTAGCGTTCCTCACCGAAAATCATGTGTTCACGAACGTGTTAAATGATCCATATGGAGAATCACATGTCGAACAGTTACAGCTCGTACATTTTGGGCAACAAAAGATCGAAATCAGTGAACAATAGCGAGCGCAATTGACGGGAATATTGTTCTCATGGTCATCTTTGACAAAATGCATTGGCATTTCCGGGTGCATTGGACCAAATATGGCAGTTTTTTTTTTACATACCCATTCAACTAGAAACGGGCTTCGTGTTTGCAGACACTTTTACATTAAAAAACGGACCTTCCTTCAGCTTTTCTAAGGCCCACTCATGAAAAATTTTAAGCTGTGGCAGGCCGTTTGGCTTCAGTTATTTTTGTAAAGTTAAAGACCAAGATCCTTGCATAGAATCTTCCACGTAGTCAAGTAACACAATCCC
This sequence comes from Volucella inanis, assembly GCA_907269105.1. NCBI lineage: Eukaryota > Metazoa > Arthropoda > Insecta > Diptera > Syrphidae > Volucella > Volucella inanis. The sequence goes on from OU026158.1 coordinate 9,327,685, forward strand.
AATTACTCCGAATGGCAATCGTTCTTAAAGATGGTATATCTCCCCCTGTTATGAAGAGGTGTTCTTTCTCGCTTGCAAGGTCACTGCGTAAGTTTCTTCATCAATCCTACACTTTAGGATTTATTCCGAGCAAATGGAAAACAGCATTTTCTTGCTCGTTCCTAAAAAAGCGAATCTTCTCTCCCTTCCTACAGAGCCACTGCACTTACGTCTCAAAACACGAAAATACACGTGGAAAAAGTGGTTGCAGCAATATAGATGGTTTAAGATTGCCTCTCTATTGAAACAAAAATCGCCTGAAATACAAGTCGCTACTTTCATGTCTGTTTTAGGATCTGACGCGGTAGACAATTAGCCTTATTTTAAAATTCACTTTCATGCTAAAGTAAGTCGATTTCGTATGATTTGTATTTTGAATTTCGAACGATTCGAAAGTTCACTCTATTAATCAAAAGTTCATTTTTCCTTAAAAACAAAGCAAATTTTGACATTCGAATCAAATGTCATTTTCTTCCTTAATTTTTATTGAAAAATGACAAAATAAATTAAGTTTAAGAAGGGTGTTCTTAATATAGGTCACAATCACAATCGTATTGGATTAACAAGGAACAATAAGTATTGCGGATCGGGCTAATGGAAGAAAATCCTAAGGTCATCAAAGGGTACTCAATACACCGGGTTGACAATGATCGTTTTTGGGGAGATTCTGCGCAAAAGCTTAATAGTTACGCACCTCCTTCTTAAGATGGAGCGACATGGAGAAAGGTAGATATAAAAAATAAATACAAAAAGTTAACAAATGGCAAATGTTTGCACTGATTTTAAATCGAAAACGAAAAAGGAAATTGTAGAGAATGAAATGAAGATAAAACAGTCAGGCTTCAACGACAACAATCTTGTGCCTCTTAATGGATTTAAACAGGCTGTTATTAAAATAAGGTCTATTGGCTAATCCGTTACAGGCATAAGTGCAAGGGTATTTGGTGCAAGTGCAAGTAGAGTTTGATATGGCTTCAACATCTCAAGCTATGTTCATGACGTCGTTCCATAAGGAAATTTTAAAGTCAGGTACAACAAATGGAAGCCAAGAGATGCCTCTATCTCGGCCTAATAGACTGAAAAAAGAAACTCCAGTTCAAATTTTGCAAAAGCAAAATTAAGTGCAAGAAGTTTTTTTTCGCGGAAATGTCTTCAAAACTGAATTGTATAAAAGACGAACTTCACTGTTTAAATAGATACCTCCAGAAAGCCGATGACACACAAAAAAAAATTGTTGAAGAAAATCATCTGCATAATCTCGCTGTAGAGAATTTAATGCGGGAGAGGATGGAACTGAAGGAAAAGTTCTGGAAAACTTGAGCAGGTCATGCAGAAACTGAGTGATTCATAACTTTCGGAAACTAAAAATGAAAGAGTGTTATTAATGAAGTGCCTTTCTAGTTTGTGACTTAATTTATAATTTTTTTTCTTTTTTGTTTTAGTTCCTTTTTTTGTTGTTGAAATAAAAAAGACTGATGTACACTAACATCTAGATATTAGTTATATGTATGTTTTTTTTTTAAATAATCGAGTGATTCTGTATCGAACATTTCGATCTGAGTGTATGTGTGTGTTTTCATTTTCTGTATCTACATCAATAGTGTTTTATAATATTTTGAAATAAAAATGTCAGCAAATTGCAAACAGTTTCTTTCAAACAGCTGATAGCAAAAATCGAATTCGTTGAAATTCATTCGACAATAAATACTTTTCGTTCGAATGTCAAAATATGCAAAGTTCATTCAAACGAATAGATGTATAGTATATTATCGAATGAGCTATTCGTTCGAATCTCAAAATAAGCATGAATTCGTTCACTCCTACACCAGAAGAAAGCACGAGCTTAGGAATCGTAGTATCTAAATTCAAGCAGCATTTTGCCCCGAAAATAAGTATCACATTTGAGAGATACGTCTTTAATAAAATGACTCAAAACAAGGATGAACCTTTTGGTGAGTTCTTTACAAGAATAAAAATCAAGCTAGAAAATGTGAATTTGGTACGTTTGTAGACGACTTAATACGTGATAAAATCTTAGTCAGCATCCTTAGTGACGAAATAAGAAAAAAATTGTTAGAAAAAACGGAGATTTCAATAGACAGTTAAGATTTGTAGGGCGAGTCAACTCTAGCAATTACATAAAAACGAAGAAACGGTACATGCAGACAGAAAATTTCACCGAAAAGGCGACGAAGCGAAGAGACCGTTAAACAACAAAAGCAGCGGCAATAAGTTCTACTGCAGAAGGTGTGGGACACCTCACTCACGAAGAAATTGCCCAGAGTTCAATAAAATTTGCAACAAGTGAGGGAAAAAGGCAAACATATCTACGGTCTGCAAAACAAACGTGACAGAAAAGTTCATGCAATTACAAACGACTTAACAAATGAGAGCGATGAGAGTGATAACAACAGTTTGTTAGTGCTTTTAGTGAATACCAACTAAGACGAAAAAAATAATTACATGGAAGAGATTATCATGCAAAACCAAAAATAGATGTCAAGCTAGATACAGATGCACAGTGCAACGTGTTGCCAAAAAAGATTATGCAAAAGCTTGACAATGTGGCATTAAATAAATTGAACACAAAAAAGTTAGTTTCGATTGCAAACAGTACAATCAGTGTTCTTTGTGAAGTGACTTTAAAGTGCGCAGTGCGATAAATAAAAGCGTTTTTGTCGTTCCAAGTTGTCCGTCTGTCCAATTTTAGGAAAAAATGCATGCGAAAAATTAAAATTAATCCTGCGCGTAGAAGAACTTAAAATAAAACAAAATATGTTCGAAGGGCTAGGTTGTATTAAATCATTTATATACAATACCATCGATCTCATTGACAATCCATTGTATGAAAATTATACCCCGCTTAGAATACCACACGCTATTTAAGATGATGTCAAGAAAGAGATCGATAGAATAAATTAAATGGGTGTGCTAGAAAAAACAGAAGGTGCTACTCCAACCATTTCGCTAATGGTAATTGTTCGCAGGAAAGGGAAAATAAGCATCTGCCTTGATCTTGCTGATGAAAACGAAAATATTTTTAGAATATTTCATCCATTAAAATCTATCGATGACATTACGAACTTAAGAGGTCAATATCAGAAACGCCACTATAGGGGCGTCTAATTAGGGCGATCTAATATTCAGAAGACCTCTTATCATGGAAAGCGACCACTAACCGTTTGAAACGATTTTTAAGAAGACCATACATAGCGCGAAACCAAGTTTACAAAAAATTATATTACAAGTTCGGTAATATCAGCAAAAGGCTATCTATTCAAAAGGCAAAGATATACTTGTTGCAGATACCATCAGCTATGACTGTCAAAACCAAAGAAACACAGAAAAAGACGACGAGCTCTAGATACACGAAATCTTACAACTAACGGATACAATAAAAAAACGTCTACAAGAAGCAAGAAAAAATGACAAAAATCTACAAAATGTTCTGCAATACGTGACAGCCGAGTGATTGGACCCAATTCAGTGCTGTTTAAACCAGATAAGAAACTATTTCACGTTTAAAAAATCGTTTAGTTGTAACTGTTCAAGGGATCCAAAGTCGTCATTCCTGATGTGATGAAGAAGGAGGTGATGCAGAAAGTTTATCAAGTTTGTTTTGGTATTGACCGAACACTCAATAGTGCACTTTTTTGGATCAATATGACAAGGGACATCACTAAATTTGTGAATCCTATGGTATTTGTCAAAGCAAACAGCGAGCTCAACTAAAAGAGCCACTTATTGTCAAACAGGTTCCGGAGCTGCCGTGGGAAATTATTGCAGTCGACATCTTTTATTTTAAATATAATGAATATCTTCTGGTTGCAGATAGCTATTCCGGATAATTTGACTTTGTTCAATTAAACAGTCATCAACAGCAGAATTAGTACTACAACTTAAAAAGCTGATCGCAGTACATGGTATTCCCTATGCGTAGAACGGACAACGTTCGCCAAAAAAAAACAGGACTTTCTATGTAACTAATCTTCCTTTTCGTTTTTTTTTTTTTTTTTTTTGTTTGTTAATTTTGAAAACTGAATTTCTTTAACTTTTGGTAAATTTAAATTTATATACATAAAAAAAAGCATTGAATACATTTAATTTTAATTTGAAGTTGTTACGCATCTTCATGTGACTTTGCTTTTGTACATTTGCTACTTATGTACTCTATTGTCTATTATAACAAGCCTACATACATCTTAATAAAGTTCAGTTGATACTCGTCCGTCGCCTGTCTATTATCTTACACATATTACAGCATCAGGCTGTTCTGTCGAAAACTCTTTTCTTTAATGTATAAGAAATTAAATTATATTTCGGAACGTTCAATTCAAATTGTTTTAGATGGAGTTAACGCGCCACGATTCCACAAGTCGAAAGATGAGAAGTCACCTTGACTTCTTGCATGCACTTGTGGACACTGTATTTCACCACCCATCGTAAGTCGCCGTAACACGTAGCGTGTGACGGAAACTAACAATTGTTTCCCACGACTCAAACTGGGAAATTGCTGATGCAACATAAAACCCTTGCAAGCGCTATACACCAAATGCAACGATACGAAGGTGTGGAGTAGGATAAGTTAAAGTTTAGCTTTTAGTCTAATTCTGGAATCAAAGAATAAAGTCGAAGTTTAATTGTTTAATAAAAAGTCCGCGTTTTATTTGAACGAACGATTGGTTGTTCGCCACGGGCTTCGGCCCGTGGATATTTTTTTTAATGTTGCGGTGCGAACATCTTTAACTGGCGCCAAACAGGGACCGGTCTAACCTCCATCCTTTGATACTCCTGGCGGTGGTCCTTACTTAAGAACATGTGTAGAACTCCCTACTGGGTGCAAGTAGTTGTAAGCCTAAAAAGCCAGCTCGTGCATCTTATTTAAAAAAAAAAAAAATATATATATATATATATATAATCTGTTCCCTTTCGGTTACTTTACAGATCGCGGTGCAACGAAATTAAGTGCCAATATTTAATACAAAAATGATAATCTTACCAATGTAAGAAAGAAAATCAAACCATAGACCAGTGTTCGATAATTCAATAACAAAAAAAAAAAAAAAAAAAAAAAAAAAAAAAAAAAAATGAAATTAAAATTAAATTTGTGCTGTGCAAAAAGGCAAATAATCGAAATTCCTGTAACTACGCTGCGTGTGTGTTACAAGAGAGAAAAGTAATTTAATGAAATTTTGAAAAAAATCAGCCAACCAATGTTATTACGCTGTGAATAAGGAAAAATTTTATTAAATTTTCTGAATCAAAAAAATATATTAAAATCCGTGTGATTTTACTGTGCGTAAGCGCGAACCAACAAAAAAGGTAATTTGTTGAGAAGTGCCTGTGCTCGTTTGTTGCTCGGAGCTAACTAAATTAAGTTAAAATTTTAAATATAAAAATTAGTGCTTGTACCATCCGTGACAAAGAGTTTGCACGACCTCTTTATTACAGGTAGGATTTAATTTCCTTTATCTTATTTATCGCTTGTCAAAAATGGATTCTCTGAAAAACGCAGTAACCGAACTTACCGGTGGCCTTAACACCGTGCTAAACCAGCTAAAAACAATGGAAGCTCGGTTGAAAGCTTTGAAAAATAGGAGAGTATCACCTCCTATCTCCGAAGAAACACTAAGGAGCTTAGGAAATCGCCTAGCCCTTTTGGAGGGATCACGAAGCTCTACCATAGTGAATGAGCCAATAACGCCAGCGTCACTCTGCCCACCTCAAACGGAAGCCGATCTCAAGGAAATCAGCCGGCTCCCGGATAGCGCAAAGGAGTTGCAGGTTTTCACGGGAAACCCAACCCAATACGTCTCTTGGGTTCATGCTGTGGAGGGAGTTTTAAAAGATTTTGAGATCATCCGAACCAAGCCACTGTATCGTGCGATTTTGCAGCACAAACGTGGAAAGGTTAGGGGTTCTGCGGATGCAGCTCTCGTTTCATACAACATATTTGAGAACGATTGGCAGGAAATAAAGCAGTGTCTCTCTCTGCATTATGCGGATAAGAGGAACATGCGAATCTTAGAACACTAACTTAATCAGCTATCACAAAGGTCAAGTAAGTTGGATGAATTTTATGCTGCAGTTAACCATCAACTTTCCCTGATGGTTAACAAGCTCAAAACAGAATTCTACATGGAAGAAACAGTTAATGCATTAGTCGAAACATACAGAAATAGAGCATTGAATGTTTTTATCCGTGGCCTCAACGGAGACCTATCTAGGCTGTTATTAGTTCAAAGACCCAAAACTCTCCCTCAAGCTTATTCAGCATGTCTCGAAATGCAGAATTTGAACTTTAGGAATCATTCAATCCACGCCAATAATGGCCCAAATACGATTACTTCCCCTATTAACCAAACTTTTCATAATCAAGAGGGACCTACTGTCCCACCAAGGAAGTTTTACCCTAATCAACGACATGCCGGCGGGCAGAGGTACACTCCTCGTGAACATGGCCCCCCTCCGAGGGTAGGTCCCAAACCTAATGAAAAAATGGAGGTGGACCGTTCAATTCAAACAAAGCAAGTAGATAATGTAAATCACCCTAAAAACAAGAATTCATTGAAAAGACAAGCAAGATCAGACAACCACCCTCAAAAGCATCAAAGACTTTTCAACACCGTTACTGAAAAGGACGAAGCAGTAGAAAAATACTTGGAAGCTGCTGCTGAGGAAACAAACGATGTGCTTAATTTTATGTCGGACGCCCATCCAGCGTATCATATATAGAATATGTTACGCGGGATGGAGCAACCCTGAAGTTCCTAATAGATACAGGAGCAAACAAAAATTTTATTACCGATCGGATAAAACAACAAACAATTAGTCTAGAAAAACCCTTTAGTGTCCAGTCAGGCGGTGGTAAAATACGTATTACAGAATAAGTCAAACTCTTGTCAAATTTTATGTCCTACCAGGTCTCAAATCCTTTGACGGTATCATAGGAGATGGTACGTTGAAGGAAATGGAGGCACTCATTGATAGGAAGGAAAATGTATTGACCCTTAAACATAATATTAAAATATCTTTAAAAGAAAATGTTAAAGCCAGACTATATGAACTAATAAGGAAATACGATTCACTTTTTGGTCCCATCGACGCGAGAGTAGTAGCTGACACTTGCGTCCTTGCCGACATAAGAACGAGCACCGATGAACCAATATATACTAAAAGCTATCCCTATCCCGCCTGTCTGAGAGGAGAGGTGGAAAAAGAGATAGCTTGAAGAGAGCATAATTCGACCCTCCAGAAGCCCTTACAATTCGCCGATCTGGGTGGTTCCGAAAAAACCAAAGCCAGATGGCGAAAAACAATATCGAATGGTCATCGACTATATAATATTGAACAAGGTAACTATTGCAGACACGTATCCTATTCCGGACATTAATTCCACTCTTGCCAGTCTATGTAAAGCTAAATTCTTAACAACCCTCGACCTAACTTCTGGGTTTCATCAAATACCGATGAAACCGTCAGACATTCCAAAGACTGTCTTTTCAACCTTGAACGGCAAATACGAATTTCTCAGACTACCCTTCGGACTGAAAAATGCCCCTGCTATATTTCAACGTATGATAGACGATGTGCTAAAACCTTATATTGCCAAAATTTGTTATGTCTACATAGATGACATAATCGCCTTTGGTAATAGTGAAGGAGATCACCTGAGAAACCTTGAAACCGTCTTGGTCAGACTCAAAGAAGCAAACCTAAAAGTAAACTTGGAAAAAACACACTTCATGCAAACGGAAGTGGAGTTTCTGTGGTACGTAATAACTCCTGACGGCATCAAGCCAGATACTAAAAAGGTTGATGGGATCCAAAATATCAAACCCCCAGAGAATCTTAAAGAACTCAAATCATTCCTAGGTTTAACATCTTATTATAGGAAATTTATTCGCCTTACAAGGGGTGAGCATGCTCGAGTTAAGGCGAATGAATCCATTCGTATTCCGATCAATTTAAATGATGAAGTACTTAGAGCTTTTAATGATTTAAAAATTCTCTTAACATCTGCAGAAGTCCTAGCCTTTCCTGATTTCCAAAAACCATTTAATCTAACGACTGACGCCTCGAACTACGCAATAGGCGCAGTTCTATCTCAAGACGAGGGCGGAAATGATAGACCAATTGCGTATATCTCCAGGACTCTTGATAAGACCGAAGAGAACTATGCAACCAATGAAAAAGAAATGTTGGCTATCGTTTGGGCTCTTGATAATTTGCGATCATACCTATACGGTGCTAAAAAAGTGCGGATTTTCACAGATCACCAACCACTAACATTCGCGTTGGGGAATAGCAACTTCAACGCTAAACTGAAGAGATTGAAAGCTCGTATCGAAGAGTACACCTACGAATTAATTTATAAATCAGGTTAATCAAATTTGGTGGCCGATGCTCTTTCTAAACTGAAGACCTTTAAAAGCAGTTGCCTACCAATACCCCAGTTGAATACAATGAGGGATTCCTTAACGGAATCAGCCGAGGAAGTTAGCTCTGGTACTAACACTGTGACAGCCGCAGAGCATGGTTCCTGTGCGGTAACGATTGGAGCGGATAATGAATCAACGGATTCTGCTAGTGAGACCGTCCATAGTGCAATGCAAGACTCTTCAGATTTAATACCACATGTGGAAGTCCCATTCAATGTATTTCGTAATCAAATCATCATAAAAATTGGGAAAGGTCTGGAAATCAAAGAGCAGCCACATCCGGGCTTCTCCAGACATTATTTCGCTTTCGAAAAGTTAGAAAAAGTGCAATTAATTGAGATTTTAAAATCCAATCTTAATCCTAACACCACCAATGGGATCAAAATACCTGAAACTTATTTAGGACTCTTGCAGGAGGTATATCTTGAAACCTTTAAACATTACCAGATTAGGTTGACACAAAGAGTAGTGGAAGACGTTAGGAACCAGGAGCGAATTTGGCAGCTGATTAGCAAGGAACACAGGAGAGCACACAGGAATGCGAGGTAAAACAAAGAACAAATCTTAGAGAAATACTATTTCCCAAGGATGAACAGTCTGATCACGCAGTATACTAAAACATGTGAAATCTGCCTTTTGAATAAGTATGACAGACATCCAGTTACTCCGCAACTCTAGAAGACTCCTGTGCCCTCCTATCCTTGCGAAATCTTACATATTGATATAATGGAGATACAGAACGAGAAATTTATGAGCTGTATCGACAAATTCTCCAAATTTGCAAAGCTTTTTCATATAAAAAATAAGTCCTCGATATACTTAAGAAACAAGTTCGCGAAGGTATTGCATTACTTTACCGTTCCGAGAGTGATAGTGACTGATAATGAAAGAAGTTTCCTTAGTCCTATTGTATTGAACTTTGTGAAGATGCTGGACATACAAACGTATCAAACACCAGTAAACCGGAGTGAAGTAAATGGACAAGTTGAGAGATTTCACTCTACAATCCTGGAAATTTACCGCTGTCTGAAGGCAGAATACAAAGACTTGAATTTAAGGGAACTTCTAAACATTGCAGTTGACAGGTATAATACCACAATTCATTCAGTGACGAACAAAAAGCTATCCGATATCTTTTTTAACCGAACCTCCAGAATAAACTTTCAGAATCTAGTAAACTTCTAAATTAAAGCTAACAGCGACCTTAAAGCTAGACTGCATAAAAAACAGGAACTAGCCAATAAATGGCGAAATTCCAAAAGATCCATACCTAAAAAGTTCAAAAAAGGTAGTATAATTTACACCCCGTACAAGAGAATCCAAGGCAAACATAAGACACTCTATCGAAAAGAAGTGGTGGAAAAGGGTAATAAGGTAACAGTGGTCACAACCACTGATCGTAAAATCCACAAGGCACACATTAGCAATTCATAATAGCACACTTACGCACAAATAATAATCTTACGCATAAATAATAATATTACGCACATATAATAATTTTACGCCAGCACACATAGCACAAATTTCGCACCATAAAATAAAAATTATTTTATATAACTATTGCTGAAAAATTAGCTTTAGTTGACATTTTAACTATTTCAATGTTAAAGAAAAAAGGAAGAAAAACCTTTAAAATTAACTATAACCAACATTGTAAATTAAATTCATTTTAATAAAATTTATATATCGAAACTATTTCAATGTTAAAGAAAAAAGAAAGAAAAACCTTTAAAATTAACTACAACCAACATTGTAAATTAAATTCATTTAAATAAAATTTATATATCGATCCTATATTAATTTTATTAAATATGTTTAATCTAAAATCAGAATAGAATTGTTATATTCTGAAAATGTAAATTTATTTATAAATCTTAACCTTACAATTTAGTCATTATCACTTTTACGTGCAGTTTCACTAAAACGCTTATTATAATCTTTGCCATAATTATTTAAAATTGTATATTACGCAGAATATTACTAGCAAGTGCAGTGCAAGGGTTCCACATTTTCGAGTACCATTCGTCAGTCGCATCAACCAAGGATGGTAAAGCTTGGATCATCGATGGGCATTTTAAGCTAATACACATGGTCAACCTCCAGAAGCTTGAAGACATATTGAAAAAAATTTCTGACCTCGTTACCAGCGAAATTCCTAAGCAGGAAACAAAAGACCTAGCGGAACATCATCTGGCACAGATCAGAGAACGCATCAGCTTGCTAAAAGGAAAAACGACCAGGACGACGAGATCTATCAACTAGATTGGCTCAGCCTGGAAATGGTTGGCTGAAAGCCCAGACGCAACTGACTGGGATAAGGTTCTACGAAGTGAACAAGACCTGATAAAAGGAAACCACTAGCAGTATAGTATCAACGAGAGAGTCCTTTCAATAACCGAGGAAATAACGAGAAAAATCAACTGGGTTATCGAAAGTTCCAAAAACCAAGTAGCGGCATCCAGCAAGGTTAGATTCGAGCAAGATGCAATTAATGAAATCTCGATCATCAAAGAGGAAATCAAGGAAGTGGTGAGAGCGTGTCAAATGGCAAAGAGCGGCATCGTCAATACAAAACCTACTAGATACAGAAGAGGTAAACAGGGTGATTAACGAACTCGAGACTCTGCCCTACGCAAATGAAGTCGAAGCGCTCCAATATGAGGTCCCGTCAGTTTTTACAAATGACACTATGTTGCTGTATGTCCTGTCAATCCCTAAGCTGAGCAAGATCGAGTACAATTTCTTTATAACAAGAGCAACGATTTTGAACAGAAGGCAAGTCGACCTACCATTTGACAGAATGTTGGTGAATCACGAAGAGACATTTGGTGTTGTCGCAAAATGCCTTACTATAAGTAATCTGGCCGTCTGTGAACAAAACGCCCTGAAGAAAGTTAACGAGGATGAATGTATTGCTCGACTGTTAAAAGGAGGACACGCATCCTGCATATACCGTACCAATACTGTCGAAATCGTTGAACTTCTGAAGGAAGACACAATTTTTGTTACGAATCTTAAGGGCCAAATCACGACTGAAGAAACTAAGAGGAACTTATTTGGTTCTTACATAATTCAAATTAAAAACGAGACAGTGCAGCTTAACAACCGCACATTTTCCAGTTTCATGGCAACATCCCTTCAAGCCTTACCATCAGTACTTACCAACATATCCACAGCGGGACATGTAATTGACATCGAATATGTCCATGGAATCAGTCTAAGCAACATTAAACGACTGATTAACATTACCGATAGGATCAAACTATCTACAACCATGGATATAACGATCTTCCTGGCAATTGTTGGAGCAGCTGCGATTGTCTGGCACAAAATTAATAGGAAGCTCTATATACCGCCAATACGAATGTCAAACCTGGAGCCTCATCATTCCAAATCATCCCAACATCAACAGGATCTACGGGACGCAGATTCTTAAAGGGGGAGGAGTTAACGCGCCACGATTCCACAAGTCGAAAGATGAGAAGTCACCTTGACTTCATGCATGCACTTGTGGACACTGTATTTCACTACCCATCGTAAGTCGCCGTAACACGAAGCGTGCGACGGAAACTAACAATTGTTTCCCACGACTCAAACTGGGAAATTGCTGATGCAACATAAAACCCTTGCACGCGCTATACACCAAATGCGACGATACGAAGGTGTGGAGTAGGATAAGTTAAAATTTAGTTTTAAGTCTAATTCTGGAATCAAAGAATAAAGTCGAAGTTTAATTGTTTAATAAAAAGTCCGCGCTTTATTTGATCGAACGGTTGGTTGTTCGCGGTGCGAACATCTTTAACTGATGGTTTCAAGTCTGATGTTCACAAAATACGGTAAATGCCGATGTGTGCTCCGTTTTGTCGCCGACACTCTTTTTAATTTTCATCAACGATCTCTTGTCTGCTACTTCTAATCCAATATATTCCTTTGCTGACGACTGTACTCTTTAATATTCGTTCCCTGACTCACGTCCCTGCTCTTCGGTTGTAGAACGGCAACGGCAGCATATGTTTAGCTCATAAAATTATGTTATTGGCAGCATAACTAATTGGGGAACCAGTAAGAGAGTAAATTTTAATGCTTCCAAAACTCAATGTTGTCAGCTGATATTAAATAAAATTTAAACACCCAGTCGTTGTTCATGAATGACACATGCATCGCTACTTGTTTCAATGACAAGTAACGTTGAAATGACCATGTATTCAGTGTCGTAAGAAATACTTTACGATCTCTAATCTGGCCTCAATATATAAGGCATATTGGCGTACAATTCCCACTGGTCGGGTGCGCCCAAAACATCTCTGCACGTGGTAGATGGGATTTAAAACCGTGCGTTAAAACTCATAGATGGTAATAATGTCACTCAGACAATGGACACACTTGGACACCGACGTCATTCTTACGCTTAGGATTATGCAGCCATATCAGATCTCCTTCGGTAAAGCCGCTTTTGAGAAGAGTTTTCCCTGCAGTTACTGTTCCCTGTAACTACTCGATAAATCTTGCAAATCGGGCATCGAGATTCTTATAGGCTACTACTATTGCAGAGATGCGCGATTCATAGAGGTACTTCTGGAAATGCTTCATTGCCATAAGCTCACGCTAAATTACACACCCGTTCTGATCAGGTCATGAACGTGAATTGTTGACTTTTTTCCATAGGTTTATGTAGGCTTTTTTAATACCTGCTAAGTCTCTTAGAAAGCTTCTATAACACGTGCCAAGTCCCTTAAAGCTTTTCAGTTGATCTTTTCACCGTTTTGATTCTATCATATCGTTCCACTGATATAATGCAGGGCAGAAAATGCGTATTTCTCTGGGTTCAATTGCAAATGAGGGCTTCGCAACCTCGCTAATACTTCTTTTTGGTTGTCGCGAGGCTCCTCGACGATAACGTCGTCCAAATACATTAAGCAGGTTCTCTACGAGAGTCCTTGCAATGTACGTTCCACTTATTGCTTGAAGGTGACCGGAGCGTTGCACAGTCTAAGCCGCATCACTTAAATTGTCAAAGTCCGCTTCCGTTGCGAAAAAAGTTTTCTCACGATCTGTTCAGTTAATATCTACCTGCTAATATCCACTTTTCTGGTCAAGTATTGAAAACCATTTTGCTTCAGAAAGCGTATCCAAAGGGTCGTTAATTCTCGTACCCCCTGCAGATAGAAGTTAGAATATAACCGCGTTAGGAATGCCTCAAATGAGTATCCCATTCTCAAGACAAGGTTTTATGCGAACCGTGTTAAAGCCTGAATGGTGCTTGGAATGTAAAATCAATAGAGCACCGCGAACGGAACCCTCCGGATACCTGGCATCCTATGGTTGTAACGAAGCTTCACCGCATTAAAGGGGTCTCTGATGCGTTGGACCTCCTTTTCCCCATGCATGTACCTTTTCTTGCCGTAAGTTCTGTTACAAACATAAAACGCTATAAAAAAAAAACTAATAAACATATTCAAAATTGTTTCATTTTTAGACCATAATATTGATTATTAAAAAAAATTGGATTCACTTGAAACACACTGCCTTTTGCTTAAACACAAGCTTCCAAGCGGTGTGACCATTGGGCTATAGCGGCACGTAAGGTTTCCATGGTGTGGTTAATGGTGTTTTAAGGCTTTCCAAATTTCTGTGGGGAGTCTTGCAGGCCATGTGATCCAATTCTGACCACAGACCATAATCCAGAGTATTCAGATCTTGACTCCCCGGCGGCCAATCTTCTGCCAGGAGTATTGACTCTGGGCCATTCCTGTGTGGTTTTGACTTTGCGCTGGAGCAGAGTCCTGTTGGAAGACCCATCTGTATGCATTGAAAAGGATATTGGTCAAACCCTTCACAACACCCTCTAGCACATCGTCTTGGTAAACCTTTTCACCAGTTTTTACACTTTTTTACAGATATGGAGGGATGTGACACCATGGCGAGAGACTCCCCACCAAACCATTACGGAAGCGTTCAGATGCCCACTTTAAAACCTTGGAACAACAATGTTTTTTACTTCCTTAAATGAAGCGGCATAAATTTTGTCACTTTGTCTGTTGAAAACTCCTATCATGTCCGCAATTGTCCGCGTGTCACTGCAAAAGTCGCTTGCATTTTTCCAGCCTAATTTTTTTTAGTTTAAAAATAAGAAGATTACCCGTTACCCGAGGATAGGCTTTCATATGCAGATCATCCTAAATCAGCTTAGACATGGATCTGGCTGATATATCCAATTCCGTGGATATTCTGCTTCCTTAAGGGATTTCTCCGAATTCGGTCACACACTGCCTTTACTACCGCAATCTTACGGACGTCGCGCGGGTGATCATTACTTGGCCAGTCCTGTACTCCAGAGAAATAGCCCGAAAGGCGAATATTCTCGATATTTCGAGTGGTTTTAGAAACTCGATGCACTGACCAGTGCATGTGTTCTAAAAAAATGTTAATGGTTCTATTCCCGCAAAAAGTTTAGAACGATAAGCGCTGGAAATTATGTAACATAACTTATGTCAGGACTAGGTAAATATGGACCTAAATAAAAACAAAACAAATAATACAAACAACTCATATAACTCAGTAAATTCAACGAATTTATCGCAGTCATTTGATTTCTTTTTGAAAAGTTCAAGGGTATCACGATCTCCACCAACAACATCGAATATCTCCGGGAAAAGAAGTCCGCCCGAAGCGCCTATGTGCGAAAAAACGGCCTTAGCGAGTAACAAAAGCTTGAAGGAGGAAAACAAAACACACTCTATACGAAGCTTAAGCAAATGCAGCTACTTCTTCAAGAGTTTAAGAAAGAAGTAGATGTACTCCGAGATGAAAACAAGACTCTGAAAACAAATGTATGTAAACGAAGCCTAAGAAAGCAGCAAACCCCGCTCAACTAGACGTGAATACCATACGGACGAAGAAGAGCTTACATGCGAAACAAATTGGATCTCCAAGATAAGACCGTCTTATAAACGTAAGGCTGGTGCTTCACCCGAAGTCGTTCCAGATAAGAGCCAGGGGTCACAAAAAAAGCAACTCCCAACAAATTTTTGTCTTCCGGCTCCGATCAACTTTGTTGGGGTTGCAGACTACAACAAGTTGCATTGCTTTCTAAAAGAAATGCTAAAATCTAAGTACAAGATTACATCGCTGTGCAAATATATGTGTAAAGTTAAATTCGACAACTCCGATGACTACCGAATAGTGTCCGACAAATTAAACACAGAGAAGATCTAAAGGTAAACTTTCGAAAACAAGTCAGAAAGACCATTACGTGTAGTAGCGAGAGGACTTCACTCTTCGTGCACTAAATACGACATTATAAGCGACCTCCATGCAAAGAGCTTTAAAGGTCTAGACGTCGTAAATATTATCAACACAGAAATCTTGATTAAGAGGGGACTTCCACTGTTTATGCTTAGTTTCGATAAGTCCCAAAATAAAGATGATATTTAAAGTATTAAAACTCTTTTAAATATTGTAGTCAAAATCCAATATATGCGTAAGAACACAAGATCGGTCCCGCAATGAAAGCGCTACTAAGGCTTCAATCATCGTAAAGGAAAAGCCGCCACCGATTGACGCGCTAACATATCCACAAGCAGCGTCGCAATAAAATAAAAAAAAGCAGTGTTACGCCAGATCCAGTGTCACACGTTTTCTCCCAAATTCTCACGACACGTGAGAAGCAAAGCAGAACTTAGTTCTTAGTTGAAAAATTGAACAATCTCGAGAAAGAAATACGTAAAACTCTCTCCGAAGAACGAATATGAAACAGCTGCTTAAAATATTGATGTGAAAGGCAAATGGCCTTTAAAAACAAAAATCGACGAACTGGAAGTGTTTTTACGAAAAACCAACATTGACATTTACTTGATTTGTGAAAATCACTTGTGGAAATGATCTCGTGGATCTAAAGGGATACAGTGATTATCATGCATACTATGAATCAGAAAATGCAAGGGGCGGATCCTCAGCGTTCATTAAAGATTGTATTGAGCATTCTATAAATATGATTATTGAAAGCGATGCAATGCATATAAGTACAGTTCGCGTAAAACATAACCACCTGCAATACAACATCGCCTTCATTTATTGTCTTCCGCGATGCAAGACAAGACTAAGACGGTTTTACTTAGACCGAATTTTATAATTAGTGGTGATCATAACTTGAAATGTACCTTCTGGGGCTCAACATATAATACAACGAAAGGCAGACAACTCTATGAAGCCGGTTTGCAATCTAGATCTGACTTTTTCTCGAAAGGAAAACCAACATATTCGGATATAGCAAAGACGACCGATCTTGTTGACTTATTTGCCACATAGGGAGTAGCCAAAATTTCTACAAACATCGAGGAAAGTTATGATCTCTCTTCAGATCACTCACCAGTCATTTTGACTAAGCATACGCTTAGTTAAGAAAGAAGTGGCGCCTAGATTGACTCATAACAAAACTAATTGGGACTGTTTTATAATCTACTGCAATGAAAATATTGTTCTAATCGTTTCGCTAAAAATACAAAACGAAATAAAAGACGAAGTCGACAGATTCATCAAAGTCTCGCAGAGAGCAGCCTGGAACAACACTCCCACTAGGAGAAAAGAAGAAAGACCTAGTGAAAAAAAAGTTGGCAACAATCCCGTGTTCCCCAGCATAAAACATACTTGAACGACTTGTGCAAAAAATTGAAAGCAATACGAGATTACAAATATCTCGAAGGCCTGACTGCTGAAAGAAGTTCAAATTACTTCCTCTAGAAAGCCATGAAAGGAATCAAAAAGCCTCAAATGCAATTTCCTCCCATAAGGAAAAATAATGGCGAATGGGCCAGAGGAGATAAAGAGAAGACGGATTAATTTGCCGAGCACCTCGAAGAGACGTTTAAGCCTTTCAATGGACAGGCTTTAACAGGGGGTTTTAGTTATATAATAACGGTACCGGACAACTTTAGAATAAAAACAGTGTCGCTAGGAGAACTTAACCAAGCCCCTGGGTATGATTTAATAACTGGTCAAATGCTCGAGTAGTTGCCAAAGAAAGCCCTGATCAAACTGCTCCAACTTATAAATGCTGCGCTAAGATTATTAAAAGTTCCAAGCCAATGGAAAGTTGCCGATGTTATAATGGTCCCTAAACCAGGCAAATCTCTAAACGAAAAAAAGTCCTACAGACCATTGAAGAGAAACGTTTAATTCCTGAGCATCAATTAAGTTTTAGAACTAAGCACTCCACAATTGACCAGGTTTATAGAATTACGAATGAAATTAAGAAAGCTTTAGAGGGGAAAAAGATATGTTCTAGCGTTTTTCCTGACGTGTCTTAAGACTTCGGTAAGGTATTTTTTTTTTATAATCCCGCGCGCGCACTAAGGGGATATGAATACCCTTTTACTGGCTTTTCTCCAGGGCACGGGCGGTTAGTGTAGTAGTTTGAAACTCAGGTGTATTAGGTTTCGATATTCTTCACATATGTGATTGTCAAACTGGACGGGACGAGCCAGTGCATCCTCAACAAGTGGTTCTTAGTACGTGCTAGTTGTTAGTTCGTTACAGCCAACAACCACTCCAACATCAGTGTTATGCCTTCATGTCAGAGTTGACGCCGACGGGACTTTTATATAACTACATACAAATTCTATGAAAAGACTTTTTCAGAGAATTGGCTCGCTCGGGATTCCAACCCACGACCCTCTGCTTAAGAGTCTATGCATATACCACTACACCACGGGCACCCCCATTTGAGTATATTTGAGAGGTTTTTCACGCCTCAGTTAAAAGATCCATTCTTCGATAAAGTATGGCTCAAAGTCTTGAATTTTAAGCTATGTCAATTTCTTTCGAGAGAGCTGCGCGAGATTCTGGGATCGTACCTAAAACAGATTTTTCGTGTTAAACATGGCGCTGAATACACGGAATTTAAAGAGATTCCTGCTGGAGTTCCGCTAGGAAGTGTCCCATACTTGGCTCTGTATTGTATTAACTCTATGCTCGAGACACACCGGGAGAATTTGGTATAATACCATAGTAGCTAGGTTCGCGGACGATACGGCTATACTAGCTTCATATATAGGGTGATTCATCGTAAGGTTTGATTTACAATGTAAAATGAAACACATAAAGTTGAAAGCGAACTTACAATTTTTACTATCGATTAAATGAACAATTCATGGCATTTGCTTTTTGAAAATAATATCATGTAAATGTTGGACATGAGTACGTCTGAGGTGGTCCATTCGAAAGGTTCAATTTTGGGCGACTCGTTCGACCATAGCGACTGGTATCTCGCGGATAACACGAGTAATGTTGACTTTCAAGCCGTCAATCGTAGCTAGCTTATTCCTGAAGACCTAAAACCTTACACATCCACAGAGAAAATAGTCTAATGGTGTGATATCGCACGATCTAGGCGGCAAATTTACCGTAGCAAAACGTGAAATTAAGTGCCCACCAAAATGATTTCTCAACAAGTCCATTGTTTCACGCGCTGTGTAGCTCGTAGCGCCGTCTTGTTCAAACCAGAGCTCACCGAGACCAAGTGTTTGAATTTCAGGAAGCACATAGTCCGTAAACATGGCGCGATAACTGTTACCATCTTTGGTAACTTTCTGATTTGCCTTATTTTTGAAGAATAATGGACCAATGATTCCACCGGCCCAAAAACTACACCACATCGTTGTTTTTAATGGATGTAATGGTAGCTCTTGGTACTCTTCGGGTTGCTCATCAGCTAATATATGGCAATTTTGTTTATTAACGTATACATTGAACCAGAAATTGGTTTCACCACTGAACAAAATTTCACGATAAAACACTGGATTTTCATTGAGCTTTTCAAGAGCCAATTCACTGAAAATATGACGTAAATTCAAGTCGCCTGACTTCAAATTTCGCAAAATTTGAATTTTGTATGCCTTTAGGCCAAGATCCTCACGTAAAAAATAGTATGAAAAGTTGTCAAATACGCCAATCCAAGCTGCTGAGAATGACCAGGAATCGATTCGTCACGGTATTCGAGTACACTTTCAGCTACAGCTGCTATAGTTTCTTCACTACATGCTGGATGTATCTAACCGGTCGAATATCATCCACTAATGTAAAGTGGGACTCAAATTTGCGAATGGTATTGGAAATAGTGGTTTAAGTAGGTCGCTTACACCGTAAGTTCCTCGAATCGCACGAATAACTTTTTTCACAGAACGCAATATAGCTGGACAATTTGGAGGCTTGGAGACTTTCCAAACGATACTGAACAAAAAACTAAAACAGTTTCATAAGAATCGCACGTGATCTGTCAAAAAAGCCTATAGAAAATCAAATCTAACGATTAATCTACCCTTATATGACCAGTTTGTTACGTACTGTAATGCTCTGGGGAGATGTTTCAAGACTTTACGGAGCCTACCGCCCTATGCCGTATTAAGCGCGGCCCGTTCTATTGTGCTGTATAAAGCGCAGTTCGCTACAAGTAAGGCAGATTACTGTCGCAATAACAATGAGTCACAATGAGCACAACACCAAATTTTTCAAAATTCGTCATCACTCTTTCAGCGGGCAATGGCAGACCTCCGAAAGTCAAATTCTGCCTAATAAAAAGCTTCTCAGGAAAGTCGTTTGGGACCGGAAATAAACAGTAGGCCCTGCTCAGGAGTGTAAAAATTCACAAAGTGAGAAACACAAATGAGTGCGAGAAGTTAGACCTTGGCTCACACCGGGCTGTTGCGCCAAAATATTTATTTTTATTTATCCCTTAACTTCTATCGTTGACAACATTTCGGCAACTTTTTTGTGCTTTGCCAATGGAAGACGCCCTGCAGGGTGATGGATTGATCGGGCGTCCCCGGTGTCAATGTGGTATTGAACGAGGTGTCTGCGGCCATTTCCTCCGTCTTATATAGCAAATATATGAGCATACTCACTGATTAGTTTTTGCAGGGATACGCTGCTTTTGAAACATATTACAGAGGTTGGGATTTTGTTCTTGCTTGTTGCACGATTGATTTCCACTGTGGTCGATATTGACCCAATAGGTGCACATTTTCCAACTTTTTCTTCCTTTTTCACCTTTACACTAATTATCTCCGGACTTAGAATCCTTATAGAACCCATGTTGATCTTTGGTTCCACCATGAAGTCTCTTTTATTTTCTGTTTCCGTCAAATAGAATTTTTAGCTATAATGGCCACCGTCTACTTTTGCTTCCAACGAAGGGTCTAGAACTTGATTGCTGCAGATGAAGACTTTCAAGACGGAAGTTTAAGCGTTTCCATTAACCATTGGTATCTGAATGTTTCCGTATTTTAGGTTTTGTGCTCAAGAGTCCATTACTAGTCCATTTTCTCTCATGATATCTGTACCAATGATGTACTCGTAACATAAAAATGTCATCCACCAGGGAACTTGAGAGAAGGATATTTTTTTCAACTGATGATTGAGGCAGTGACACTGTGGTCTGTTGTTGCTATCTATTTTTCATTACCGCTGACAACTTCTCCCAGAAGACCTTCTTTGCGTCGACTCCTCGTATCAACTCCTGCCATCGAGGCTGGTGCTTAAGCATATCCCGACTGATGTCTTCGGGAAGTTTGACCCGCTTTATGATAGCCGTCTCTGCGAAATTCTTCCCGTATTTTCTATTTGCTTGTTAAAGCAGTGAGGGAAGGCTTCTTGTCGCACCGGATTTTTACACTGACTTTAAGGTAATATCTCGTTCCTCGGTACTAAGTCTTTCGCAGGTGCATTCAACATTTCGTCAATTATTTCCTGGCTTGCAGTGGGATATAATAAATGTGTCATTCTACTGATGCTTACTTGGAGCTGTTGCAGTGTTTCTCTTCGTTGCCGCATCCGACTTTGCGATTGGGGCTTATTAACCTCCAGTAAGTCCCAAACCGTTTCTCAATAGCCTGTACTAATTCCATATAGTCTTTATACTTTTTTTTGCCGATTGTTAATAATAATTCTAAATCTTTTTAAATTCAATAATTGGATACACATTAAAACAAACTTGTTATTAAATGTTTAATTTCATGTTAATGCTTTGTAAATTAATTTTTGTAACATAAATTTGTATTATAAACAAGAAAACAAACAATAAATCTAATCTAATCTAATATAATCTAATCAAATAATAATTCTGCTGCAGGACCATGCAAGCCCGCTGGTGGCAAGAAATATTATTCTTCATTGTCTCAGTTGTTCGCATAAGCAGTCATTTGGAAACTGCTCCTTATACGTGTACCATGAGGTCTCATGAGGTGCATCCACTTCACTTCTGAAGTGCGTATGCTAATCGTACACTACTGTTTTCTTTAGAGAATATGTGCTAAAACATTTTTGAAATTTTATTTGTAACATAAAACACAAGAAATATCTGATGAAATTCGAAACGGTTGCAGTCGCTGAATATTTTTGCAGTTTCCGTCGAAAGGCAGTTTGCCATATAGTCTAAATAAATATCCCTGAAACGCTCATAACTGGTGCAATCGTGGAATAGCACAATATCACCTAACACCTAAAAAAAAAGTTCTTTGCTGAATTCAAATGCAAGAAACCTACTGTTAAATTGGGTTTTGGGGTTTTCTATTCGGTGCTAGCTGCTGGACGCGGGTGGTCTTTAATTGAAACAATGCTGTCTTATCATTGAACTGCCACTAACGTAAATGCGATTTGCTACAATACTGCATTGATGTCATTTCCTAGCTGAATCGCCTATTTGGCGGTTTCGACACTCGTTCGTTCGTTTTAAATGCATTTTTTATTTTTAATCATTAATAAACTCTTACATGCTAGACAAAAAAACGCCTAAAAATTAGCTAAAATATCTTATAATTATTTTAACTTACTGGCCCCATACCAGTACGTCTTTCGACGTATCTTACATAAATTGAAACTAAAACCAAGAAAATAAATTTTAAGTAAAAACCTTAGTATAGGGTGACGAATTGAAGCCAAGCGACTTGAATTTGCATTATACTATATTTGCAGTGAATGGGCTCTGGAAAATCCCAATGAAAATCCGGTGTTTTATCGTGAAATTTTGTTCATAGAAGTTTATGTTGATGCCTTATGTTTCGTCGCACGTCGCCAAATTGAGGGTAGCACTCCTACGCGTATGTGTAGTGGAAGAGTCAAACCTTCTACGTAAATAATACAGGGCTGCCTCCAAATTGCCGAATGATGAGACAACGTATATTTTAAAATACTGGGCCCGATCGAGTCCTCCTTAACGGAATGTTGTAGTTTGTGATCGTGACTTACGTGAACGTATGTATGTTCTTAAACGTAATTTGGCATTATATCCTACGTAAACAAGTGCTCGAATGTTTACATTCACTCGATTTGTCATCCGTCAACCCCGGAGTTAACGGAATTGTATTTTAGTTGAATATGTTTCGTAAGAATGTAAATAAAAAAATTAATTTTCAACTAATAAATATATTTTAGCATCTAAATAATAGATTTCTATAATAGTAATTACTTTAGGACAAATTTTAAAAAAATAAATTTAAACCAAAAGGAGAATCCTGATTTTGCCAAAAATATTCTGCAGCACACATGTCAGGGTAAAGCCACTGCCATTAAAATGTGGGAGAACCTAACTAAAAGACTGAATGCAGCTGGGTAAATAACAAAAGAAGTTAAGCTTTGGAAAAAGGTTTAAAAGTCAATTGTTTGCTTATTAGATTGATATAAAAGCCTTATTTAGGTTTTTGCTGATCAAATGTTTCAGGTAAAAGGAGGTAACAAAGCTGTAAAAACCAAAACTTGAGATGGTCGTTATGAGAAAAAGCCCTTTAAAGAAGAAAAGCTGTTTATAGTTGAAGCAACTGGACTGGAAGCAGCGGTTAAAAGTATTGCTGGTGTAAAAACGTTTGAAAATTCACAAATTACCGGTATTACAATTAAAACTTCAACTCAAAAAAACCCGCCCTCAGAATTTTCTGCTGAAAAATCATTTCATTTTCTTTTTTTTGAAGATGATTGTGTAGCCAGTGATTGTGATGATCAAAATAAAGAAAATGGACAATCGACATCATTCATCAGTGAAAATTGCAAATCGACGTTAAAACTTCTTAGATCAAACTTGCAGGAAAGATCTGAGTACAATTAAAGTATCGAAGGTAAATTCAATAGAATAATTCAGATACAGCAAAAATTACTCACGATGAAAGAAGAAAAATATAAAAATACAATTACACTTTAGATCATGTAACTTGAGATCAAAACAATTCAACTGGAACAGTTAAAAAGGAAATGCGAAAACAAAGTGTACATAAAGTGCAATATATTATAAACTTGCAGGAAAGATCTGAGTACAATTAAAGTATCGAAGGTAAATTAAATAGAATAATTCAGATACAGAAAAGATTACTCACGATGAAAGAAGAAAAATATAAAAATACAGTTACACTTTAGATCATGTAACGTGAGATCAAAACAATTCAACTGGAACAGTTAAAAAGGAAATGTGAAAACAAAGTGTACATAAAGTGCAATATAATAGCTATTTTTTTATTTTTGTTTTGTGTTACTAAATTAGAATTTTTAATGTTAAAAATACAATTTTTGAATTAACGATTCAATATTGAAAATTTTATTTGATCTCTTATCCTCTGTGCGATTCTTGTATTATAATTATGAAACAGAATTTCAAACTGAATGCATACATTGTATAGAGCAGCGCATACATTTGAGAACTTTACGACTTTGATGGGATGATATCTTCCTCGGTCATTGTACACTTAAATTCTCTAACGACCTTTAAGGACTCCAATAGTTCTTTCTACAATGCATCTGGCTTTTGAGTGCACTTCATTAAACTCTGTCTCGTCCGAGTTTTGTTGGGCTTTGAAAACCAATATGCGTACCTTCAATGCAGCCAATAACTTTGAAGCAACATGTTTTATTTACTTAAATTTTTAGTTATGATTTACAATTTTATCTACCACCAGGTATTTGAAAATTTTCAAGAAAGTATTCTTTGCAGCTGGATGAATCTACTTGTGTAAACAGAATATGGGTTGGACAGATCTTGTCTTCGATTTCCTGGAGCACATGTGTGACCACTTTCGACAAAGAGCTTTGACACATCGGAATTAAAAAGTCGTCACCGACGGAGTGTTGATATCCTCCACTTCCTAGAACTGACAGAGTGGCTGCTAGTTGCAGTATGGGAGGCAAAGCTGTTTCTAATTGAGCTTTAAAACTGAATTTCGAAAAAAAACATATTGGAACGGCTCTTTGTTCAATCGAAACCTTTTTATGAATCTGTAACTGAAAATTTATTAAACAAGAATGGAGAGCCTT
Source organism: Volucella inanis (assembly GCA_907269105.1). Lineage (NCBI taxonomy): Eukaryota > Metazoa > Arthropoda > Insecta > Diptera > Syrphidae > Volucella > Volucella inanis. The sequence continues at coordinate 9,352,452 of OU026158.1, forward strand.
GTTTTGTTTTTCTTACGCCTTTTTTGGTACAGAAAGCGGATCGCTTTTATCTCTTAGTTGTTTACGAACAATTTTTTCACTACATTCATTTTCACTTTCCTCCGAACTTAAAAAGAACAATACCGGATCCACTTTAAACTATTTTTATTTTGATTAATACCAAACGATTGACTTTAATGCTTAAGATTTAATATTTAATCTCCGCTGTATTTTTACAATGTGCAGCAGATGGGGAGAGAACAATGAACCGACACAAATCAATTAACACAATTACAGTCGGTTCACATCATAAACCGACATACAACAAATCTCTATAATTAATTTTACTTTATTCTAATTTGAACCAAAACGGTCCAAATGACGTAATATGTTGCCTTCGGATCTTGATTTGTTACAATTTTGAACGTTAATCTACTACACTATTTTTTTCACTTTATAGATTACGTACCGTCAGCAATCGTAGATCGCGATTCCAATACGTTCACTTAATTGACGGGTAACGTGATTTTCATTTGCTGAATCGCTCATCATTAAATATAATAAATGTATTGTATATGTATATATTAAATATAAATATATATATTTAAAACCAATGCTCTGGGTCCAAAATTGGGTGAGTTGCACATTATTTTATTTCGCAAATCGTCAATATCCATTAGCATTGAACAACGGTTCAAAAATGCAACGAAAAAGCAACAGCACACCGGTCCCGCAACCCAAAAGACATATTGTTGACTCATCTCCAGAATTTGCCTATGATCAACAAATTTTTGCGTCGTTGCAAAACGTAGTAGTTGGAAATATGTCCATTCACAACTTAAATGCTCGAATAGAATACTAATTGGCAGCTTTAGACGACGACTAACTAAAACTTTTGCCAACGTAAGCGGATTTGAAAGAATCACCACAGAAGTGCAAACACTAAAAAATAACAACGCGGCACTAAAAGAGCAAGTGCAATTTATGAAAGCTCGATGTATTACATAAATATTACAGGATAAAATATTTGAAGTAAAAGGCAATTTAATTAAAGCTTGCTTAAAATAGGGTGAAATCAGAAGGAAGAGCAAAAGAATAATGTCTGAAATTGTTACAAGCAACAGATTTTTTATAAATCCCGGTTGAATGGGGTTTACGCTCCACAAAAACAACAATACAAATGTCATTGTTAGAATGCGCAAGAGAGAGGATCTAGGATGCATTTTAAATTCAGGAAATAGCTACATGGAATTGGTATCTTAATGCATAGAGACTACACGGAATCATCGAGGGAAAAAGGGCGGCACTTGAAAAAGATAAGAATTGAATCGTGAAAAACAAAAATTTGAACGTTGAGTTGCGCGGACAAAAAATAAAAAGTGCGTGAAAAAGAATTCTACTTCCACAACAACAACCGCTAGAAATTTGAAGGAGAAAGTAGAATGCCAATGCTTGACAAGATGGTTAATGGAAGTTTCTCAATACTATAGAGTTACACAGTGCCTCTTAAACTGGACAACTAGTGCCTGAAAGTAGTATTTATTTGTAATGCCGTCTGTCTGAGTAATGGAAGTGATAATTGTCAAAATAATAGTTTTGAGGTAGCGTATATAGTAATTTAAAAAACACTAACTTCCTAACTTCGGCTTCGAGCCCTATTTTTGTGAAAAAAAATTTATAAAGATAATAAGTTAAAGATGCTGCAGATATAATATAGCTTAATTATTCTTTGCCTTGCAGCAGCTGCACTGATGATGGCGTTTCAAACAGAGTCCTTAGTAGGAGTAGTTCTTATTTCCAATCGATTTCTGGTCTTCAAATTTTGAAAACAATAAGATCTCTCAAATATTCCAACGCATGTGGTAGAGATGGTATTTTAAACTTTGTGTTAAAAAAAAGCTGTTTTCAATATAGCTAACATTTAAGCACATATTTTTAATTTAAGTGTTACTTCAGGTATTCTTATAAATTTTTTAGTTCGCTAGTGCTCTTGTGATACCTCTTTATAAAAAAGGTGTCAGAAAGAATAGGCCAATTATTACCCTCCATATCAAAAATAATTAAAAGAAGAATCTTGCGATTTCTTTCAAATACAATTTTTTTTTGTTCCCTACAGTACGGGTTAAGAACAGGACTCAGCAAAATATGCTCCTTTATACAAAAGGGTTTGAACAGCATGAAATACTGTGATGCACTTTCTGTTGATATAACCAAAGCTATCGATAGCGTTAATCATAGTATTCTTATAAAGAAGCTATACAATGCTGGTTTTCGTCGTTTGAAATTTATTTAAGTAATCGAAGTGAGAAAGTAAAAGTTAATAATGTTCTAAGTGACTCGAGAGTTATTACTATAATTTGGGTGCACCTCAAGAAACTGTCCTTGGACCGATTCTCTATCTGATTTATGTAAATTCTTTGTTTGAGCAACTTTTTGTAGCCAAAATTAAAGCCTTCGCGGATGACACAAACTTATAGTCAGCGATAAAACAAAGCTAATGTTTTTTCAGCCTTGACTCAAAAGTATTGTCTGATATTGATGTTGCCTTTCATTCGACTGATTGTTTTAGATTCTATTGTATTTTAGTTAAAAGACTTTTTAAAGGTTTATGTCTACTTTATTAGGTGGTTAAGGTAAGGCAGTCTGGAGCTTGTAAATCTCTTTTCTCACTTAGCCAATAATATTAATGTATTGGTATACTACTCCATTAACGTAGATATGTATAAACAATACATGAAAGTTATGTGTTCAACATTTCCTTCCATTCCTTTCCATTCGAACAAAGTTTACTTCAACCAGTTAATTAATTATTATCAGCTACATTGTAAGTACCATTAATTTATAAATACAAATATAATAAAGTTTATTTCAATAAGTTAATTTATTATTATAAGCTAGACCTTCTGGAAACACCACTTTTCTTCCATACCCAGTAAATTGTCGTCTAGGATCTGCCGATTCTGGATTGTTTCTTGAGGGAGAGTCAATTTTTAATTTTTTTTTAGCACAACTAGCAATATCGGAATTTATTTTCTCATTACTTGCTGTAGATTCAGTGCTTTTATCATTTAATTCTATTCTTTGTGGGTTATATTTAAAAATATGTTGAGTACTTCTTCTGTAGATAGGTTTATTGCTATCCTGTAACAAATATGAACGCGGTTTTCCCGTTTGCTTAGTTACTGTTCCAGGAAACTAAATAGAAGTAGAATTCTTTTTAAAAAATATTATTATACCCTTATCATATACTTCTGTTTTTTTACAACCTTTGTTATAATATTTTGCGGTCTTAGTCATATATTTGCTGAGAAAACATTTTATATATTTGTATTTAAAAACGGTTGGATGAAGATGCTCTTCAGGGAATTTAAGTTCTAAGAATTCTAGCCATTAAACATTGGTTTGGCGAAAATGTAAATGCAGGGGGATATTGCAGAAGTGTTATAAAAGGATCTGAAAAAATTCTAGTGATTTTTGTAAAAAATTTTCAACAGTTCGAATTTCCTGTTCAATTTGGCCATTTGATAGAGATAAATATTGGTTTGATGTATGAAAATTTATGACCCAGTTACAGCAAAAATCTTTAATTGCCTTTGAGTTAAAAAGAGTTTCATTATCAGCAATCACGGTATGAGGAATACCATGACGACTTAAAATGGATTTCAGATGCGTTATTATTTGATGGCTGGAATAGCCATTGTTTAGCAAACCTATCTCGATATATTTTGAGAAGTAGTCTACTACCAACAAATACATTTTATTTTTAAATTGAAACTAGTCCAGTACTAACTTGTATCATGGAATTAAACGATAGTCGTGAGGTTGACATGGTTCTTTTGAAATATTTGGTCTATGCCGGAGACATACTTCACGGTTCGAAACTTTATTATAAATGTATATCGTTACTGATATTGGGCCAGAAAACTAAGCTTTTAGCTTAACGTTTGGATCTTTCAATATCTATATGCCCTTCATGGATTAACGACAATATATATATGTAGACGACCTCATTTTATAAGGAATCGCAAGGCGATCAGATTTGAATACCAAGCCATATATTACGTGCAACTCATCTCTTAAATTGATGAAAGGTACAGTGTCTCTGCTTATTTATTTTTATGCAGATTATAAGCCTTTAAACCCAACATAATTCTCTGTGTGCTTGCTGGTACTTAATACAAAGCCTTCTTAAAAAGGGAAATTAATGGTTTGTGATTTGTTTCAAAATAAATGTCAGCCTAACCATTTTGTACAGCCAAATAATATAGTAAAAAGCTATTTTTAAATTTGTGCATAGTTCTGCTGGCATTCAGTCAAAGTAGCGGATGCAAAAGCTATTGTCTTGTCATCATGAAGTAACACATTGGCTGAACAGTCAGTGCCGTTTTATATTAAAACACAAAATTTTTGCACAATTGAACTTTATTTATCAATATAGTTGCCCTCGATACACTGAAAAAAACGATTTTTCAATCTTTCGATACCAGTTTTGTAGTACGATTTCGGTTTAGCCTCAAAATAGGCCTCTGTTTCGGCGATTACTTCTTCATCGGTCTTAAATAGCTTTCCGGCGAGCACTCTTTTGAGGTCTGCCAATAGGAAATAGTCGCTGGGGGCCAAATCTGGAGATTACGGTGGGTGGGGAAGCAATTCGTAGCCGAATTCATTCAATTTTGCCATCGTTTTCATCGACTTGTGACACAGTGCATTGTCTTGATGAAACAATACTTTCTTTCTCGTCCTTCAAACACTCCAACAACGCAATGTTATAGTCGTTGTTGATAGTCTGTCCCTTTTGGAGATAGTCGATGAAAATTATTCAATATGTATCCCATGTATACGGATGCCATAACCTTGCCAGCCGACTATTGAATTTGGACGAGGTTCGTCGCCTGCTCGCCACACAGCTGACTGCCGACTTGACTCTGGTGTGAAGTGATGGAGCCAAGTTTCATCCATTGTCACATACCGACGCAAAAATTCGGCTTTATTGAGGTTGAACAGCTTTAAAATCTCCTCTGAATCATCACACGTTGTTGTTTTTGGTCCACTGTGAGCAAACGCGGCACCCACTTAGAACAGAGCTTTCGCATGTCCAAATATTCGTGTATGATATATCCAACACGCTCTTTTGATATCTTCAGAGCCTCAGCTATCTCGATCAACTTCACTTTACGGCCATTCGTAATCATTTTATGGAGTTTTTTGATGTTTTTATCTGAAACAGCCTCTTTTGGATGCCCACTGCGTGCATCATCTTCGGTGCTTATATGACCACTTTTAAATTTTTCAATGCACTTGCGAATGCTTCGTTCGGCTGATGCAGAGTCTGGGTAACACTTATCAAGCCATTTCTTTGCATCGGCTGATATTTCCCCATCAAAAAGCAATGATAAATCAACACACGAAATTGCTTTGAATCTATTTTTTTTTTTTTTCACAATAACAAAAGTTGCTTCACTCACAACGCTATATCTCGAGAAATAATCCTCCGACAGCTGTCAAATTTATACACGTATCTTTTTAAGGTACTAACCTTCAATGGTATGAATTTTATTCAAGTGGTTACCTGTCTCAGAAACGACACGGACTTTTCAGCCCATGTGTTATAACTGCACCGACAGCTTACATAGAAACATTAACAAATAAAATGATTGGTTTTTTTTTGGATCATAATAAGTTAAAACAGGGCTATTTGAAATGAATGTTTTAATATGAGAAATTCTTTTTCATGGATATTTAACCACAGCCATTCTGATTCCTTTATCAATAACTGACTTAGATTAAACGTCTCTGCAGAAAGTTTTTGTATTAAACAGCCTAAATAGTTGAACATACCTAGAGATCTTTGGAGTTCAGTAATATTCCCAGGCCTTGGCATCTCAAGAACGGCTTTAACTTTTGAACCATAGGCCTTCATTCCTTCAGAATTAAATGTATGACCAAACAAACTTAAATTCGGTTTGAAAAAACTTTGATTTCGCCCTGCTACACTTTAAGCTTGTTTTTTCAGCTCTACTCAGAACCAATTGAAATCGTTCAGTATACTCTCCTTTTGAACGCCCATACACCGAAAAATCATCGATGTATAAATAACACCTGGAATATTCGAAAATAATTTGACAATTTTTTCATGCAAAATTTCAGGAGCCACGTAAATGCCAAAGGACAACCTTACAAATATATATCGACCAAATATTGTAGTAAAAGTGCAAAGTTTAGAGAAACTTCCATCCAATTTCATCATCGAAAATCCGGAATTAGCATCCAGACTAGTGAAATATTTGACAACATATAACTTTGTATTGCACTCATCTATAGTTGGGAATGGGTAGTGCGAACGTAAAGTCGCCTTAAGCAAGTTTCTAGGATCAAAGCAAGTGAAAAGTTTTCCCTTCGGTTTTTTTAGAATGACAACATTGAACAGCAACTTATCGAATATGGCACCAATAAGAAAATCGTCACTGTTCGTTAGATGAATTTAATTGACACTTTTTTCCATTTAACTGTGAAACTGATGGCTGGTTAAGTGATTGCGCTTCTTTCGAAATTGTTCCGTCATTATGTGTTATGCTCTTTAGCTGTGCATGATAAGTCTTACACATTTCTTGCAAAATGATTTTTTTTAAGACACTTAGAACAAATTTAATTGATTGCTGGACATCGATATATGTGTACTTGACCACAACGCCCATTAGTCATTTTATGACCACTGGTATTACGAACGGGTTTACTTACATTAAAGTAGTTTTAATTAGATTCCAGTGTATTGCTTATAGTGGAATTAGAATTATACCTATGTGTTTCTTTTCTGTTAATTGCACACACTACTTCATCATTATTTTTTAGTTCCAATACACGTTCTTGCCACTTCGATAGCCTTATCTAATGAAATAGAGCCTGAGTTAAGTAATCTTTCTTTAATACGATTATTCCTTAAATTGAGACCGCAAGCAAAAATGTCTCGAATAAGTTCATCTTTAAGAGCTCCAGAATCAAATGTGACACTAAGATATTTTAATGCTAACAAATATTCTTCCAGAGGCTCGTCCATATTTTGCCTCTTTGTAAAAAGTGTACGCCTTTCAAATGCTATATACGATTTAGGCACAAAATATGCATTGAACTTTGCGAAAAGATTCACAAAACTTACTGTATCTATGTCCAAGTTGAATGAATTGAATATTTCAATTGAACTTTTCGGCAGTCTAATTGACTTTCTAGATTACTTGTTCGCATGAAGATTTAAAATTGAACGAGCCAATTTTTCCATGTTGTTACTTAATTAACACCTCGTAAATATGTAATATGAGGGTTCACTTTATTCGTCTTAAGATCCGTTTCACTCTAAAGCTAAATTACAACTGCCCCCTGTCTACTGACAAGCTCTCATATAGTTTTACCACCATACAATTTTTATTCGTTGTTCAGTGCTACTAAATTAATATTTGTTTCAGAGGGTTCTAAAGGGGACATAAGATGGTGACCACGTGTTTGAACTTGAGCCCCACTTTCAAGGTCAAACAAAGGTCACCTTTGATTTTGTAATAGGAACCCATATTTTTTGACAGATTCGTAATCTGCGTGAAAAATCACAATTCTTTTACATGAAACACTTTTTCCAAAAATACGTTCTTTTCCCGCCAGAGGGCGCCATAGAACTTAAGACATCAAAATAACTGGAAAAGTAAGAATTGTCGCGAAAAATGTTTCAGACAACAGTCACAAGGTTCTGAAGGGGACATAAGATGGTGACCACGAGTTTGACCTTGAGACCCATTTTCAAGGTCAAACGAAGTACACTCTTGATTTTTCAAATGATAATTCCTGATTTCCATTGCTCTGTCGTATTCCTCAATGGGGCACACGACTTTGTCTCAAAGGTCTTATTCATTCAGTGCTAAATACCACTGCACTGGCACGCACAAATCATTAATCGGTTTCCAACGTTGTTAGGGTGTTAGAAGGTCGAGATTTGTTTTGAGGATGTCATTATTGCCACGAGTGAAGTTAAAACTCAAAGAAATTTCAGATAGAGGCAAATTGTCCTACACTTATCTGAGAGTGTCTGATGTGAACTCTGCCCTTTTTTTCTACTTGAACGGAACTGTACTTCGTTTAGAAGTTCGATATTTGTTTTGAGGAACTGATAATTATTAGTAACGTTTTTCAGAATAATAATGCAGGCTATTTCAATTCAAGAGAAAATTGAAATGATATTGATTTATGGAGAAAGTGGAAGGAACATCGATGGTGCTGTTGCTCTTTACGCCCAACATTTCCCAGACCAGATACGATCGCGCGCTTCCTTTTATCGGGTAATCCAACAATTCACTGGTGAAGGAAGTCTGTAACCAAAGAAAAGGAATCGGTCAGCTAGGGTGGCTGTTGAGTACAATGAAGTAGCAGTGTTAGCCGCCGTTGCACACGATCCTCACGATTTTCCCAACCGGGTTTCGTTTTGTCAATGGGCACTTCAGCAAATTGAACGAGACCCCCTTTTCTTCGCCAAGGTGTTATTCTCTGATGAGTCGACTTTCACCAATCACGGTACCGTCAATCGACATAATATGCATTACTTGGCTACCGAAAACCCTTTTTGGTATGCAAACTTCTTGCAGGACCATCTTCCAGTATTACTAGTATTACAGTATTACTAGTTGGTTTCAACGTGATCGTTGTCCAGCCCATTATTCCCAAGTAGCCCGGTGCGTATTAAACAATGTTTACCTTCAACAATGGATCGGACGAGGGGGTCCGATGTAATGGCCTGCTAGATCACCTGATCCTACGTCACTTGATTTCTTCTTGTGGGGCTACTTAAAAAGTGAGGTTTACAGAAAAAAGCCAACAACACGTGAGGACATGAAAAGACGAATAACTGGAGCTTGAAGGAGAATACCCCAGAAATACTTCGCAGTTCTGTTTGTTTATTTAGAGCGCGGATAGGCAAGTGTATTGAACTGAATGGTCACATTTTCGAGCATTTGTTGAAATAGTCTCGGGAAATAAACGTCGAAATGGGAAGAATTCAATAATTCAACAGTAGGTGGCAAGGGGACCCACTCTAATTAATCACCCCGAAGAAAACAAAATACTGCTACGTCCACGTCGTTGCCTCTGGGTTATGCTAAACGCAGTATGTAAAAACAAATGACAAGTCTACGAGCAATACGACTGAGCAATGAAAATCAGGAATTATCATTTGAAAAATCAGCTACTTAAAAAGTGAGGTTTACAGAAAAAAGCCAACAGCACGTGAGGACATGAAAAGACGAATAACTGGAGCTTGCCGGAAGATTAGGCCAGAAATACTTCTCAGTTCTGTTGGTTCATTTAGAGCGCGGATAGACAAGTGTATTGAAGTAAATGGTCACATTTTGGAGCATTTGTTGAAATAGTCTCGGGAAATAAACGTCGAAATGGGAAGAATTCAATGATTCACCAGTGGGAGGCAAGGGTACCCACTCTAATTAATCACCCCGAAGGAAACAAAATTCTGCTACGTCCACGTTGTTGTTTCTGGCTTATGCTAAACGCAGTATGTAAAACCAAACGACAAACCTACGTGTTTTACATTTCCCCCTTTACATATATTATATTTTACATTATCATGTATGGTATTTTATTACATATAATTAATTATTTCAATTGTAATCTCGAACATCCTCCCCGGCCGTGAACATAGTTCTCAATGTGTTTCGATCCTTAATTTCGTAAAGTGTCTCTGCCTTCATATTGGTGCTTTCCTTGTCGATCACCCACAGCCATCTTCTTCTTCGTTTGTTTTGATCATCTTTGTCCGTTATTTATTTTTATTGTGTTGAGTGCCGAACCGGTATAATGTGTAGTGTAAGTTTTGTGTTGTTGTTGCGTCGAATAAAAAAAAATAAAAAAAAAATTAAAAGAAATGAAGGATTTTACTCAAACTCTGAAGTTCCAAGTATGGCGATATTAAAAATTGTAAGTATGGTGTGTTGACCAGGTAATTTAAAGTTCAATAAATTGACAAATATTTGAGTATACCTTATGGGGTCAATGGCCATTGTTGTTGCAACTGTGCATCGTATTTCTCAATGAAAGTTGCTCATCCTCCTTCTTCTCTTTTTCGTGATCGTAGTACGTGTAGCAAATTTGTAAACGATTTGGTGTCGTGTTGTCCTTGAACTCCAATTTACGAAATGTACATTTTGTTCCTGTAGAAAAAAAAAAAACTTGAAAAAAGGGCATTAGTGAACATTTTTTTTTTTTTTTTTGTGAGAAAATATAAGTGCATAGTATGAAAAAAAAAAATAAATAAAAGGACGGCGCGTTTGTGGTATTGGTATTACGATTCGCGGCGAAATTGTGTGCGAGTGAAATGGTTACGCATGTGTTTGCTTGAGTGTAAATGGGTGTGGTTTTGTTGATGTGTTGTACCAAAACAATAAATTTTAGAATTTTGTGTATTGTACTTGCCGTCGGAATTCTGAGTTTTGTGATTTGCCGTCGGCATTTTGAATTTTGTGATTTGCTCTCGGCATTTTGAAAGTTTTGTATGAATATATTTTATAAACATTTATTATTTTTGATTTTTATTGTGTATGTTTTGTAAGAAATGATAAGCGATTAAATTAATTCGTCGTCTTTATATGTGCTATTTGTCGGAAGTAAACAAATTTTTGTGATCGGTCGTTTTATTTCTCAATTCTGTGTTTTCAACCTGACAACCCGAACCAGGTTATCTGTCCCAGGATACGTGCTTATGACGCGTGCTAAACTCCATTTTCTGGGGGGTAGGTGATCATTCTTGATCAGGACTAGATCTCCTATCTTGGGTTGCTCCTCCATTTTGTGCCACTTTGGGCGCTGTTGCAGACGCGTCAAATATTCAGCTTTCCACTGCTTCCAGAATAGCTGTTGTAATTTCTAGAGGCGGTCACATCGCTGTAAATGTCCGATCTTGATCTCCGCTAAGTCAGGTTGAGGGATTGGGTTTAGAGGTCGTCCAACAAGGAAGTGTCCGGGAGTGAGAGCGGTGAAATCGTGAGGATTGTCGGTCATAGGACATAATGTTCTCGAATTTAAACACGCTTCTATTTGATGTAGAAGCGTGTTGAGTTCCTCAAATGTGTATGTGTCGGTGCCGATGATCCTTTTAAGGCGGTATTTTATTGATTTCACTCCGGCTTCCCAGAGTCCGCCAAAGTGGAGGGAAGCTAGAGGAATAAAATGCCACTCTATTTCTTCTTTGGAGTTTCTACCACATCCTTTCAATCAAATTTCGATATCTCAAATGATTCCTTCAATTCCTTGTTGGCTCCCACGAAGTTCGTCCCATTATCGCTAAATATATGCGAACATAATTATCTTCTCGCTATGAATCGTCGTAGGGCTGCGATGAATGCGTTTGTAGTAAGGTCGCTCACCAATTCGATGTGTATGGCCTTGGAAGCCAAACACACAAAAATGGCAAAGTACGCCTTGAAGGTTTTGACCCCCGTCCTTTCCATGACTTTACTTCGAATGGACCTGCGTAATCGACCCCGGAATGTGTAAATGGTTGGTAGATGCGCACTCTTGGGGCCGGTAGATTGCCCATCAGTTGGTGCGACGTTTTAGCTCAATATCCCTTGACACAATTCTTAAATTTCAGGATCCAGTACCTGTTGCGCAAGTATGCTGTGGTTTGCTGTAGCCCTCCATGAAACCTTCGCAGATGAGCATCAGCAATCAAAAGCTTTGTGAAATGATGATTTTCTTTTAGTATGATTGGGTGTCGTTGATGAAATGGAAGATCCGCCGGTTGCAATCTACCTCCGACTCGCAAGATTCCATCAGAGTCCGTATAAGGGCAGAGCGAGCTTGGGGCTTTGGCTTTCACGTCGGGAGTAAACATATCTGCCTGTACAATCTTTACGACGAACAGTAAGGCAGAATGAATTTCGACTAGAGAGAGTAAATTACCTTTTCTCGACTCAGGTATGTTTCGTAAGTTTGTTATAAATCATTGACAGTACACAATGATCCTTATAAGTTTTGTAAGATTAGAGTGTTTTGATATTAGAGTATAAAAATAATTTTTTACCTGAATCCAAATGTGAGTTTTAGTTGACCGTTTTTCCTCGTTTGTAGTTAAGGTCGTCGGTTGTTGTGGACATTAAAACCCCCAAGATTCTCGCAGAAAATCTGGCCCATTCCACCAAAGTCTGTTAGCTTGTAAGATAGAAGGCGTTGTTCCTCTGAATGCTATTCAGATTCATTTCACTGGGAATGTGCTTCCAGCTTTCTGGTTTCACTAGTCGTTGTATTTTGGCTACCCGGTTGTTAACAAAGGTGGCCCATTTAGTTGGAATAGCAGCAATCCACGATAACGCAATGGTTGAGTCCGTCCACGCATATTGCTTCACATCTAGAAAGCCTAAAACCTTAGAAGTATAGTCCAGCAGTGTTGCAAGAGTAACAGCTCCACAGAGTTCTAGTCGTGGCACTGTTTGGGTTTTTACTGGAGCGACTCTGGTCTTGGACATAAGCAACTGTACATGGATGACGTCGTTGGAATAGAGAGCTCGAAGTTATATAGCGGCACCGTATGCCTTCTCAGAAGCGTCGCTGAAACCGTGTAATTCTAGTTCCTTAAGAGTGCTGTGCGTGTGGATCCATCGAGGGATACGGATCTTTTTAAGTTGCGGCAATACCTCACGAAAAGCTTTCCATTCCTTCTTCAACTCCATTGAAATAGGCTCGTCCCACTTCAGCTCGCTACGCCAAAGTTTTTGCATCAAAATTTTGTCCTTGACGATGCAGGGTGAAATCCATCATAATAGATCGAAGAGCTTAGCAATGGTGGATAAAATTGTCCTTTTTGTTGCGGAAACCACTTAATTCCTAAAGTGTTGACGTGATCTGGGGTATCTAAGGGCAAAGAAAAGGCAACTTCCCGCTGGTTGCCGGGTATTTGATCCAAAACCTCGTTGGAATTGCTTGCCTATTTCCGCAAACTGTTAACTTCATCACGCCTCAACACTGTCTCCTCAACAGTAAGTGTCTTCCCTCACTATTCGTGCGCCCAACGGATAGTTATGCTCCTCATCAGTAGCCAGTTGATTGAGCGATCGAATGGCGAGGTAGGGTGCACAGTTTGTACCGAACATTACTGTTTGGATGCGGTATACCTTGATTGGATTGATATCACAGTCACGCCAAACAATCATCTGGTAATAGGAGTCGGCTGAGCTGACACGGATTTGCCTGTACATTTTCTCAATGTCTGCTGTAAAGGTATATTAATGTTTTCTCCATCTTAATATAATTTCAATAATATCCGTCTGTTGTTTACGTCCTGTCATTAAATGCTGGTTCAACGAAGTTCCGTCTGAAGTTTTGGCTGAAGCATCAAAGACGACCCGGAGTTATGTCGTTGAACTGGATGCTTTGGACACGGCATGGTGCGGCACAAAGTAGTGATAAGGAGTTTTGAGTACTTCGTCCTTGCTGACTTCGACTTCTTTCATATGTCCCAAATGAAAGTACTCTTTTATACACCTTTTGTACTCTAAGTGTAGTATAGGGTCATACATGAATCGTCGTTCTAGTTAAGCAAACCTACGCAAGGCTCCTTCCTTCGAGGATCCGATCCCAGGTTTGCTCCCTTCTTTAAATGATAACGATACCTCGTATCATCCGCTTTCCAACCTTTTCCTCGTTGCTTGTAGAACTCCTCACATACTTTGTCCTCATATGTTTGGTGAGCCTTAAAGGGTGTTTCTTCCATCTCCCAGAAACGTTGGAGTTGCCGGCTTATGGTTCGACTGGGTTTTTGTACTTTACCCATCAAAACCCACCTAAGTGACGTATTCTGCGCATTGGGTGACTTTGATTCTTCGCCACGGATGATTTCTGGAAGTACTATCTCGGAGTAGATGTCGTTTCCCAATAGCAGATCGACTTCGGCGGGTTTATAGTACGTCGGATCAGCTAGATTTAATCCGTGTATGTGTTTCCACTGCTTTGGTATTAGCACGTGGGCCGGAAAAATGCCAGTCGGCGATTCGAATATTAAGGCTCGGGTGCTGGTTTCATAGACCGTGTGCAGAGACACCAACCTAAGGTCAACGTAGCTGTGACAAGCTCCGCTGCTGACCTTCCCCAACCCGGATACCTCTACGAAAGTCCGTCTTCCTTTCATACCTAATTTCTTGACTGCCCGATCAGTAATAAAGGTGGCCTCTGAACCCGGATCTATCAATCCGCAGAGTCTACACATGAAGAGGATCTTACTTTCACCAGCGTTGTTGCGAGTAACACGTCTACATGGGATTCTACTGCTTGAAAAGTGTTGACCTGTTGTGTGGGCTGAAAAGGGGTAGCATTTAAGTGTACTGTAGATAAATGGGATTGTGTGGAGGTGTATGTGTGTTGGGTGGTGGTGACCGAATTAGGCGCTGCATGTGTTGTGTAGTTTTGGGTATTTGTTGTGTGTGAATTGAATTGTGAGTGTGAAGGGGGGTTAATTTGTAAAAGGGAGTGGTGAAGCCGTTGGCAAAAGAAGCATCCGACTCTGCTGGGACACTGTTGGGTTGCCTGACTATATGCCAGACAATTCTCGCATATGCTTTATACCGATTGCAGGTCCGCAGTGAATTGCACACTTTACAGCTGAACTGACTCTTTTGATGCTGCTTCAAGTAAAATGATTTTGTTTTTGTTAATGGTGCCCTAGAGATCTTACTGACTCCTATATCTTCCCGTTGACCAACTGCCTCCAATGTCCTAAACCTCGCTTCTAAAAATTCAGTGAAACTTTCAAACTTTGGAAATTCCTTATCTGTCCCTAGCTTTTCTTCTCAAATTTGTTGTGTTATTGTGGGAAGTTTTTTCACTAAACAAAAGATAAGGATAACATCCCAGTGTTCAGAATCGAGATTTTTCAAAGCGTGTCTACATTCCACTGATGTATCTAGCAATTTTTTCAGATGTGCAGCGGTCTCGTGGCTAATGTTGTCTTGTGCAAAAAAGATTTTTAGCTGTGCATTAACAAGGACACGTTTATGGTCATAGCGAGATGTGAGAATGTCCAATGCTGGTCTTATCGCTAGCGGTACTTATATTATCACTTACCGGAGTCTGAACTGTTGCTTGAAGTTTATCCATGCTATCTAATAGCGCTGTTTTGTAGTTCAGGTAATTGTCTTTAACCCTGTCGAAGATTTCCTCTAATTCATCCTCCTTTCCAGCTACAATTGAGGATATTCCATCGGTCTTATGTTGGGTATTATTCTTGAAATTTTCCTCCAGCACGGAAATCCTATTGGAGATGTAATTTTTTGTCCTCTCCTTCGGGGATTTCTTTTCAAAATTTTCCCAATCCTTTGTTATTTGCTTTAGCAAATTCTTTTGGAGCTTTAGAGCAGTGCTCATTTTTGAAATCAAGTAAAAATAAAAAAAATACTCGTAAGAGAAAAAAAATTAAAATGGGGGTATATTTCAACTTACGTATCGTTTAGATTATTTAATTTGCAGGGGATCTGCAGAAAATTGATTTGAAATCGAAACGGTATCCTAGATGTGTGTCGCACAGTTGTAGCGGATATCCCAACGGAGCCTTTGCGGTAGTAACGGACTAAACGGTTGATGTGCTGTTGCAAAGTAGTCCAACGGTGAGCAGAACTGTTCACTGGAACGGCAAAATGGTCGAACAACGGAGATGACGGTTATAGCTGCGATTTTACTGCAATATTTTGTTGGCTTTATGTTTTTAAACCACAATTAAAAAAAAAGAAAGAAATTGCACGACGCGGAAAACCGATTTGCACCTTAAAAAAAAAAAACTCACTGGTAGTTTTGTTCTTCACTTTTGTCTTCTTTAAGTTAATGTCTGTCTTTTTGTTTGTTTTTTTTTTTTTTTAATCTTATATTATAGTTTTATCACACACGTTGATTGATTTACTATCAATCGTATCTGGCTCGAAGGATAATAAAAATCGATAAAGGAATTGTTGAATCCCTTATAATGGTCACAACACGAAAAATTAAAAAGAGAGCGGAGCAAAATGAAACGCGTCCGATTCATTTGCTTATCAATTTTATTGTGTCTTCTATCCCCAAAAGGTATGCAATATACTGGGTCTTAATTACAATCATTTATATTGGGAATTTTCTGCATATCGTTATTGTTGGTAATGCAATGGATTACTACTACGAGCAATACAACTGAGCAATGGAAATCAGGAAATATCACATGAAAAATCAAAAGTGACCTTCGTTTGACCTTGAAAAGGGGTCTCAAAGCCAAACTCATGGTCAATATCTTATGTCCCCTTCAGAACCTTGTGTGAAACATTTTTCGCGTTGTTTCGTACTTTTCGAGTAATTTTGATGTCTTGATGTCTTTTCAAGACCTTCTTGAAAAAACCTTTCAAACTCTAGATATAGCCATCTGTGTTTATATCGACGACAGGATAATGTTAACGGATTCCACAGATATACGTGCATTACTCGTTGAATATCACGACTCACTATTCTGAAGATACCAAGGAACCACGCGAACATTAAGAAGGATCAAATCTAAATATTACACGATGGCAGCTGACATAGCTGAGTACGTCCGAAAATGTACCTCATGTCAGATAAACAAAAGCATGAAAAATCCACCATTATCCATGAAGATCACAACGACTAGTTAAAGACATTTCGAAATGATCCCTTTAGATATATGCAGACCATAAGTATCTACTTACCTTTCAAGATGACTTGACTTAATACTTCGAAGCGTATGCCTTACCAAACGCGGAGTCTTCAAAAGTCGCAAGAGTGTTCGTCGAAAATATAGTGTGCCGCCATGGCATCCCATGTTCACTGATAAAAATCTAAAAACTGAACACAGCACATTATCGTCCTCAGACTAATGGAGCACTCGAGCGCAGTCACAGGACGCTAATTGAGTATCTACGTCACTAGGTTAATCAAGATCCTCTTACATGGAATACGCTTTGCTTGTGTCTAACACAACTCCGCATTCATGTGCTGGCTACACGCCTTATGAACTGCTTTATGGATATCCAGCCAACGTCCCCAGCAATCTCGCACACAGCCGAAAGTTTCATACAACTATGACAACTATGCAAACGAACTAAGGGCACAGTAGCAATATAGATACCAAGCTGCCAGAAAAATGCTGAAAAAGAAAAAGGAAAGCTCAAAACAATATTTTGATACAAAATCAAATATTAAAAACTTCGATGCTAGAAAGAACAAGCTGTCTCCACTATGGGAAGGTCCATTTAAGATAGTTAAAATTATATCCAATGAAAAAAAAAAAAAAAAAGAGGAAAAAAAAAACAAAGTGATCCACAAGAACAACCTTCAACCCTTCCAAGAATAGAGATCCCAAAACCCCAAATTCAATCAAAAAACCGTCTGTAAATATTTACGATATTCAACAAAATTTCTTCTTCCTATACAAAAATGGGGTCTATTCACTACGTGCCTAGTTCGAAGAGGATATTATTAAAAGTTAAACGTAATACACATTTAATGAAGTAAATGTAAAAAAAGGAGTAATCTTATACATTAATGTAAAAAAATACTCGTATATAAAAATTAGAATTATCCAATCAATTAATGTTTAAATAGAAAAATAAGAATTATCTAATCAATAAATGTAAAAAAATGTATAAATAGGAAAAAAATTATTAAATCAATTTGTAAACTTGAAACTTATTTTATTTTTAACTTAATTACTTTAGTATTTTAGATATAAATATATAACTGTGTTGTTATGTGTAGTATTTAAATTGAGATCGCTTAGATCAATAAAAGATTGCTTCCTTCTTGCCAACGTCATAATAAATGACTAGTTTTATTGCAATTCATTATTTGACATTTTACAATACATTGACATTTAAGCAAACTTGTTGTTGTTGGGGACGTTGTTAATATCAGGGTGAGTGTATAGATTGTAATATATGATTATTCTTAACACCCCCCCCCCCCCCCTCACCGCCGGGTAGCGAAGTTCGCAAGTCTCGATCTGATTTTCTGCTGCATTCACGTCGTCCACAATCCATTTAACAAAAGTGTCCAGTTCTTAATTTTATTCATACAGCATCCAGTGTAGTGTAGTGTATGTTTGTAACTAAATATTCTGTGGAATTTTAGATAAAAGTTTCATCGGTATAAGTTTTATTTGATGGCAAAAGGCATATTTTGGTGATAGGTCGTTTCATTTCTCCATTCTGTGTTTTGATTGCGACCATGCGAGTAAGTTGTCTGTTCCTCTATGCATGTCAGTAATCCGGGCCAGTCTCCATTTAAATGGTGGTAACCGTTCATCCCTTATAGATACGAGATCTCCGATGTGTGGCTGATGTTCAAGCTTGAGCCACTTCGGTCGTTGCTGGAGCCACGCGAGGTATCCAGTTTTCCACTGCTTCAAAAATATTTGGTAGAGACCTTGAATCCTTTGCCATCCATTGAGATAGCCAAGTTCAGCATCAGTCAGGTCCGGGTGAGGTTCATTATTTAGTGACTCGCCTATAAGGAAGTGTTCAGGTGTCAATAATGTGAAGTCGTCGGGATTGCTGGTCATTGCGCAGAGTGGCCTCGAATTAAGACACGCTTCCACTTGAGCAAAAAACATGTTGAGCCAATCAACGGTGAATACCTCCGTACCAACAATTCGCCTCAAATGAAATTTGATTGACTTCAATTCTGCTTTCCATAATACTTCAAAGTCAAGAGAAGCCGGAGGAATAAAACTCCATTTTGTGCCATCCCTTCAAAGTATAGTATTTCAGCGACTTTCTTCCAATCAGTTTTAGCCGCCTTCAGCAATTTTTTTAACTCTTTGTCCGCTCCAATGAAGTTTATTCCGCAGACGCTAAAGAGTTGTACGCTCATACCCCTTCGAGCCGTGAACCTTCTAAATGCTGCTATAAATGCTTGCGTCGTTAGATCACTTACCAGCTCTATATGTATAGCCTTGGTAGCAAGGCAAATAAATATTGCAAAGTAACCCTTAAATACTTTGGACTAGCGTCCTTTCCAAGCCTTGACGTCAGTTGAGCCCGCGTAATCAACCCCGGTATGTGAAAATGGTTGTGAACTGCATACTCTAGGAGCTGGTAAACTGCCCATCATTTGTTGGGCGGACGTGCTCGATAGCGAAAGCAAATATTGCAGTTGTATATAAACTTGAGCTCTTGACACGCAATATCCAATATTTATTGCCCAAGTATGTCATCATATTCTGGATTCCGCTTGTGCATCACGCAGTAATAACTGAGTAGGATTATGATTTGGGTAGAGGATGATCGGGTGTTGCTGTGCGTAACTCAGATTTGAATGCTGTATTCTCCTGCGACAAGCGGGATATCATCCTTGTCAACAAAGGGGTTTAATGATTTCAACTTTCTGCTTGATGCAGTCTTGACTCCTGCTAATTCTGTCGAGAACATCTCACCTGGCGATATCCGTGTTGCCACAAATGTAGCTTAAAACATTTCTGATGGTGAAAGTACATTATAATTTCCACATTTGCATACTTGTCTACTATTAAATATAAATCTATTGCAAAGGGCAATGAATCTTAAGGGCCTTATCAAGATCGAATGCCTCTTAATTAGTAAATTTATTGTAAATTTAATCTTCTCTAAGTGTACAGTGCGCACGAATTTATCGTTTTTCTATTTCAGTTTTTAGTTCAGTGGGCTGATGAGGACAACGAAAATTCCAGGTATTTTGTAGGAAATCTGGACCATTCCACCAGAGTTTGTTTTCTGCCAGAGCTGATGGTAGATCCCCACGTGATGTCAGATCAGCTGGGTTTAATTTTGTTGGCACGTGTTTCTAAATATCATCCTTTATTAGCTTCTGGATTTTTGCTACCCAATTGCTGATTAATGTTGTCCATTTGGATGGAGGTACAGGCATACCTATGAACATGTCTGAAATCAAGGATAGTGGATGTATACTCCAAGAGAGTGGCCAGGATTACTGCGCCGCACAACTCAAGACGCATCAGACTCACCGTTTTCAACGGTGTAACTTTAATTTTGGATAGAAGCAAATGTACGTGGATCTTACCTTTAGAGTCCAAAACTCGTAAGTATACCGCAGCCCCGTATGTTCGCTGAGACGCGTCACTAAATCCATGTATTTCCAGGTCTTGCTGTATGTCATGTGTGTAAATCCATCTTGGAATTCGTATCCTTTTAAGTGATACTTTCTGAAGTTCTGGCGGAATTGGACTGTCCCAATCTAATCCTCAGAACATAACAACTGCTGCATCATCATTTTGGTTTTTATAGTGCAGGGTGAGAACTACCCTAATGGGTCATACAATCTCGCAGTTATTGAAAGGATGGTCCTTTTCGTCACCTCAGTTGTCTCGTTCTGGAACGAGAATGAGTCTTCTGATGGGAACCACTTAACACCTAAAGCCTTTATGTGCTCGGACGAGTCAAACGGCAGTAAAAAATCGAAAAATCAGAACTGCTCGTCCATTTTCTCAAGATGAATCCTGCTGAGGAAAGCAAACCTTGTATTACTTTCCGTTTACGCAAGACTTCTATAGAATCAAACCCACTTATAAGGTCATCCACATTTGTTGAACCATTTTCGCTCCAAGAAGTTATTTGTGGTGTTCCTCAGCAGCCAACTTGTTGATGCTGTCCATGAGTGCGGTCCGGTAATCCACATATTTTGTCGAACAGTTTTCTAATTCTTCTCGATTTTCAGCATCTTTTGATGAAACTGCCTCCTTGTTATACTCGGAGCTAGTATTGAAGTTGTTATCCAGGATGGTTATCCGGGCACTGAGATAATTTTTTGGACGCTGTGCTTAAGGCCGTTTCCCTAAATTTGTAAAATCTTTGAACGAAGTATTTGAACGAAGAAATTTCTTTGCAATTTCTCTGTTGTGCCACAAAAAAAAATTAATTTAATCGAGGTAAGAAAATTAAATTGATTTCCTTTTGTACTAAGTTGTTCTTACTGTATACTTTATTTGCATATATCAGGTTTAAATTCAACAGTCCCACACAGGGGTATTTGCACGGAAATTGTTGCGTTTGGTTTCAACGTTTATGCATATAATATATACACCGTTGACTGAAAAACGATCCCATGAAGCGGTGCTTATGAATTATGTAGCGGTGTTTGTACCGTAAGTGCTGCTGTTCCTCCCAACGGCTATGAAAGTTATATGCTAAAAAAAAATGGTCTCAGGAAACAGAATCAGGATCTTCCCCCAAACGGAAAAAATTACGTACAATACAGTAACTCTATTTTTCTTTTTTTCAAACGATGTTTTAAACACTGAATTAAATTAACCGATTAGCACTTTTATGATATGTATGTCTTAGATGTGTTACTAAACTGTTTTAATTCAAATTAATAATTAATTATCTTATAATTGCTTTATTTTGAATTTATAGACCGATTCACTACTACGGTTCGAGTGGACCATATGTAAACTTGAAACTTATTTTATTTTTAACTTAAGTAATTTAGTATTTTAGATATAAAATAGATTGGATGAAAGGTCCGTTTCTAAGAGAGAGCACCACATGAATTAAATCCATACCATTTAGTACCCACCTTCAAAAAATACGTGTATAAATTTTACAGCTGTCGGACGATTAGTTCTCGAGATATAGCGTTGTGAGTGAAGCAACTTTTGTTATTGTGAAAAAAAAAATCGATTCAAAGCAATTTCGTGTGTTGATTTGTCATTGCTTTTTGATGGGAAAAAATGCAGCCGATGCAAAGAAATGGCTTGATAAGTGTTATTCGGTCTCTGCACCAGCCGAACGAACCATTCGCAAGTGGATTGAAAAATATAAAAGTTGTCATACAAGCACCGAAGATGATGCACGCAGTGGACGTCCAAAAGAGACTGTTTTAGATGAAAACATTAAAAAAGTTCACAAAATGATTACGAATGACCGTAAAGTGAAGTTGATCGAGAAAGTTGAGGCTCTGAAGATATCAAAAGAGCGTGTTGGATATATCATACACGAATATTTG
This sequence comes from Volucella inanis, assembly GCA_907269105.1. Lineage (NCBI taxonomy): Eukaryota > Metazoa > Arthropoda > Insecta > Diptera > Syrphidae > Volucella > Volucella inanis. Next base: position 9,374,439 of record OU026158.1, read on the forward strand.
GACATGCGAAAGCTCTGTTCAAAGTGGGTGCCGCGTTTGCTCACAGTGGACCAAAAACAACAACGTGTGATGATTCAGAGGAGTGTTTAAAGCTGTTCAACCTCAATAAAGCCGAATTTTTGCGTCGGTATGTGGCAACGGAAGAAACTTGGCTCCATCACTTCACACCAGAGTCAAGTCGGCCGTCAGCTGTGTGGCGAGCAGGCGACGAAGCTCGTCCAAAATGACCAAAAACCCAACAGTCGGCTGGCAAGGTTATGGCATCCGTATTTTGGAATACACATGGAATAATTTTCATCGACTATCTCCAAAAGGGGCAGGCTATGAACAGGGACTATAAAATTGCGTTGTTGGAGCGTTTGAAGGACGAAATCGCAGAAAAACGGCCGCATTTGAAGGAAGAGAAAGTGCTGTTTCATCAAACCGTGTCACAAGTCGATGAAAACGATGGCAAAATTAAATGAATTCGAGTACGAATTGCTTCCCTTTCAAGGTCAAACTCATGGTCACCATCTTATGTCCCCTTCAGAACCTTATGACTTTTGTCTGAATTATTTTTCGCGATATAGCGTATTTTTTAAATAATTTAAAAGTTAAAAAACTCACCGTGTATAACTGTGTTGTTATGGGTAGTATTTAAATTGAGATCGCTTAGATCAATAAAAGATTGCTTCCTTCTTGCCAAAGTTGTAAAAAGTGAGTAGTTTTATTGGGATTTATAACATGACCTTTTACATTACAATACATAGAGCTTTTAGCAAAATTTTTTTGTTGGGGGCGTTGTTACCATCAGGGTAAGTGCATACATAGATGGTTATTAATGATTATTCTAAACACAATTAATGTGTAAATAGAAAAGGAATACTAAGAGAATTTTTTTAATGTAAACCTTCACACCCACTGCCACCTTTTCATAAAATTAACCTCTTCAAGGTAGTTATTTTCTTCTTATTAGGGGGATGGAATGTAGTATTCCGCTACACTATAATGCAACTCCATAAGCAACCCTTATATCAAATACCTCAAATAGCTCTTCGCACACTCCAATGGCCAGACCGCATCATACCCAGAACCACCACAAGAACAATTGAATCCAACTCATAAGAACAAGTGATTCCCAGAACAACAAAACACAACGTCATAACTCAGTGGGGAATCCCTCACGCTGATAAAAGCGAAAAGAAAACCCTAAAACACCCTAAAGAACTGCGAGCTCTCCGTCATACACTATATGCGTCAGCAGCCAAACTGCCGATTCAATAGCAACTCGGGGTACATATCAGGTGTCATTGCTCTTCGCCCACGCGCCTTGGTACGTAATAGAGGTCAAATTACCGGACTCATCGAACTGCAGTTATATCAACACAAGGTTAGATGACCGGGACAACACTTATGAATGAGACAATTAGGTTGGAAATTCACACTTTTCTAACTGATACGTGGAAATTACATGGTGGGCAATAACGTGTGATTATGGATATTGCGTAAGTGTATACAATATGTGTAACTTCTTTTGGAAGTTAGTATAAAAAGCAGTGATGGGGAAGGTTAAGTAGAGAAAAAATAACCAAACTCCGAATAGAAAAGGTCGCAGCCACGGCATCACAGCGGGTTTTAACTATTAAAATAAATAAAATTATAAAGTTGAAAAACAAAGGTCTTTATTTCCTCTTCGCTTGAGTATAGTACTCTTCTACGCATTCATACGCGGAAAGCCCGGTACAAAGGTCGTAATCCAACAGCATTATCTCTATTATATGCTAAATAAAACTGCCACTAACTATTATTCTGAATTTAAAAATTGTAAATTGTATAGACTTAACTTCTATGAAATCTGTAAGCAAAAACAATGAATAAAAAAAAGAATGTGAACACAACAACCGTGAGCCAGTAGAGGATTAGTGTATAGAAGAAATCAATTCCTCCCAACAGGCTGATAGCGCTATCGAATCAATATTATCCTGAAAAGAACAAGAGAAAAGACCAAGCTTGCAGGATATATCAAACTTGCTTTGTGTGCAAGATGATCTGCAGAAGAGAAAATGGGAAAAGGCAGATTTAACAACATCTTGTACGCAACTAATCGGGTCAAACTCCAGAATCAAGGAGATGCTCCACGAAATACGTGACGGAACCTCAGGGATTCACTTGGGAATAAACAAGACGTTGGAAAAGGTAAAGAAATGTTTTTATTGGCCAAATACAAAACAAAAAATCAAGAGATGGTACGAAAAACGTTAACATGTACAGCTACCACTGGCCCAACAATAAACCTATAGAGAAGAATGCAGCAGTAAAATGTCAGAGCACCATTCCACGAATAGCCATTGACATTGCTTGTCAGTTTCCGGAAACATTTAATGATAACCGATACACACAAATAGTTATGGATTACTCCTGTTAGTGGGGCGAAAGTGCTCACAATCCCAAGTTAAAAGCCGCAGACCGTAACTGAAAAAAGAGCCAAGAACTGAGCTATCAAAACGAAACATTAAATCAAAATACTTCCTGGAGGAGTGCCAATTTTTTAGAATAAAGAAGACATGGGTAACGCCACTATACCGTCAATCCGCTGGAATGGTCAATAGAATTTTGAATTTACGTCTATCAAATGTCACGGGTAGTCGTAACCTCCAGCGGGACTGGGATCCCCATATACTCCTTGCCTTAATGGCCTACGGAAACGGGATCCATGATTCAACAGGACAGACACCATTCGAAAACTTATTTAGTCAAACACTTCAGTTGCCAAGTGAAACGAAATTCGGATTCCCACCAACAGAGAGCACACAGTTAATTAATTGCATGAAAAAACCGGAGAAAAGGTGTGGCTAGCGAGTAACCACATGAAGACTAGGTACGCCATCAAAGCGAAATCTTCCGGCCTTAACTTAGAAGATCTAGTTAAATTGCAACAGGATTGGGTCCATACAAGGTGATAATCCGCATTAATGATATTGTCTACCGGATCTAGCGTGAGGATAGAGGAAAAATGAACGTTATCCATTTGGCTAGAAAGTGGCACTTCTACGAAACCATGAATGACAAAGTTGTTCAGGACAAATAACTTTAGGGAAGTAGCAATGTGATATCAGTTTGAATGCGAACAGCGCCGTCTATATAGTATTTGAATAGCAGAAAATTTTCATATTTGAATACGAAAAATTCAACCATTTGAGAATGGAGAATTAAAATTGTATATATATAAGATGAATGAATACAAAAGCAAAGAAAGATTTAATTGTAGTATTACTATCATATACAAACATATAAACATATATTATATACATAATCAAAAACGTTAGAGTTTATATAAAAGAATTTTATTAAGTTATTATACATACATACTTATATATATTGTGAATTATGGCCTGCTTATATCACGATCTTGCACAATTCGTGTAAAATCGATACTTTGGTGGGAGGAGTTACATCTTGGTAACCCTACTCGATCACCCAGCAATATAATGCACTAGTCATCGAAATACCTTTTCCTGTTTGTCTTTCCTCTCATTTATTTATGCGTATAGTGTCTCTTACCAATTTTGTCTACACCTATTTGTTTGTGTGTGATTATACTAAGCGTCCTTTTGTATTACCTTTATTATTATTTTATTTTATTTTATTTATTTATTTTTTTTTATTAATTCATCATTCTCATTTTAATAAAAATTAATTATAAAATTATTAGACTTTAATAACATACCTACTTATAGAGACAGGAAAGTGAAATTTTTTATTTAAGTTTGATAATAGGGGGAAATATCATTCTAAGCAAATTAATTCATTGTGGGGTGTACATGAATAGAGCTTTATTTTATTAAAGATACAATGATTATAATGGAAGTTTAAAGAGCAAATGCATATTTTAAGCAATGATGCGTGACAGAATTCCAATCTCATTATGATTAAAATCAAGAAGCCAAAATCGTACTTTTTTCAAAAATTTGTGCAAAATTCTTATGGGTCGTATGTCCTCGGGGAGTCTATAAAACAATTTGCAATATGCTATGGAGTAGAAGTTTCTAAAACTTGTAGTCCGAAAAGCAGGGACTTCCACAGCAGAACTTGTATTGCTCGCAATTTGTAGGTGTGATTAGTCGGGCTTTGCAAATACCCGAATCTAACGAAGAACATTTTTTGGAGTTGAAAATAATACAATTGTCTCACTGGTAGAATTTTGAACAACCTAAATATCTCTATAGTGTGAGCAAGATGGTTAGTATTACAAATTTTTCTAATGGCGCACTTTTTTAGGACAATTAATTTTTCTAATTTTAAAGGTAAGCAATTTATCTATAAGTATGTTGTGATTAATCATATCAAATGCTTTGGTTATATCAACAAAAAGGCCAGCACAAGAATGTTTATCATCCAGTTCTCTGTGTATGAAGGAGCAAAAAGCTAGAAGAGCATTTTTTGTGGATAAGCCCGCCCTAAGCCCAAACTGCCATTGGACCAAAAGAGTTTATTTATTACTTACATATTTTTTATACTTTTAAATACATTACCTGTCATACAATGATCTGTAACACGAAGGTCAAAATTAACACCAGCACATAGATTTAAAGGGATTTTCATGAAACGACGAAGTACCTGAAGTCGGTCTAGTAGGCCCATTTGCAAATGAGATTAACCCATGATTAGCTATAAGTGCACAGTAAGAATCTGAGACAGAGGTAGAAATTAGTATATCTAAGTTGAAGTCACCTTAAATAACAACATAAGTCGCGTGCTCATTGCTAAAAAAACTTGAAAATTCATCCAGAAACAATTAAAATGACGGAAATTGAAATCTATATACACAAACAAAATTAACAATCTCAATTCATATGCTGCAAGAAATTTTCATGACATCTGTTCGTTTTTCCAAAAAAATCCAGGAGTATCGATACTGAGTGATCGAGCCAGTGGCGGATAGACAACGATTTGAAATGGATCTAATTATTTTGTAATAAAAATCGATAAAAAAATAGAAATTAAATATCTTTTTTTCATTCCGTGCCTTAACTCGCGCTAATTATAAAAAAAAATCATCTAATGCAAACTCAATTTCATCAGACGCCTCCTTAAAAGCTTTAATGGCATGTTCCTCACTATCATCGCTATCCACTCAATCAAAATCAATTTAAGCATTTCCCTAAAAATTATCATCATTGTCTGAGTAACATACATTGGATCTTCTGATTTCATCCTCGGTCATGAGGATGTTTATATCAATCTATAACGGAAAAACTGTTATTTACAGAATCATGAAAAATATATGGTATACTCGCCCACACACAATGAAATATTTACAAGTAACGCAAATGCAAACCAATTTGTTTACTTGACTTACAAAAAAACTCAGAATGATTATTTTTTCGTTTGTTGACACTTACTGCAACAAACTGGGTGGATTAACACAAATTAAAGAATAGCGGAATATTTCTGATATAGCAATACTTTCCATTTTTACATAGTATATCCATACGGAGACAAAGTCAGCTAACGTGGGTGCAGTAACTTGTTAAACTTAATTTAGATTTTCTTTTTAAACTAAAAGGGTGATTGAGAGTCACCGGGTGGGTCGATTAGGGTTAAGCCACGCTATAATTACTTATAATTCAACTTCCACATTCCATTTTAGAACTGATTTGCACTTCTAATTGGATAAACTTCTGATATTTATACTTCCCTGACATATTTCGAGAATGTTCTGTACTATCCAGCGTTCCATACAGCTTTCCATTTTACCAGAATATTCGCTCAAAGTTTTCATACTCTATTGGCTGAGTCTTCTGCTATTCAAATATGAAAATCTTCTGCTATACAAATATATATGACGCTGTTCGTCCCGAACAATTTCGTCATCCAGCGCTCCGTTGAAATGATATAATTTATCGACATCGACTGCCTTAATTTTTCCTCGATCCCCACGCTGGATCTAGTAAACAACTTCATTAGTACGGGTTATCACCTTGTATGGACCTTCTCAATAATGTTTGAATTTTGGTGATTTGCCTTTCTTACTCAGAGGACTACATGGACGTTCATCTCTTTAGGCTCCTTAGGTGGGGATCCGAATTTCGTTTTACTAGGCAATCGAATTGTTTGATTAAATAGGATCTCGGATTGCATATGTTCTGTTGAACTACAGACCGCGTTTTGATAAGCCATTAAGCTGCCTTCGACCTTAAATATATGCTCATTCAAGGTCCAATTGAATCGCTCGACCATGCCATCAACTTGAGGGTGTAGTGGCGTTGTACTTGTGTTATTTATTCCAAAAATTTGACACATTTCCGGGAAGACTTTTGATTCATTTAGTAGTTTCACTTTTGGGCATTTAGTAACCGCACACTTTATGCACTTTTTACGTCAATTCACGACACTTTGGTTTGCATTTAGCCAATAGAAACGTTTTCTTACATTCTTCAATGTCTTGGAGAATACCTGAGGTTTCAGCATGTATTTCATGGAGTATGGCTGACTCTAGACCTTGGCACGATTAGCTGCATGCGAGATGCTCTTCTAATTGAACTTTTTCATTTTTTCTTCAACAAAACATCTTGCCTTCAAATACGCCTTTAAAATTTGGCATCGGTCCGATATTTCCTGTCGGCTTAATCTTTTCTCTTGTTCCATGCAGGACCATAGAACGGATGTCATTATCTGCATGTTGAGACGAACGGATTTTATTTATACTCCGACCCCCTACTGACTCATTTTTAATCATTCGGATAGTGCACTGTTCTTTGGCTTCCTTATGGTTGCAGTGTTCACATTTAACTTCGCACGGTCGACGGAAGAGCAGCAGCATATAAGTAGAGTTTTCACTTGCGGTGTTGCACTTCAAAGTCGTATCCCTGCAACTGCTCGATCCATCTCCCAACTTGGCCTACAGGGTTTTTAAATTCTAGTAGCCATTTCAGAGCTGCGTGGTCTTACGTGAGCTCTTGGAATGTATGTTCAAAAAGTCGCTTAAACGGCATCACTGTAGACTGTCAAAGACCGCTTCCTGTAGTTAAAGCCGTTTTCTTCATCTTCTCCATTTATCTCCATCTGCCAAAAACCGCACTTCAATTCAAGTGTTGGAAACCATTTCGCTCCAGAACGAGTATCAAAGTGTCATCGATTCTCCCCACTGGTGACATCGTATAGACGAAGGTAGTCCATACAAAAACTCGTACTGGCATTTTTGTTCTTCACGAGGTCCACTGCAGATGCCCACGGACTCTTGGATCCTTCATTTAGCCCTTCAACTTTCGTCTTTGTCATCATTTCGGTAGCTTCTGTTTGCTTTACCAATGGAAGACGCCTTGCAGTTTGACGGATTGTTTAGGCGTCTCTGTGCGTGTGGTGCTGAAAAAGTTGCGTAAGTGCATATTATCCGTATTGTGTAGCAAATATATCAGCGCACTAACCGATTAGTTTTTTCATCCGAATACGCTGCTTTTGATTCAGAATATAGAGGCCTTTTTTCTTGACTTTTCACGACTTGTTTCCATCATGGTTGGTATAGACTCAATAGGTGCACAAGAACCATGTTGTTCTTTGGTTGCACTAAAATCTTTCCAATCATGACGTTTTTCCTATTTCCTAGCTCCATCGAGTAGAATCGGTGGCTACCAGGACCACCTTACACTTTTGCCGACGAAGGCTCTAGAATCTGATTTCGGCAGAAGACGACTTTTAATACGGAAGTATTTCCCGACAAATGGTTTCGGGAAGGTTAACCGGCTTCTTGATAGCCGTTTCTACCTATTTTGTCTTTTATTTGCTTGTTACTGCAATGAGGGTGTTTTTCGTCGCAACGGCTCTTTACACTGCCCCTGTAGATGTCCTTTTTTATCGTAGTTTTAGCAGCGCATTTTGCGTCTCTCCTGTAGAGTAGGTCGTTACTCGGCACTTAATCTTACACAGAAGCTTCCAACAACGGCCACTCTGTTTCTTTAAAAGCTGGATTAGCTACTTCCATTGCTAGCTAGAGCGAAGGCAAGCGCTTCAGCAATTATTGTTTTTCGGGTCATCCTTATTGCTGACTTTATCTTTGAATTTGCAATTCACCAGATGAATTTCGTCGATAATTTCCTGACCTGGGGCAAGGTATGGCAAATGTGCCACTTTTCTGACGTCTGCTTGGAGCTGTTGCAGTGTTCTCCTTATTGGTGCGTTCGGCTTTGCAATTGAACATTATAAACCTCCTTCATGTGGTTATCCATAAACTGTTTCTCAATATTCTGTACTAAAGCCATATAGACTTTTTATACACTCTTATGTAAATTGTTTTTATTAGTTCTTCTGCATACAAGACCATTACTAGACAAAATACTTCTCATTGTCGCAGTTGTTCACACAGGCAGCCATTGTGCTTCTTATAAGAGGGACATGAGGGCTGGTCACGGAATTAGGGAAGCTTCAAGTTTTTTCTCCTCGGATCGCTCAAAGATCTTTTTTTTTTTCTGCGTCGAGCTCTTTTGTCAGTTGCTCAACTTTGTTGTCCATTTTTCGAATTTTTCGTCAATATTTTTCTTTGTATCGTTAAATTTGTTAACGATTTCTTCAACAGCAAGAATGTTCTTTTGTTCTTCCAGCTTTTGTTCGAGGCTATTCTTTTGTTTGTCTAGGTCTTATTCGAGACTATTCTTTATAAAATTTTAGTGAATGTTGTTCTTCTGTTTGTTTGTTTTTGTTCTGTTCGTCCATTTTTACCAAGACCTGAAAACCAGGCGTACCATCAGCTTTCAAAACAGACATCAATTGTTCTCCAGTAGCGTAAGTATGCGGAAAGCCATTTCGCTTATCAACAGATTTTTTTTCGATAAAACCAATAATTTCAAAGACGAAAATCTTCCACACACATAGCTAAGCTAAGATAACATGAATTCTCTACGATCTGAAAACATGCGTAAGATTGACTCTCAAGTTTGATTTCCAAGGTCCCTTCAAGATTGCAATCACGTTTTCGCCTCATCACCACCAAGTAAGTTGAGACTTAAAACACTTTATCAAGGACCATTTCAAGTATTAAAAAAACCTATACAATTTTTGACAGTAAAAATGAAAGGAAGAAATGCTTCCATTTCTATAGACCGTCTTAAACCATTGTTCATAAAATAATTATTTAAAAGACTTAGTTACACAGGAGTGTTGGTAAGGTTTTCACAAGTTTCATATTGCATCTTATTGCAGTTAACTTCGTTTTGTTTCATCGTTTGATAATATACGTATAGTAATCGCCTTCGGCTGGATGGAGGTGATGTAGTGTTTTTCGCTAATATCGCCTAGATCCGCCTCCTGTTACGATACTGCAGCAGTATAACAGACGTTTCAAAACTCTCCAACACTCCAACCTTTCAAATTTAGATAATGCCTGTACAATGTGTAATACATATATTAGTCATGCACCGAAGATTGAAGGCTTAGAATTAGGCTGCGTCCACGGTAACGATAGAGCTCAGTTATTAAATTAGTATAAGAACCGGTGAAAAGTTTAATTTTGTTACTTAAGAATTGTATTTAAAGTCTTATCAAATATCATGGAATTATTTGTTTTTAAACTGGAAATTCTACAGTGCCGCATACTTGCTTCCATTACCTCTATATATAGCTATTTGAAAAGCTGAGCCGCAACTTGTTAAAGAAGTAGCAAGAGCGGTTGATCGATAAAGTGATAAAGTGATTTCGAATACATAGAGATCCTATCGAACTGTCGAACTTTGAAAACATAACGCTCAGTGTTGTGAAATGCAGCGTTAAGTTTTCTTTTACTTATTGCATCGGAAGACAGAGAGAAGAGCTCGTTGAGCAAATAGAGCGGTTCACTTTGGTTCTCGTCAATATTGTCAGTAAGGGTAAATTGGATTGTTCACTATATGCTGTAAAAGTAATACATCGATCTATGTATGTATATGTAATTAAGCTGTGTGATATAGTCAGCCAATACCGCTTCATCATGCGCATTTACGACAATATGAACGACGATTCGCCAGTTGACATAGAACACTCAAAAAGACCAATGTAACAACTATCTATACAATAAAGAAATGTTAATAACGTTAATGTTAATGTAAATAAAAATAGCAATAATAAAAAATTAAGCAAAAAAATAATATTAAAAAATAAATAAGACATTAAGGGTGTATAGCAAAATGGCCGAACAAAGCTTAAAAGGGCCAAGTCAAATGAGCTTTGAGTCCCAGACTCCCAGACTCGCACTCCCAGAAGTTCCGAGAACCTTAGCGGTAGTTATGATGCAGTTTGAAGAATAGTGAATATCCAGCGTCGCAACGTAGGAAAGGAAACAGACAAGTTTGGGCACAGAAAAAAGATCAATCCTTTATCGAATTTGAAACTCAAATAAGAATCCAAGCAAAGTGCTGTGAGTTTTAATTCACAGCCTATGGTTGCAGATAATCGTAGGTCGATTGTATGATTAGGTTATTAGTTTTTGAGTTAGAAAACAAGCAATAACGGTCGAAATTGCTAGAATCAAGCGAGAAAACGCTCGATTCGCCTTCTTAAGAAAATTTTGTAGTCAGTTTAACGATATTTTTGAAAGCCTATGTCGCATTCCCAGTAAATGCACCATCCAGTTAAAAGACGCGTCTGAACTTATACTAGCGTACAAAAAGAAAATACCATTTACTTTGTACGATAGGCTTAAGGCTCAATTGAAGGTTGTGATTGATGATGGTGTTATTAGTCCAGTAGAGCACCCAAAAAAATGGGTGAATAATTTACAGACTGTAGAGAAATCTGATGGGTCCGAAGCGTTTGGATCCGAAACCGTTTGAAGACTTTTATCACTCCCTTTGGTCGATATGGGTGGCATGGGGTGACGTTTGTTATCAGTAGTGCGCCGGAGTTACTCATGACAAAAATGGTTCAATTATTTGGAGATATACAAGGTGTTATTTATTTTAGGCGTAGATTACGAAGGGCGAAAAACATCAAATTTAACAAATTACAGTACAGACAGACACAGGTAAAATTCAAGGGACAGTCAATGTCAGCGGGAAGAATTAAACCAGACGATAAATATCTTAAGGCCATAGTTGAATTACCACCCCCGCAAGATAGAACATGTGTGATGAGACTACTAGGTTTGTGTAAATATTTAGGAAAATAGATACCTAACTTGTCAATCATAACAAAAGACTTAGAGATCTTACAAGAATAGGAAAGAAGTGGGAGTGGAACATCAAGGAGAGTTTAAAAAAAAAAATAAATATAATAAGTATATATTTCCACACTATATAAGACAACCTTCTTCTCTTATTTTTTATTTTTTTTTTTATTTTTTACTCCTTTTTATAAAAGCTGAAACTTCCTGCTTCACGTTTTTTTTTCCTTTTTATTTGGTTGCTACCTAACCTTTTCCTTTTCTTCTTTTAGCGACATCTATTTTCAAATAGTTTACAATTACAAGTCGTACAAGTAAAGCACCAGTTTTACGCATATTTGACCCCAAGCAGCCTCTAGAAATCCAGACTGATACTCCTAAGGATAGTGTAGGTTGCGTTCTTTTACTACCAAGTCAAGTTTCAAGAATGCTATGATTCCAAGTGAGCACAGATGAGCCCAAATTGAAAAGGAATTACTCGCCATTGTGGTTGCTTGTGAGAAATTTCATTTTTACATTTATGGTCGGAAGGTAGAAGTTCATACTGACCAAAAACCACTGGAAGCGTTAATGAAGAGGAAGCTAGACAATATATCAATCAGGATCCAACGAATGTTTACGTTGTTTAATTAAATTCTCAAATTAAAATATGTGCCCTGAAGTAATTATTGTTGGCCAATTGTTTGTCAAGGGCCTATGTAAGTGCGTCGGATGTAGGAAAGCCTGAAAAGAATTATGCCGTTTAAAGTCTTGTTAACCGACTCTGTCTCTCCGAAAGAAACAAACTAAATTATCAGGAGGTTACTCCGATAATGATGAATTTTTAGAGCAGATTGTGAAGTTTCGTTCTGATAAATGGCCAAATAACAAGATATTGAGTTCAGAACGTAAACATTTTACAAAACTAAAATTAGTGTCAATAATGGAATTCTGCTCTTCGGTGTCAAGTTAATTTTGCCCGCAATATTGAGAAGTCAGATCAGTTGCATTCTCGTCATTTGGGTATTGAAAAAACTCAATTGCGTGGAAGAAAACTATTTTATTGGCCAGGTATGTATAAAGACATAGAGCAAAAAGTTCAACGATTACGAGTATGTGAAAAGGCCCGGTATAACATTGCAAAAGAACTATTAAAACAACATGAGTTATTTGGCAGAGAAGGGTTGTCGATATAAAGAAAATGTTATAATAAGCAAAAAGAATTTAGGTATCGAATTTTAGAGTATAACGCTACACCTTTAGCAAATACGTTTCTGTGACGATCTCAACTCTATGGGACGGGAGGTCAAAACAAAATTACCCACGACCACAAGAAATTTAAAACCACACGTTGTCAACGCGAAGAAAATTTTGAAAAGATTTGATGATAAAAGAAAAATCAAGCTAACTATTATAAATAAAAGAGCATCCAAGCCCGTATCCAGGTTTTAATCGAGCGAAAATACAATATAATGTTTTGAAAAAAAAAAATAAATAAATAAATAAAAAAAAAAAAAAAAATTGGTCGTCTAGTGCTGTTGTAAAAAATTTTAATGAAAGATCTTATCTAGTAAAAGATAACGAGGAAAACTAATTTAGATGAAATAGACAATATATCAGAAGGTCTCTTAATAGTTCCCCAAGACATGTAGTAAATGAGAAGTCTTCACAAACATCGATAATCCGCAAACAAATAACCTCCATTCAAGTAGTGATGAATCATTGACACTTTCTGAACTAATACCAACTATCTCTAGTTTTTTTCTGTTTTCCGTCATCTGTTGGATCTGGAAACATTGGATGAGTTCTGAAATAAAATGTGAGCTTGCCGTTATAAGTGTTATGCAGATTTGGCGGATAAATCGCGTCTTACCTTTGCATCACTCTCAAGAAAAAACGATGGCATGAAAGAAATGCGAGAAAACGGAACTAGAATTACAAATGGCATTTTCGGTGCGAGTAACAACAACTGCGATGGTGGAGGCCTTGGGAAGAACGGTAGCAGCAGCAGAATCTGCTGGAATGAATGTCGCACTGAATTTTCACGGTCTATTCAGATATTGAATACCATTTTTAAATTTGAACAATTAATAACTTTACTAATAACTAAGCTTAAACTAAACTAAATGTGACAAATGTAACGTAACGTAAGCTTATGATTACCAAACAAATATATTTTATATTTTATATTATATACATTTTAACGTAAAAATGGATGTAATTACCGATACAATAAATTAACAGAACTTTTTGCTGTAACTTTAAGAAAAAAAAAACGCGTTTTATTTCAACCGCATTTTTCGACCCCAATTTTTTACCATACACAGTTAACATAAATATTAAATCTACACACCCCAACACTTGGTCCTTCGAGCCGGATAGAATTCTACACAAAAAATAGACATTTGTCAAAAATAATAAAAACCTAAATTTGCAAACTGCAAGTGCAAAGTGCAAGCGCACAAACATATATAAATATATATACATATATACATATATATACATATATAAACATATATACATATATGTACATATATATATATATATATATATATATATATCATGGGTGGCCGTGGTGTAGTGGTATATGCATAGACTCCTCAAGCAGAGGGTCGCGGGTTCGAATCAACGTAATTCTCTGAAAAATTATTTTTAAAGAATTTGTATGTAGTTATATGAAAATCACGTCGGCGTCAACTCTGACATGAAGGCATAACAGTAATGTTGGAGTTGTTTGCTAGCTGGGCTAAATGTAACGAACTAACAACTAGCACGTCATAAGACTGGCTCTTCCCGTTCAGTTTGACAACCACCTCTGAGAAACCAAACAAACCTGATTTTCAAACTACTACACCAGGTTTTATGAAAAAAAAAAATATATATATAAAAGGAGAAAAATGTTATAAAATAAATAAATTTAAAACAATTAAAAAACGCAAGTGAAAGTAAAAAGGGCAAGTGCACAAAGAATATATAAATATAAAAACCAATTACATACATATATTCCCCCGTGGTTGACGTCTTGCTCCTTATCTTTCTCCCTTTAAATACTTTTTCGGTGGTTGTGCATAAACCGCATTTTCCGCGCCGTGTAAAAATCTATCATTTTCGACTTTAACCTCAACTGTCACCAACTGCACAAAGCTGACCAAAGGTCGTAAATTGTATGTAATAAAACAAATTAATTAATTGTATCTAATTAAATACTAATCTACTTGATACCCACACATATTGAATAATTAATTTACAAATAAAACCTTAAAAAAATTCGAAATAGTCATCGTGTTCGTGACCACTCTAACTTCAAAAAGACTGGAGCTTCACGTTGTGCAGCCAGCTATTTTTCAGGTTGCCTTTTTATACTAGAAGGGAACTTCAAAAATGCGCTTAGTCCTCAAGCGAACATTCGACGAAGAGAAATAGAACAAGGTCTGGAAGAAGAAAATTATGATGACATATTTGATAGGTTGCAAGAAACTTATTGCATTAACCGCAATCCAAAAACTTTATTATTTAAAATTATCTCTTACCTTTGAAGCGGCTCGTTTGTTGCAACATTTAGGGTTGTATTCTGGGAATTATGACAAAGCATGGGAACTGCTTGTCGCCAGATACGACCACAAGCGAGTGTTGGTAAACGCTCACTTCCAACTATTTTTTGACCAGCAGCAGTTGACAAAGGAGACTGCAAGTAGCATAAAGTTTCTACTGGACACGTCTCAGCAATGTTTCCATTCCCTGAAAAATTTAGGATTGCTGGTTAGTTCTTCGGATGATATATTAATTTACATATTGGTACAACAATTACCTAATACTAACACAAATACAATTTACAGAGTTCCTGGAAACGGATTTATGGACCTTGGAAACAGTAGCTGGAACGAATGGCCTAAAGGCAGAGGTTCTTCTCCACACAAAGCTGTTGTTGCACAAAAGAAAACGGTTTTCCACATCGGGAAGAAGCAGTTTGCATGCCGGGTATGTGGTAAAGGTCAACACTCTCTTAGGATTTGCCAAAAGTTGATTGTCTTGGAGATCTGCGAACGATCTAAGGCAGTGGAGAGAATCGGGATTTGTCAGAACTGTTTGGCATACAGTCACAAGACAAACCAATGTCAAAACAGTGTACGCTGCTATTTCTGCAAGCAGAAACACCATTCTCTGCTGCATATTAATAATATCAACCCCAAACCTATCATTAAACAATACAATAAATACAACTACAGGTACACAAACATTTCATACAAAAATAAATATCAACCCACCTAAAGTTGTCTCTTCTGAACTTCATCAGCCAAGTGTCCTTTTGGCAACATCAGTGTTATTGTCAGTTATTCAAGTGGAAACTATCTTCATCTTAGGGAGTTAGTTGATCCTGGCTCTGAAGCAACTTTTATTACTGATTCAGCTGTACAATTGTTAGGATATCATCAACGGCGAACTCTCATTAAGGTATCTGGATTGGGAAAAGTTGGCAGTTTCTCATGTCAGCGTACTGGAAACACCACATCATTTCTTTATTCCTCACCATACGGTATTCAATAAGTCAATCTAGGAAGCTTCGAAGCTTTCTCGCAGTCTTGCGTACTGCAAACGACTTGCACGAACCTGTCGGGCACAAGCTAGAAAAGGAGACAGAAGTCCACTAAAGATAGATGCAATCGGCAAAACAGTACCCGAAAATCCTCAAGGAGGCACTGCCGTGAAGAAGATAAGTTACCTTGGAAAAAGCTTTCTCTTTGCAATGAAAGCACCGCAACGAAAAATAAGACATCTAAACGACACAACACAAAACACACAAAAAAGAATAAATAAATTTAAATAAAAACTGAAAAGCACTTCTTTTCTTAAAAAATAATTTATTATTTAATTAAAATACAAATAATTATAATCTCTTTTAATTACACAGCACAACACATACAGACAGTCCACTCAAGCACACTAAATCATT
Source organism: Volucella inanis (assembly GCA_907269105.1). Classification (NCBI taxonomy): domain Eukaryota; kingdom Metazoa; phylum Arthropoda; class Insecta; order Diptera; family Syrphidae; genus Volucella; species Volucella inanis. The sequence continues at coordinate 9,390,476 of OU026158.1, forward strand.
CATCCAGGACAACGTTGCGAAGTTTCGAAATTTCAAACTGCCGACGGGAATTGGAGAATCAAAATCCCGACGGCATTCGAATTTTCCGTAACACTTTGGTCCTTCGAGCCTGATGTCGGGGTGTGTAGGGTTAATCTCTGTGTAAACTGTGTAGGGTAAAAAAATAGGGATCGAAAAATGCGGTTGAAATAAAACACGTCTTTTCTTCTTCATGTAACAGCAAGTTCTGTTAATTTATTGTATCGGTAATAACATTTTAAGCTTTAAATTGCCATACAATAAATTTGTATTATAATCATAGACTTGCGTTACTTTTATTCGTTTACATTTAAGTTAAAATATTACAGTTGTTACATTCAGTTTAGTTTAAGTTTAGTTATTACTAAAGTTATTAATAGCTCAAATTTAAAATTTCAATATCCAAACACGGTCTCTTTAAACAAAATCAACCAAACTCAAACGTAACAAGATCTTTAAATATGTTTGGGTAAGAAATGCTTATCTTTTTATAAGAGACAAAGCGGGTGACATGGTTATTAGAATAAGTTCATTTAGATATTTTTTATAACGTAAAGGAGTTAATAATTAAGTCACTTTCAACCAAATCATTTATAATTTAAATGATACGTAGGAATAACTTCTGAATCCTCCAAATACTGTCAATCATTCTTTTTTTTTTGAAAATTCAAATTGTTTTTGTGCAGAATAATCAAACATGAACACTATTCTGGGCTTACTGTGATTCATCAAAACATTCGTAATTTGAGAATGATCTTCACTAAACCATTTACCTGATCTTATTATCGTGTCTGAAATTGAAATTTATGAAAACGAAATTTCTGTTTATAAAATTCAAAACTTTTTATTCGATGCTGTGTGTAATGAATCCTATACAGATGTTGGTGTCGGAGTGTTTTATATAAATGTCATAATAAGGTCAACAATTAAAAAATACAATTTACAAAGTGTAGAAAAAATAAGCCTTAGTTGTGAAATTTCAGATATTTGCTACTATTTTATGTTTGTATGTATGTATATTACGCAAGTGTAGGGCTTATGCTTTCACTGAAGAATACTATATCTTCTATATCTGAAGACTATATATTCATTTAAATTTGATCTTCTGATGATTCACCTACACATTTTTATTAGGTTTCATCGTAATGATTTTGTGGGTTTTAAAATTATTTATCTTATTAATGGGAAGATGGACTGTTCTTAAGTCATAGAAGAAAAATACGCTTTTAAACAAAATTCAAAAGAAGAAAAAGCTTAATGTACGTGTTTAGGTTTCCAAATAAAATAAAGCTTAAGCGTTATCTACTATTTCGAAATAATTTAGCAGCAAATGCGGGTAGTTCTAAAAAAGAATGGCGTGTTGATGAAACTCGAAACAAAAAAGCTTCGGAATTGAATACAGCTGTATTCTCGGCTTGAAGGACCAAATGTTGGGGTATGCAAGGTTAATCTTTATGTAAACTGTGTAGGGTAAAAAAATAGGGGTCGAAAAATTTGGTTGAAATAGAACACGTTCTTGAAGTAACAGCAAAAAATTCTGTTAATTTATTGTATCGGTAATAACATCCATTTTTAGCTTTAAACTATCATACAATACATTTGTATTATGTATAATTATAGACTTGCGTTACTTTTATTCGTTTAAATTTAAGTTAAAGTATTATATTTGCTACATTTAGTTTAGTTTAAGCTTAGTTATTAGTAATGTTATTAATTGATCAAATTTAAAAATAGTATTCAATATCCGAACACAGTCTCTTTAAATAAAATCAACCAAACTCAAACGTATAAGAATAAGTTCATCTGGATATATAACGTGAAGGAGTTCATATTTAAGTCGCTTTCAACCAAATCATTCATAATTCAAATAATACGTAGGAATAACTCTTTAAATCCTCCAAACAATGTCAATCATTCTTTTTTTTTTTTAAATCCGAATTGTTTTTGCGCAGAATAGTCCAACATGAGCACTATTCTGCACCTACACGTTTTTATTAGGATTCATCGTTATGATTAGATGGGTTTTAAAATTGCGTCACAGTTTAATGAGCATCCAATGTAGTTACAAAGTGCAAAGAATTCAACCATCTTAGTATGTAAAATTATTGATTTTTATTATACTACTATATTCGTATTTATATATTTTATTATTATAAATAGTGATCCGTCAAACGCATTTGAGTTATTTCTCAATGTATTTATTAAAACAAGAAAGTAAAAAGTAAAAAATAACATAAAGTATAAGCGTTAATAACAAAAGCTTTTGTAGGCGGAAGTCCACTTTTGTAGAGATAACTACTTTCGATATAATTAAGCAGCAAATGCGGGTGGTTCTAAAAAGGAATGGCGTGCTGTTGATGAAATTCGAAACAAAAAAGCTTCGGGATTGCTATAAGTATTATGTGTCATATAAAAATGTCCGCGGTTTTTTGGTTCATTTTAAAAAAAAAATTTCCCCTATTTAAAATCAATTTCAATCAAGTACATATTGGCCATTATTATCTATGACCTTTTGCCATTTTCGGGGTAGGTCTATAAGTCCATCGGTGTAGAACTTTTGTGGTTTATCAGCGAAAAACTTGGCCAAATGATTTTCAGTCGCTCTTTGGTCTGCCAATTTTTTTACCATCAAGAGAGTTTTGCAAACACCGAAGCAAGGTCCGGATTATACGATGGATGCATCAGAACTTCCCAACCAAGCTCCGTTAATTTTTTCCGGGTCATCAAAGATGTATGTGGCCTGGCTTTGTCATGATGGAAGATAACTCCCTTTCTGTTGGTCAGTTCTAGTCGTTCTTTCTTAAAAACTTCATTCAAAAGATCGAGGTGTGCACAGTAGAGGATCGAATTGACCATTTCGCCACGTTCTAGCAGCTTAAAATAGACAATTCCCTTCCAATCCCACCAAATACTCAACATAGCCTCCTTTGCTGTCAATCCAGGCATAGAAGTCGTTTGTGGTCGGTCACCAGCCTTTGACCATATCGCTTGCGTTGGATATTCTTGTATTTATTCCATTTTTCATCGCCCGTAATGAATCGCTTCAAAAATGGTTCTATTTCGTTACGCTTCAGCAGCGATTCACTGATCGTTATTCGGTCAATTAAATTTCTGTGCGGTAATTCATGTGGCACCCAAACATCGAGCTTCTTTAAGTAGCCTGGTCGTTTTAGATGATTCAAACTATCATATGGTTGATATTTAGTGACTCTGCTATCTCCAAACAGCTACCGTGCAGGTCTTGCTCCATCAGTTGCAAAATTTCATCGACTTTTACAGTGACAGGCCGACCAGTACGAAATGCATTTTTTAGCATATTTTTGCAGCGTTTTTCCCTTTTTTATAGTAAAAAAGCATCACATAGTGTATTTTTTCAGATATTTCACTCATATTCCAATAAGCATACCTTTTAACACCAGCAACAAATTAAACAGCTGTCTTCACAAAAAATGTAGCCTGACATGTCACCTTTTAAACACGTGTTCGTTTGACACAATCAGATTAGTGTTTCCAGATAAATGGACACCAACACCATCTAGTGACAAAAAACTGCAGAGACTTTTTATATGACCCATATAAAGAACTCACCAGTTACAGATTCCTTGGAAGCTGGAAATTTATTCATTGACTTCTTTTGAAACCAAAATTCTTTTCAGAACTCAATACATTGTTATGCCTGGGACATAAAATTGCATCAAATCGGTGACATTGTTCGTCGTTGATGAAATATAATATTACCCACAATTTTTGTGAGAAAGTATTTTCCGTTGGACACGTTTTACTTCATCATCATTTTACCTGTTTGACACCTATGCCTGGCACGTTTTACTGCATCAGCATTGCATCAGCATAACACCTCCATCCTTAAGAAGTTTATGGGTACCTTACCCTTAAACTGGGCTCGGTATGTTGCATGTCAATTTTTTCTGATGACATCTATGATGTTCTCTTGATCACTGGCAACTTCTTCACGTATTTCTTATCTTTATTGTTAAAACATTTGTTAAAGATCGTTAATGTAGTTTGACCACCAGTATTACAGACACATTTGCATGCGAAAATAGTTCCTATAATGAGTATTATAACGCATCCAATACCAGCAATTATACTCCTTGTTCGTTCCGGGATTGAGTCTAGAACGTTTTCCCAAAAATGCTTTTGATTTTGTCTGTCTGTGGATAGGTCGTTCAGCTCATCAATATATCGTACTTTAATTTTATAAATTGGTTTTACATCTAATTGAATTTTACTAATTTTACATGTATACAACAACTTCATTTAATGCATATCTGTCCTTAAGATTATTTACTTTTGTTTCAACTAATGTTCTAATGCAAGTTTCTATCGTCTCGAATTTACAATTTTCACTTAAAACTAATATTCCTACATTTGCTAGAGTGCCTCTTTCTTTTTCTTTATTACAATTGCAATGGTATTTTGTTTCTTCTGTAACAGTAAATAAAAACATATTTTCCTTGATTTTATAGAACATTTCAATTTTGAGTTAATCGTTTTTAAAATATAGTTTTTTGCTTTATTTCTCATAAATACATTTATTTCGCAATTTTTATAATCTAATGTACTCTTAAATAACTGAGACTTACAAAAATAGGTTTTATTTATTTGTTTACAATCTTCGATATTATTTCTTAAATTATAAAATTCCTTATCCTTACTAATTGTTATAAATTTATTGGTAACATCAATTATTACAAGGCCATTCTCAATGATTTTTGGTACAGAAATAATTTCATATAAATCATATTGCTCTTCAGTCACAAGGGGTATTTGCAATATTACAATAATGACATTATCTTTAGCATATATACGTATTTCTATTTCTTTTATAATATAAGCATAATTTTCTACAGTTGGTCCAAAAATAAGACAGTTTTCAAGGTGTAATTTATTTAATTCTTCTAAAGCTTAATTGGCTCTATAATTCTCGGATGGGGAACGCCATTTTGTATAAAGAATAGACTGTCAATGATCTGTTTATTCCTTATTACAACTGGATAATTTCAAAATTAATTTTGTTCACTATTTCATTAAAATAAGACTGAGTTGAATTGCTTTACTCGATTTCTTCTTCAACTTTGATCAAATTAATAGGTCATTTATTTTATTGACTGCTATGTTTTGAAGTGTACCTACATCGGTAACTTATTTACCTAGTTTTGACATAAGCTTCACATTTTCTTCCATACCATTTTTAATTCAAACTTCATTTCCCGTAATTATGTTTATAGTTTCTGACTAATACTCAGCACTCTCGTTATCCATTGTCCCAAATAACATTTCGAATCCAGTACCTATTAGGCTTACTAGTCCTCTACCTATTCTAACCTCTTTGCCCATTAGATTGTATATTATATGAACTTTGTGTTCAATTTTAAGCAAATTATTTCGAACTCTCTTTTGATATTTCTTTCAATTTTCTATATGGCTTACACATGCTTCATTCATCGTATTTATTATATTCCTAATGTTATCTATGTAATCATTTAATTCTCCTATATAGATTCTTTCGACTAAAGTTAATTTACTTCCTACCTTTCTAACTTGTCTTTTGTGGTTAAAATATAATCCAAAATAATTTAGTTCCATGATTTCGATGTTCCCGGCCGTGGACTTGAAGAATCCGGTGATTCTGTAAAGTACGGGCGAATATAAGCTTTATTATGTTTTTTCATTTTATTTGCTAGCTTAACTAACATAATCATCATGTACCTCCAATATTTTATATGGTCCTTAAAATTTACTCTCCTATTTTCTTTTCACTAAGTTTTTAACTAGAATTTTCTGTCCTACTCGTAGTCTTGCATTTCGTTTTTTCTCTATAGTTCTGTTTTTGGCTGTTAACGACTTATTTAAAAGATTCTTCTTTAGTTCGTCCAAATAATAAACACACTTCGTTCATTATTATCATCTATCTCGCTTGGTTTGTTTGCTGGATTTCCATAAACAAGTTCATATGGAGTGTATCCTGTCGTACTATGTACAGTACTGTTATAACAAAACTAGCATATGGCGTTTAGATATTCCAGTAGGCGACAGTGTTCCCTTTCTACTCCACCATTTGCCTGCAGATGGGATACGCTAGTTGTTACATGTTGCACATCAAAAAATTTTACAGAATTCTACAAATAGAGCATTACAAAATTCCATTCCATTGTCGGTTAGGATTATTCTTGGCAGTTAAAAGTTCAAAACCCATTCAATAACAGTTGCCTTAGCTACTATTTCCATAGATTTGTCCTTTAACGGTATAAATTTAATAAATTTTGATAGATCATCTTGTATTGTCAAACAAAATTTATGTCCATCATTTGTATGACTAAGCGATCCTATCAAATCCATTGATATTTGTTCCAAAGCCCTTTCAGCTGAAGTTACTATTTTCATTGGATTTCTTTTCGTTTGTCTGGTAACCCTTTCTGTTTGACAATGTTTACAATTTCTTATATACTCTTCAACGTCTTTTTGCATCCCTTTCCAGAAGTATTTTATTTTAAGTCTCGCATAGGTTGTTTTCTGTCCTGTATAGCCACCTAATAAACCATCACGACTTTCCCTTAGGAAAAGAAAAAAGGAGACGTATATACTTTCTTCTAAATCAACTATTTCTCTACAGGTATGGTTTCAATTACATTTTTCTTCTTCTTGCTCACCAAGGTTTAATCCTTCTGTTTGTTCTTCCTCTTATTCAACCTGAATACTTGGAACAACAGTACTATCCTCCCTCATACTATTAACTATTTCATCTATAATTTGATCTACTTCTTCGAAGCTTTCTATTTCCTGGCTATTATCTTTTCTTTTATCATTTATTTCGAGACAATTTATTTGCTACAACGTTTTCGCATACTTTTTTATAACGGATCTCGTACTCAAACTCTTCCAACCTTAGCCTTCACCTGAAGAGTCTAGATCCAGGATCTTTAGCATTGAACAACCAAGTCAATGGCCTATAGTCTGTCTGGACTATAAATTTTCTTCAGTATATGTACAGTCTAAGCTTCTTCGTGGCCCATACTATGGCCAAGCACTCTTTTTCAGTAGTGCTGTAATTTTGCTCGGCTTTGTTCAGTATCCTACTGACGTACTGTATGGGCAAATCCTTTGTATCATGCTGTTGGCTGAGAACAGCACCGCTGCCTTTATTCGATGCATCTGTTGTTATTATAAAGGTTATACTATAATTGGGATACTGCAGAACTACACCATCTGAATACAAGATCCTTTTTTAATAACGCGTTCAGTGGCTCTGCGATTTTACTGAAATTCTTGATGAAATTCCGGTAATATCCTATCACACCTAGGAATGATTTAATTCCTTTTTGGTTTTCGGGAGCCTGCATTTTAATTATACTTTTTATCTTTTTGGGATCTGGCTTAACTCTCTGGTCAGTTATAACATGACCCAGATACTGGACTTCTATAAGAAGAAATTCGCATTTGTCCGGTTGCAGCTTCAAGTTAGCAGCCCTAATTTGATATAGTACTTCCATTAGTGTTTCATTATGTTCCGTAAGACTCTGTCCGTATACTACCACATCGTCAAGATAAAAAAAGCATTTGATGACTTGTAACCCGGTTAGCAGAGTGTTCATGAGGCGTTGAAAACATGCCGGATCATTTTTTAAGCCAAACGGCATTCTTGTAAACCCAAAGTGCACGTAAAGAGTGCTAAAGGCAGATTTCTCTATGTGTTCTACGTTGACCGGGATTTAATGAAACCCGGAAGTCAAATCCAAAGTCGTGAAGTATCTTGCCTTTTCTAACTAGTCAAGAATTTCGTTAATATTTAGAAGGGGATAGTTATCTGCAATAGTCAACTCATTGAGTTTGCGATAGTCTATCACCATGTACCATTTTTTAATGCCGCTTGCATCCACCTTCTTTGGAACGATCCAAAGAGGGGAACTCCATGACGAATTACTTTATCTTATTATACCGTCATTCTTCAATTTTTCAACTTGATTACGTACTTCTTCATCGTGTACCTTTGGGTACCTGTACGTTTTGGTAAACAAAGGATAACAAACTTCCGTAGTGTTAATCTGATGTCAATCTCATATTTGTATGAGTGAGCTTTTCATACTTTGTACTAAAATTGTCACTGTAATTTCTAATTATACCTAATATACTCCCTAACTCTTCTTCATTCATGTGTTCTTTCCTAATATTTTCTGTTACCTCTGATAATCTCTGTTTTCTCACTTCAAAATCTTCTAAATTTCTTCTGACAACTCGAATTTCACTAATGTTAAGATCTTCTTCAGTCGTATTGAGTACAATGGCTACACATTCACCATTTTTATTTTTGGTTATACATTCTGATATAATTATTTTTTCCTTTATTGACTGTCTTGGCACAACCATGTCTTCTTTTAATTCTTTGCTATTTTTTTATTTTTACAACTCTGAACGCTTCAGACCTTTTTTTAAGAAACTTTTCTTCGCTCAAATACTTAAAATGAATCTCCTTATTTTTACTTCTAATCATGCCTTCTTTGTAATGTATAGAGTAACCTCCATCATTAAGAAGCTACCCAAAAGACCGCTTTAGTCATCAAGTAGATTATTTTCGATAACTTGCATTGTGACATTGTGATAATTTAGTATATTTGACGACTTCTTCCATTGTTTTATAAGGCTTTCCTCCTAACCCCTTGAATTTGATTGTTCTGGTAAAGTCTACCTCGCGTTCGTACACACATTTCGCACTAATCATTGAAACTTTTGCACCTGTGTCTATGATAAATCTTTTTATATCGCCATTGATGATGACATTAACATAAGGACTTTCTGAATTACTCGTATCTTTACAAACTGTTAGGTTAGGATCTTTTTTGAATTCTTTTTTATGCACACTTGAAGGATTGGAGCTTGTTTATTACTCACTTGAACTTGGTCCTGGGTCATTTGAACGGTTTCTCTGTGCATTTTGTTTTTCCCTATCTCTCCCTAGGTAATCTCCAATTTCTGGCAATATGGCCTGGCTTGCCACAATTGAAACATTTTGTTTCTGTAAAATTCATTTTTGCTTAATTTTTACTTGAGTAATCCCTGCTAATATTTGATTTGAATAGGTTGAGCCATTGCTCTTCCTCTTGAGCACATCTACTCCCTTCCGCTAGAGTTTTAGGTTTCTGTGTCATGAAGTATGATGCTAGTTTTTCCTGCAGTCCATTGATAAATACTGCGAGGGTCTCACTCTTAATATAATCTATCTATCCTTTAGAATTTTCTTCTTTTATATTATGTACAGAGTTTGCTCTGCGTCAATCTTTTTTCTAGAGTTTCTACTCTTTATGTATACAATGTCACAAATTAATTCTTATCTTGCCTAATGCTAGTCAACTCTCTATGTAAGTGAAGACTACTATTCTGTTCTCTAAAGACACCGTACAATTCTTTTTTCAACGCTTTCCAATCTTGTATATCTTTGTTCATTAGCATTATTGTGGCATTACCACGGATTCTTGTTTTTATGAATTTAAAAAGTACTGGATTAAAGGAAGGTGATGCTAATTCCACGCGTGAAACTTAAAACCTCATCGCCACTACTATTAAAAGTAGGGATAAAGGATGTTAGAATACTGATTGTTATTTCAGACATTATAAAGCCTATATTTCTTGAATCCTCAACTTCTTGGTGACTTTCGCTTCCTATCTCTTCTGATTCACTATCACTGCCGCTAGGGGACATAAAAGCATTTTTACTGATCCAATTAGAAAGTAATATCCTATAGTTTCCCTTTTTTTCTTCTATCCACCTATAATTCTTTAATTTGATCTCTTCTGAAGGAAATCGAACTTGGTACATCTACTAGGAGATGTTAGAGTTTTATGCTTTAACTTTGAAAACTTTTCTTAAACTTGCTTCTTGAATAACTCTCTCTTTTCTTATCCACTTTTTTTACAATAGTTTAGGAATAATATTAAGAAACACTCTATGCAAATATATTTATGTAATGCTTATTGTACTAACTTACATGATAAAAATTATTATCAGCTTCATATCACTCAGCTCCATTGTTATGATTCTTCAACTTTTACACAGCAACACAGCAACAATAAAGTTCACGATATTTTATTTAGTTCACACAACTGTTTTTGTTTCGTTTTTTTTCTATCTCACCGCTGCCACCATTTTTTATGTTATGCCTGGGACATAAAATTGCCAAAAAAAAAAAAAAATTAAATAAATAAAACTCACACACCCGGGCTGGATTCTGGTTGGACTTTTACCTCCAGTATTACCTTTACCGACGAAACAAAAATTGTGAAACAACCGACGAAGAGAGGATAAATATGAAAAAGCAAATTTAAGTTTAAGTAATTTTATTCTAATGTATTCGGTAGAGGTCAGAACTAAAATCAAACATTTTTGTGGCACTTACACCTACCTATAAACTAATTTGTGCTGACGATCGATATCGGTGACATTGTTCGTTGTTGATGAAATATTACCACAATTTTTGTGGAAAAGTATTTTCCGTTTGACACGTTTTACTTCATCATCATTTTACCTGTTTGACACCTTTGCCTGGCAAATTCATATTTATTTTAATACTAAATTATTTCAATTCAAATTTAAAACAAAATACAAATTAAGGTCTTTGATGATATGAACAGTCAACTGGCAAGTTTCTACTGTGAACCATTTACTGCATTGAATATCCATAAAATAATTTGTTCTCTTAAATCCTCAAGTCGTCTTTGGTATGATTTCAGGCTTTTTGTTGAAAAAAATTTCTTTTCATCTTTCAGATGTAATATGATTTAATTTCAATAAAAGTCTTGGCTTTGGAATATTTCTGTAATCCCTTAAAACAACAGTAATTATACCACTACACGAAAAGGGGTTCCCCATTTATTGTCAATTTTCTTGAAAAGTTTTTGAGAAAACGATTAAATTGGTTTAAGAAATGGAAGGTCTACTGAAACCGCTCTATTAAAATAAACTGGTGAATTACACAACAGTCTATATAAATTCATCTGAAATACTGGTGATCAGCAATGAGAGAAAGGCAAAAAAAAAATATAATTTCAAACTGTGTTATAAGTATATATTTATTTATAATTGCCTACAATCAAGACAGAATCCGGTAAATGTATATGCGCACTGTTAGGATGATGTTTCGCGGTTGGTGGTTATTGGGTTAAAGACAATGCAATGTACCGGCACACGAAGCTAAATTCCCACAAGATAATACATTTATCAAACGATTCGTCAAGTGCAACAAAATTAAAATAATATAGAAAATATACGAGTACATAGGGTATTACTATACAGGGTGAGTTTTTTAAATTGAGACATCAAAATTACTCGAAAAGTACGAAATATCGCGGAAAATGTTTCACACAAAAGTCACAAGGTTCTGAAAGGGACATAAAATGGTGACCACGAGTTTGATCTTAAGACCTATTTACAAGGTCAAACGAAGGTTACTTTTGATTTTTCAAATGATAATTCCTGATTTTCATTACTCAGTCGTATTGCTCGTAGAGTTGTCATATGTTTTTACATACTGCGGTATATCGGGGTGATTCATTAGAGTGTGTCCTCTTGCCGAGACTATTTCAACAAATGCTCGAAAGTGTGACCATTCAGTTCAATACACTTGTCTATCCCCGCTCTAAATGAACCAACAGAACTGAGAAGTATATCTGGTGTAATCTTCCGGCAAGCTCCAGTTATTCGTCTTTTCATGTCCTCACGTGTTGTTGGCTTTCTTCTGTAAATTTCACTTTTTGAGTAGCCCCACAAGAAGAAATCAAGTGACGTACGATCAGGTGATCTAACAGGCCATTGCATCGGCCCACTCGTCGATCCATCGTTGATGGTTAACATTGTTTAATACGCCCCGGGATACCTGGGATTAATGGGATGGACAACCATCATGTTGAAACCACATTGTTTGTCGCAACTCCAATGGCAGTTCTTCTAGTAATACTGGAAGATGGTCTCGCAAGAAGTTTGCATACTTTTTGCTATTCAAGTTGCCTTTAATAAAATATGGACCTATTAACTTATCCCCAATAATCCCGCCCAAATATTAACATTCCAAACGCGCTGGCGTTCAACTTGTCGCAATCAAAAAGGGTTTTCGGTGACCCAGTAATGCATATTATGTCGATTGACCGTACCGTGATTGGTGAAAGTCGACTCGTCAGAGACCTTGGCGAAGAAAAGGGTGTCTCGTTCAATTTGCTGAAGTGCCCATTAACAAAAGGAAACCCGGTTGCGAAAATCCTCACTAGAAAGTTCTTGATGCATTGAAACATGATAAGGATGGTATTTATGTCGATGTAATATCTTACAGACACTCGTTTGAAAAATTCCTGATTCGCGAATTATGGGGATCGTGCGCAACGGCAGCTAACACTGCTATTTCATTGTCCTCAACAGCCACCCTATCTGACCGATTCCTTTTCTTTGGTTGTACACTTCCTTCACCAGTAAATTGTTGGATGACCCGATAAAAGGAAGCGCGCGATCGTATCTGGTCTGGGAAATGTTGCTAATAATAATTAGTTCCTCAAAACAAATATCGAACTTCTAAATGAAGTACAGTTCCGTTCAAGTAGAAAAAAAGGGCAGAGTGCACATCATACACTCTCAGATAAGTTTAGGACAATTTGTCTTTATCTGAAATTTCTTTGAGTTTTAACTTCGATCGAGGCAATAATTACTTCCTCAAAACAAATCAAGACCTTTTAACACCCTAACAACGTTGGAAACCGATTAATGATTTAGGCGTGTCAGTGCAGTGGTATCTAGCACTGATTGAATAAGACCTTTGAGACAAAGTCGTGTGCCCCATTGAGGAATACGACTGAGCAATGAAAATCAGGAATTATCATTTGAAAAATCAAAAGTGACCTTCGTTTGACCTTGAAAATGGGTCTCAAGATCAAACTCGTGGTCACCATGTCCCCCACTTATGCCCCTTCAGAACCTTGTGACTTTTGTCTGAAACATTTTTCGCGATATTTTGTACTTTTCGAGTAATTTTGATGTCTCAAGTTAAAAAACTCACCCTGTATATGTATATGATATGTTTTTAGCAATAAACAAAATATAGAAAATTGCGAAGATTAATGTAAGTTGTTTTTAAGATTAAATTCAAGTTAATAAATTATACAATTTTAAGTTCTTTTAAGTTTTAAGTGTTACATGTAATTTATAGGTTTCATTCACGAACAACCTTCTTATTATATATTAGCTTACTTAAGCTTTTGATCACTCCATTTTATTGAACAAATTATTCCTTTTATTAGTTATATATAATAAAAAACAGCACTCAGAAAACAACTGAGCTAGGTGTTCCACAAGGTTCAGTTGTGGGTCCACTTTCGTTTTTATTATATGTGAATTCACTATTTTTGCAACTTTTCAAAGGTAGATTTACTGCCATTCGTTATGGCTACTGCTCTTTCATATTCAAGTAAAAGTCTGCTTAATATGTTTTGCTATGTTAACCATGATCGTGAATTACTACGGATATGGTTCTTAAAGCACAAAATATTTATCAGTGATAAAACGAAATTTATGTTATTTAAGATAGAGAAACATTTTTCTGATATTTTGCCAATTTATCACCATTCTCTTTATCGTACAAGTTTTTGTTTAACTGACCAAGGTAAAAAATTCTTGAACATATAACAATTCGTCAACTTGCTGTGATTGTGGTTTTAGAATTGAATCTGTTGATAATTTTAAAAACTTAGGTAACAATTATATTGTGAGTGGTCGTGGTTCAAGTTGAGGTATATTAACCTCCCAATCGGACCGTTCGGGGTTCAATTCCAGCCGTGACCGAAGTACTTTTTTTTCGGGCAACTAAAATCTTGAGAGATGAAATTTTGCCTAAATACAACATCAAGTCAATTTACACTAATAATTTAGTTTCCCCATTAAATGTTGGATGTCACCCATTGAGCGAAATAACCACTAAGCCCAGAAAGTTCTTAAAAAAAAAAAAATTAAAAATAATAAAAATAATTGACAATACACTGAGTTGGTTTTGGTGGGACAACTTTACTACCTTAGTCGTTATTGCACGCAACCAATATTGAAACTTCTTCAACCCAAAAAGTAAAATATGGGGTTTTTTGTTCGGGAATTCTTTATTTTAATAAATCTGCAATTAGGACAATTTGTTAAGTGAGTCATAGAACTTTAATTTACCTTAAAATTCTTTCACTAAGGCGTCTTTATTGCTTCAAAAATTCACACATCTTTTTTGAAGGCTGTTATCCTACTTTAATTAACGAATCAACTTCAGAGATTTTGTAACTGCACCCTTAATAAATAAAGCATATTTCGCACGCTTTTATTATGCCATCGCATAATAATCTAAATTAAACTCGAACAGGAATCCAAAAAAGTTGTAATTGTCAGAACCGAATTTAAACTGTTTCAATATAAGCGATTGCCATTTCGCACTTAAAGCTCTCCGGGAAAATTTCAGCGTCACATGGATCAAATAAAAGTTAACTTAGGTTGCTGTGGTTTGTACATTGATGAAATCATGATTTTTCATAGAACCAGTAAAGAGCATCTGCGAAACCTGGCGAATTTCGAGTTTAGGTCCAACTGTCACGGTATTCAGTAGCATTCTGACTTTTGTTTATCATTTTTAATTCATATTTCGTTTCTTCCCCTCATTCAACTAATCACATAATTTCTTGCTCAATAAGTTTTTTCCTCTGGTTCGCTCTTTTTATTGTTGGCATACATACTTCACTTTGTAGCCGGTTAGTTTCGCAACAGTGTGTATATTGGATTCATGTTTTATTCCTCCCCAATAATTTTGTTGACGCTTTTTATTTACCAGATATTTGATATGTCTTGCAGTATAATTAATTGCTCTATTGACACTCAATGATGAATTTTTATCCGGACGGACTCACCACTTACCCAAAAATTGTGTCTTCAATCTCTCTCTGCCTTTTTTCTCCCTACTTCATCTATCCATCAAACAAGGGGAATTTCCCCAAGTTTGGATGACTAATGACTAATAAGCGTCTGATTTTTCACATACATAAAATGCTCGAAAGTATAATATTTTATATGAAGTGCTAAGGTTTCAGCGCAAGTATTTTATATTTCAAATCAGCATGGACTTCTAAAATATAGATCAGCTACTACGAATTTTGTCAGTTTCGTACCCTTTGCGCTTTTAGCCCTAGAAAATGGCAACAAAATCAGTGTCATTTCTATAGATTTTGCTAATCCCTTTGATAAAATATTTCATCAATAAATCCTTTTCAAATGGTCTTCCCTCAGCTCCCCATGTTATTGAAATAGATATATTTTTATCTGTAAAACCGGTATTATGGCATTAGGTCAGCCCTCTTAGCTCCAACGTCCATCTCAATTCCGAGTTGAACAAGAGTAATCTCAATTCAGAGAAAAAAAGCGATACATACTGCTTTTTAAAAGAGGGTTACCAGATTCAGGACGTTTTGTGTGTCGATTTTGTAAGTGCGGATGTCTTAAAAGTTTCTATTGTAGTTAACAATGAAGTGTTCGTTTTTTGTGTCTATAGGCTGCATATATTTAATGTTTCCATGTTTATGAAAGAATTTTCGGATCTTTTAATTAAAGTAAAAGCTAAAAACCTAATTGTTATTGGGGATATCAACATTAACAATTTAGATAGTAATAAAACTGTCTCAACATACTTAGCCTTATTAGCTGCGCATGGCCTTGATTCTTTTATTAATGAGCCTACTAAGATTGGGCCAGGTAGTTGTTTGGACAACATTAATGGGCGATTCAAATGTGTTTCATCTAGCAAATGTGAGAAATTCATTCTTTATTTGATAATTACAAACCATAGTATGACAGGACTCCTTGTAAAAACGTTTTATGGGAAGCATTGCAATTGTTCAAAACCTCTGAAAAACTATGAAAATTAACTTTAGTAGACTTAGAAAAAATCTACTTTGTGAGTTTTGGAATGATGTCTATTCATGTTGTGATGTTTCGAATTCGTACGCAATATTTGTGGAGTGCCTTAAGAAGCATTTTTATAATTGTTGCTCTTCCTTACCTAAAAAGAATTAAGAAAAAGACTCAAGCCCTGGATCTCTAGATACTTAGTAAATAAAGTCAATAAAAAAAGAACAAACTTTTAATGAAATGCTTTCGATACCCTTGTAATATAAATTTTAAAACTAAATTCACTAAATTTTGCGCTGAGCTGAAAAAGAAGATTTAAATTTATCGTGATACCTACAATATTACCGAAATTGTTTTGATTTTGCCAGAGGAAACCTCAGATACGAATTGAAATTAGTGAATAGTTTACTAAACAAATCTTCTTCCACAAAAAGACCTATATCTTTGCGTATCAGTAACGGTTTAATCCCTGACAAATACGAAATCGGTGAAGTATTTAATGACTACTACACTAATATTGCCAGTTGTTTGCAACCCTGTCAAGTAAACTCATCTTGTGCTCTCTTTATGTGTGCCGAACCTTTTCAAAGAAAAAGCTTTGGTTATAAACCTATATCATGCTTGAAATATTCGAAGCTATTCGCTGTTTAAAAAATACTAATTCAGGTGGCGCAGATGGTATCTCAAGTATGATTCTTAAAAAAATTGCTTAGTTCATAGTGGATGTCTTAAAGGACATCTTCAATGGCTGCGTTTTTGCAGGGGTTTTTCCTGATGAACTCAAGCGTGCCGATATTATACCTTTGTTCAAAAAAGGTTCTGCAGTTGAACTATGCAATTACAGGCCTATTTTCCACTTCCCTGTGCTAAGTAAGGTTTTTGAAACAGTTTGGCTTTCGGAAAGAAAAATCTACTGAAGATGCTCTACTGCAGTGCTGTGCCCAAAAAATGTATAATCTTAGTGGTAAAAAGTGTACAGCTGGCTTGTTCATTGACATTACCAAAGCTTTTGACATGGTCAATCACGATATTCTGTTGGGTAAACTGGAAAAAGCTGGATTTCGTGGCTTTATGTTTGATTGGTTAAAGTCTTACCTAAAAAGTAGGTCACAAAGTGTGAAGATTGATCAGAAAAGGAGCGAAATAAATTTGTTTAACCTGAGTGTACCCCAAGGCTCTGTATTGGGTCCAATTCTATTTCTCATCTACATTAATTCACTTTTTGCACTTGGTTTTTAAGGCTCCCCAACTGCCTTCGCGGATGGTACAGCTTTTTCAGATGGTAAGAATAGCCCTTTGGAACTCTTTGCTGACAAATTGCTATTCGAATTTGTTGAGAATCTGGTTTGAGAATCACAAGTTGATAATTAGCTCCAAAACAAGAATTATGTATTTCACTTTGTCATCAGTACACGGTTTCGGAGCAAATGTCCACTTTCATGCACCCGAGTGTCAAACATTCAAATGTTTGAATTTCAATTGCATCCATAAACCTACCACTCCCACTTTTTGTAGTACTCTTATGGGACGAGGAATCATTGGTAGAGATTTCACGGAATTTGTCGACTTTGAGACAGAAACCCTGAAATACCGAAATATAGAAATACCAAAGGTAGATATAAACGCCACCAGTTCGGCCTCCGCCTGCCAGAATCAGATTGTAGAGCTTTCGTCGAAAGCAATTGTTTTGGCAAAGGTGGTCCTCATAGCCCCCGATTCTATTTTATGGAGCCGGAAAATAAGAGCCCTCGAAGATTAGGTACGGCTTTATGAAAATATATTGCGTCTTAAACAAAAGAAAATTGCCACAGGATTGAAAAGGTCCATACAAGGTGATAGCCCGTATCATTGATGTTGTCTGCCGGATCCAGCATGAGAATCGAGGAAATATAAAGGTGGTCCATTTAGATAAAATGAGTAATTTCAACGAAACGACGAATGATGAAGTTATTCGGGACAAAAAACTTAAGGGAGGGAGAAGTATGATAACTGTATATTGGATTCATGTTTTATTCCTCCCCAATAATTTTGTTGACGCTTTTTATTTACCAGATATTTGATATGTCTTGCAGTATAATTAATTGCTCTATTGACACTCAATGATGAATTTTTATCCGGACGGACTCACCACTTACCCAAAAATTGTGTCTTCAATCTTTCTCTGCCTTTTTTCTCCCTACTTCATCTATCCATCAAACAAGGGGAATTTCCCCAAGTTTGGATGACTTATGACTAATAAGCGTCTGATTTTTCACATACATAAAATGCTCGAAAGTATAATATTTTATATGAAGTGCTAAGGTTTCAGCGCAAGTATTTTATATTTCAAATCAGCATGGACTTCTAAAATATAGATCAGCTACTACGAATTTTGTCAGTTTCGTACCCTTTGCGCTTTTAGCCCTAGAAAATGACAACAAAATCAGTGTCATTTCTATAGATTTTGCTAATCCCTTTGATAAAATATTTCATCAATAAATCCTTTTCAAATGGTCTTCCTTCAGCTCCCCATGTTATTGAAATAGATATATTTTTATCTGGAAAACCGGTATTATGGCATAAGGTCAGCCCTCTTAGCTTCAACGTCCATCTCAATTCCGAGTTGAACAAGAGTAATCTCAAGTCAGAGAAAAAAAGCGATACATACTGCTTTTTAAAAGAGGGTTACCAGATTCAGGACGTTTTGTGTGTCGATTTTGTAAGTGCGGATGTCTTAAAAGTTTCTATTGTAGTTAACAATGAAGTGTTCGTTTTTTGTGTCTATAGGCTGCATATATTTAATGTTTCCATGTTTATGAAAGAATTTTCGGATCTTTTAATTAAAGTAAAAGCTAAAAACCTAATTGTTATTGGGGATATCAACATTAACAATTTAGATAGTAATAAAACTGTCTCAACATACTTAGCCTTATTAGCTGCGCATGGCCTTGATTCTTTTATTAATGAGCCTACTAAGATTGGGCCAGGTAGTTGTTTGGACAACATTAATGGGCGATTCAAATGTGTTTCATCTAGCAAATGGGAGAAATTCATTCTTTATTTGATAATCACAAACCATAGTATGACAGGACTCCTTGTAAAAACGTTTTATAGGAAGCATTGCAATTGTTCAAAACCTCTGAAAAACTATGAAAATTAACTTTAGTAGACTTAGAAAAAATCTACTTTGTGAGTCATGGAATGATGTCTATTCATGTTGTGATGTTTCGAATTCGTACGCAATATTTGTGGAGTGCCTTAAGAAGCATATTTATAATTGTTGCTCTTCCTTACCTAAAAAGAATTAAGAAAAAGACTCAAGCCCTGGATCTCTAGATACTTAGTAAATAAAGTTAATAAAAAAAGAACAAACTTTTAATGAAATGCTTTCGATACCCTTGTAATATAAATTTTAAAACTAAATTCACAAAATTTTGCGCTGAGCTGAAAAAGAAGATTTAAATTTATCCTGATACCTACAATATTACCGAAATTGTTTTGATTTTGCCAGAGGAAACCTCAGATACGAATTGAAATTAGTGAATAGTTTACTAAACAAATCTTCTTCCACAAAAAGACCTATATCTTTGCGTATCAGTAACGGTTTAATCCCTGACAAATACGAAATCGGTGAAGTATTTAATGACTACTACACTAATATTGCCAGTTGTTTGCAACCCTGTCAAGTAAACTCATCTTGTGCTCTCTTTATGTGTGCGGAACCTTTTCAAAGAAAAAGCTTTGGTTATAAACCTATATCATGCTTGAAATATTCGAAGCTATTCGCTGTTTAAAAAATACTAATTCAGGTGGCGCAGATGGTATCTCAAGTATGATTCTTAAAAAAATTGCTTAGTTCATAGTGGATGTCTTAAAGGACATCTTCAATGGCTGCGTTTTTGCAGGGGTTTTTCCTGATGAACTCAAGCGTGCCGATATTATACCTTTGTTCAAAAAAGGTTCTGCAGTTGAACTATGCAATTACAGGCCTATTTTCCACTTCCCTGTGCTAAGTAAGGTTTTTGAAACAGTTTGGCTTTCGGAAAGAAAAATCTACTGAAGATGCTCTACTGCAGTGCTGTGCCCAAAAAATGTATAATCTTAGTGGTAAAAAGTGTACAGCTGGCTTGTTCATTGACATTACCAAAGCTTTTGACATGGTCAATCACGATATTCTGTTGGGTAAACTGGAAAAAGCTGGATTTCGTGGCTTTATGTTTGATTGGTTAAAGTCTTACCTAAAAAGTAGGTCACAAAGTGTGAAGATTGATCAGAAAAGGAGCGAAATAAATTTGTTTAACCTGAGTGTACCCCAAGGCTCTGTATTGGGTCCAATTCTATTTCTCATCTACATTAATTCACTTTTTGCACTTGGTTTTTAAGGCTCTCCAACTACCTTCGCGGATGGTACAGCTTTTTCATATGGTAAGAATAGCCCTTTGGAACTCTTTGCTGACAAATTGCTATTCGAATTTGTTGAGAATCTGGTTTGAGAATCACAAGTTGATAATTAGCTCCAAAACAAGAATTATGTATTTCACTTTGTCATCAGTACACGGTTTCGGAGCAAATGTCCACTTTCATGCACCAGAGTGTCAAACATTCAAATGTTTGAATTTCAATTGCATCCATAAACCTACCACTCCCACTTTTTGTAGTACTCTTATGGGACGAGGAATCATTGGTAGAGATTTCACGGAATTTGTCGACTTTGAGACAGAAACCCTGAAATACCGAAATATGGAAATACCAAAGGTAGATGGAAACGCCACCAGTTCGGCCTCCGCCTGCCAGAATCAGATTGTAGAGCTTTCGTCGAAAGCAATTGTTTTGGCAAAGGTGGTCCTCATAGCCCCCGATTCTATTTTATGGAGCCGGAAAATAAGAGCCCTCGAAGATTAGGTACGGCTTTATGAAAATATATTGCGTCTTAAACAAAAGAAAATTGCCACAGGATTGAAAAGGTCCATACAAGGTGATAGCCCGTATCATTGATGTTGTCTGCCGGATCCAGCATGAGAATCGAGGAAATATAAAGGTGGTCCATTTAGATAAAATGAGTAATTTCAACGAAACGACGAATGATGAAGTTATTCGGGACAAAAAACTTAAGGGAGGGAGAAGTATGATAACCGCATTAATGTGAACAACGAGATCTATTGCATTCATTAGAGGAATAATGGAACCTCTTAACGAATATTCTGGAAATTTAGAAAGATGTATTGAACGCTGGATAGTACAGAAAGTTCTCCAAAGATGACAGGAATATAAATACTGGGATCGATTGGAGGTAAAATCAGTTCTTAAGTGGAATTTAAAAGGTGAATTAAGGGCAGTAAATAAGTTGTTTAAGAGAAAGATAAATAAATAAAAATAGTTGATAAAAGTGATTATAGTGTAACTTGTAGTTGTGTTGAAAAGACGGTTGTATTGAAAGGAATAAGTTCTATCACTTGAACCCACCCAAACATTTTACAATATATTATCATAGTTCACAAAGGACCAAAAGTAAATTACAGATCACAGATGAACAGTAAATACAATAAATTATATTTTTCAGTTTATTGTTATAAGTGCCAAACACCTGTTTTAGGGTCTTGTTCTTCATTGCGTCAGCTTCTCTAATAATTGCTTGTACAGCGCAGTCCGTCGTTTCACCAGCTCCGCCAGGAAACCCGGCTTAGACCCACATGATTAGTTCACTCCGGGTGACTTTACCAAGCACTAAAGTGTATCAACTTTACACGTGCATAAAGTTCTTTAAATGTTTAATCGGCAAGAGTACGGTAACTTTTTTTGATAACGGTTTTTTGAAGAACAGTTCAATACAAGCATATTTTGCTATAAGAGGGGGGTCTATGTCCCCCTGTTTGGGCTGGAGAGGCAGTTTCATAAAAAAGATGTCCTAGAAATTGAAAAAAAAAATATTTAAAAAAAAAAACGGTAATACTAACAATTAAGTTTAACACCTTTTTTAAAGCCAACACTGTTCTATTGGCTAAAAAAAAGACACCCCCTCCTAAAGAAAAAAATTCTTGTATTGGACTGTTCTAAAAAAAAAACCGTTATCAATTTTTGGCGCCTAAGTTATCGTACACTCCCCGTTTAATCTGTTTCCAATTCATAAATAATTTTCTAGACCCCTCATCCGGCTGGAAGGACCATTCTGTGTCGGTAGGCCACTTAGCACCATTAAAAAATGGACGACTTTGACGCTGACGATTTAGAAAAAAATTGTTTTGTGGATCTTTTAATTAATCTACACGACTAAAAGGCACTGAGCACTACTAAATATAAGCATTAGCCCCTGCACGGTATGCAGGTATGGACATAAATTTTAAGGAATAACTAGGAATATCAAAAACAGCATTGATCTGTTTGGAACAAATGCTTCGTGAACAAAAATATTATCCATTATATTATACTCTTTTATACGCGGCACAAGTTAAAGTGTATTTCGTCTTTCGCCAAACACGAAAAAGAAGAAATTCAAGCGCATCTAGAACAAGTCGGAGACGGTAAGAAAAAATACGAAGACATTCAATTGAAAATTGTTAGCAGAGACGAAAATCTTACGGTTTCAAATGATTTCGCCCACGAAGAAAATTTTGACATTAAGCATTTCGAGTTAAAAACAAATTTATTAACCCGATTAAACGCACTTAGCTCGGTGTATCCACATCCCACCGACAAGTATCCGCGGAACGAAATACAACAATGGTTGATTCGAATAATCAGTTTTCTTGACTCGTATAACAACAAGAATCCTCGAGCAGTTTAATGATTCTGTATTACAAATGAAAATTCCTTTTCCATCTGAATTTGAATATAAATTACCCGTATTACATATTCCCAGCTTTAGCGGAAAACCCGAAGATTGGGGTTCGGTTCACGATTTTTACGTTAGTTTAGTTTACGAAAAGGTTATCGAATATCAAAAAGTTTCAATATCTAGAGACACTTGTTAAAGACAAGGCAGAAAGATTATTGAAATACACATTGGTGTCCAATGCGAATTATCAGGAAGCGTGGGAAAAATTGAAGCAACATTTTAATAAAAAAAATTCCCATGGTCACAAATGAAATTCAACGTTTCTTAGATCAACCAGCTATCAAGGAACCTAATGACGCGATTGCAATTCGTTATTTATACGATAGTTGTTAGGGTGCTAAAATCATTGAAGACTGAAGGATGTGATCCGTGATAGATTCACATTGCATTGCAAAAACTAGACAACGAAACTAAGAGGTTATGGGCTCACGAAAATGTGGATAGGGATTACGATTGGCAGTCTTTCTTAGCGCCTAGCAGTAGAAGTTATCATTCTACCAAACCATCTAATTCGCAAGACAGTATTCATAGGCGGCTGTTTCGAAAACATTTGTAACACAACCCGATAAATGCAAACTGGGTTTTACTGAATCGCATGGAACCTATCATTTATAATATATCATATACATATATTTATTTATTGATTATAAATTCAATTTATGGCATAATTGTCTCAGGGAGTCGCATAGCGTAAACGTAAGTTGGTCATAAATTTGCAAGTATTGCAACAAGAGGCACAGTAGTCTAAGTTTTTCGCAAAATCATATACATATACATATACAGTAGCTTTTCTGTGAATGCTGTAAGGGAGAATGACTCCAATCCTACTACTTTAATATACGGCCGTTGTTCTAACTTATGAAAGTCAAAGATCACCACATGCTCATCGTACCTTATAAGACTCTGCTTCTCAATCTAACTTCGCAACCAAATCACTAATCATGGAATTAGGATTAACCACGAAAGACATCACGTTCTTGATACAAGGAATCGGTTTGACATTATAGTTGGCTCTCGTGCATTAACTTTTAATAACAACATTGAATTCCTCATACTTGTGAAGTCCCTCAATTCGAAATAGACATCAAACAACTTGATATTCCCAACAGTTTGGTATTAGCAGATCCATACTTTAATGTCCCTGATACCATAGATTTGCTAATAGGTGGCGAATATTTCTACAAGGTTTTCAAACTCGAACGTCTAAGTCTTGGGGTTAACTGGCCCATTCTGCAAAACTCATCATTTGGCTGGCTTGTTACTGGTAGATGTTAGGGGTGCTTTATCGTGAGCTTTGATTTTCAATAGGCTTTTTTTGACAGATTACGCGTGACTCCTATCAAACTCCTTTGCCAGTTTTATTTAGTATCGTTTGGCAACTTATCATAAAAATACTCACATCACAACAGCGTCTGCAAATTCTTCAACTCTATTACGAAAATCAGCGTTCTGTGAGAAATCGACCTACTGAAATAACTATTGCCAATACCAGTCGCAAATTTAAGTCCAATTTAGTGGATGATACACGACCGGTTAAATGTAGTCAAAAGAC
Source organism: Volucella inanis (assembly GCA_907269105.1). Lineage (NCBI taxonomy): Eukaryota > Metazoa > Arthropoda > Insecta > Diptera > Syrphidae > Volucella > Volucella inanis. Next base: position 9,414,779 of record OU026158.1, read on the forward strand.
TATAGCATCTATAGCTGAGAGTGTACGCGAAGCCCAAGACGAATCGATTCGTCATCGGTCTCAGCAGATTGGCTTGGCGTATTCGATAACTTGGCGTATGTTATGTGAGGATCTCAGCCTAAAAGCGTACAAAATTCAACTTGCGCAAGAATTGAAGCCAGGCGACTTGAATTTGCGTCATATTTTCCGTGAATGGGCTCTGGGTTTATGGGCTTGTGGAATCATTGGCCCATATTTCTTCAAAAATGAGCGAAAGCAGAATGTTAACTTCAATGGTAACGTACCGGACTATGTGCTTCCTTAAATTCAAGCACATGATCTCGGTGAGCTCTGATTTTAGCAAGACGACGCTACGAGCCACACAGCGCGTGAAATAATGGACTTGTTGAGAAAACATTTTGGTGAGCACTTAATTTCACGTTTTTCTACAGTAAATTGATCGCCTAGGTCGTGCGATATCACACCGTTGGACTATTTTGTCTGGGGATATGTAAAGTCTCAGGTCTTCAGGAATAAGGCAGCTACGATTGACGCATTGGAAGCCAACATTACTCGTGCTATACGCGAGATACCACTCGCTGTGCTCGAAAGAGTTTCCAAAAATTAGACATTTCGAATGGACCACTTCAGACGTAGTCGTGGCCAACATTACATGATATCATTTTCTAAAGGTAAATATCTTAAATTGTTCTTTTAACCGATAATAAAAATTTTAAGTTAACTTTCAAATTTACTTTCATTCGAACTGAAAACCAAAATTCTACCCAGAACTGTCTACTAGTCTCCAATAAAGATCTCGATAAGATGCTTTCAACATTTTGGGAGGTAGGTTACAGTCTTGATAACAAAAAATCATTATCGTTAGAGGACATTACTTAATGATGTCTATATAGATGATGTATTAACCGGGTGCCAAACTGTAGAAGAAGCGAAGGTATTACAACGTAAGTTGAAGGAGCTTCTCTTGGAAGGATGTTTTAATTTACGAAAATGGCTTTCAAATCGCCAAGAAGTTCATGATCGAATACCCTTTGCAGACCGGAGTTATCGGATATAGACTTTAACATGGAAGTGGAAATTAAAACGCTTGGCCTGAGGTAGCATCCTTTATATGACAACTTCCTTTTCACCACTTTAAAATCAAAACGAAACTCCACAAAATGAATTGCACTATCAGAGATTGCTAAGCTCTTCGACCCCTTAGGATTGCTTGGACCTATAATTATGACTGCGAAACTTCTGATGCAGGAACTCTGGAAAAGAAAATGTTCTTGGGATGATTTTTTACTGTAGGATTTGTCGAAACATTCGGATTCATATCTATCAATGCTTACGTTGATATGATCAATGAGGTTAGCATTGGGAAATACCAGAAGTATGCGAAAAAAGGACTTGAGTTTTAAATATTTTTGGCTACCTAAATGACCCTTGCAAAATCAATTAGGCATTCTCAAATTTCGTAAGCATATACTGACCAAACCTCTAGCAATAAAGGTATAACATAATATTTCAGAAAGCATTTGTAGTTTTTTCTAACCTAAGTGAGCAAATAATGTTGCGTTTAGGCAACGTTGGGGGTAGCCGCGGCGTAAAACAAAACGATATTACATTGGCACGAAAGAGAAAAATAATGCTATTTCTTTTTCTTCCTTACCATAAAGGATATTCGGTCAATTAAATTTTTTTGCGTTAATTCATGCAACACCCAAGCATCGAGCTTCTTTGAGTAGCCTGCTCGTTTTAGATGATTCCAAACTGTCATGCGGTTGATGTTTAGTGCCTCCGTTATCTTCAAACAGTTTCCGTGCCGGCATTATCAGATCAGTGTTTCCAGATAAATGGACACCAACACCATCTAGTGACAAAAAACCGCGGAGACTTTACATTGCCAATACTATGTATATATAACACCAACTTGTATAGAGAGATTCATCGTGAGGTTTGATTTATAATGTAAAACAACATACACAAATTTGAAAGTAAACTTAACATTTTTATTATCAGTTAAAAGAAAAATTCATGGCATTTACATTTCAAAAATGATATCATGTAAATGTTAGCTACAACCACGTCTGAGGTGGTCCATTCTGAAAGTCCAATTTTGGGCGACTCGTTCGAGCATATCGACTGGTGTCGATTTGTGGATTTTGTGAGTTTTTCTTTTTTTATCTGACCTCTAAGTGTTCTTTGCCTCGCTGGGAGTATCTGTAAGTACAGTCACAATTAATAATTTTTTTTTAAATTTTGAAAAAAAAATTTTTTTTTCTTACGTCTGCGAGTTATTACACATCATGGGTTCCTTTGAGAGGCTGCAGAGAACATTCTTGCACAGATCACAGCAAATTTTGTAAGCGGTCGGAGCATAAGAGGACAACAAATTATTTATCAGGACGGATCACAATTCTTGAAAGCAATAACATAGGCAAGTTCCGAGTACAACGCTGAAGGAATCATTTCAACAGAGACCGTCAAGGTAGAAGAATTGGAAGCCATCCATAAAAAAATAAAGAGATTTATCTGTAATACAAGAAATAAATTTTCTTTCAGAAATCACAACGTTGCGTAAACGCAAGATTTTTTTGCGACAAACACAACTATATTTAATTATTTTTAGCTTTATACATAGTTATTCGGGACATAATAGGTTAAAAAATCTTCGAAATGTGTTATAACCCTAAAGGTTATAGAATTTTCTGAATTTAATCGAATTTAATGCACTCAGACAAAGAACTAGTTCATTATATTCCTTGTAAAGTTTCTTTTAATTAAATCTTTCAGTCTTACGAAGAAAGATGAGTAAGCTTTTTAGTGATAAGTTGCCTGTAGTTCCAGCATTCACCACGTCAGAGCCAAGTATCTGCAGCCTGATGGGAGCGTAAGCCAGATATTCACAGAGATAGTGCTCTGCGGTGTCGTCATCACTTTCGCAGCAAGCATCGCACACAAGCAAGCAAGCAAACTCAGCATTTTGCAAAAGTGCAATGCCCCGTCACGATGCCAATAAGCAGCCTGCAGTCTTTCCTGCTGAGAGACAGCAGAAAGGCCGCTGACTACTTAGAGACATCGGAAAGTATTCGTTTGGCCTGCCTACATCCCGTGGAACTGTGTCATCTACAGTTGTGTTCGTATGAGACCCAACTGTCATTGGGATTCGGGTCCTGAACAACTCTCCTGTGAACCGTACCTGGCAAGAGTCACTGAATTTAGCCTTCCGATCTGCGTTCAGTGATCTCTTGGATTCTCTAACTCGCTTGGAAGTCGTATGAGGGTTCAGACATTTGACATTTGCACATAAATTTTCGTTAACATTGTTTTACCTGCAAAGCAAAGTGCTTATCTGCAGGTGGTTGGGCATAACATTGATATAGTTTTGAAGTGATTTCAAATTGAAAAGATTAAGTTTAAATATAATTAGTTCATTTTGAAGTTAATATTATTACTGTGATTTTAAGAATTACTAATATGACTCTACTTTACATGATGAAATTCAATAAAATGTTTTTTAAACTCTTTTTTTCCTTTTTTTTTAAATTAGGAATAATTTTCAGTAACGGTGGGAGCGAATTTAACAGTTTAGGAACAGTGCATCGTAGTTCTTTGTCTTCGTACGAGTTGTAAGCTATTGGATGTTCTAGCATCCCTTGGGCACGTCTTCGGGTGTTTAGCGTGTGGTTGATGGGTTGAAGAAACCGTCGGTCGTCCATGTAAATTAGGAGTGTTGTCATCTGGAAAAATGTCTTTACATCTAAAATTTTAAAACTTGAATTAGTGTGTCGAATAATTTTAACAAGACGATGTTGTAAGTTTGATATCTTTTCCAGGTGGGTTTTTGCTGCATTTCCCCAGGCCAGAATCCCGTATCTAATGCGTGACTCTGCCAACGAGTAGTACACTTGCTTTAGTACCTACATATATGAGTAACGCTTAAGATACACCATTGAAAATATAGTGCTCTTAAAATGAAGACGCAGTACATTAACGTACACATAGGAAATTTTCGTCAATGGTAACTCCGAGTTATTTAATGGTTTTAACTACCTCGATTGTACTGCTGCTTCTCAGTAATGGACAACGATCATTTCGATGAAAGATTTGAATAACTTCCGTTGGCTTCGATGGAGTCCGAATATGCATCAACTTAGTTTTATTTGCGTTGATCACCAGGCCGTTGTCATGACACCATTCAGATACAAGGTTGAACTCGAGTTGCAGTATCTTTATGGTTAAGTACAGGTCCTTGTGTTTCACGACGATTGCGATGTCATCAGCGTAGGCATATGCCGTAGCTTTTTTAAATGTTCTAAATAGTTCATATGTGAACAGTATAAATAAATGGGGCCCAGTTTGGAACCTTGTGGCACGCCGTATCTATCTATAAAAAGCACGAGTACGTGGTGGTTTTTATTCAGTCCAGCATTCACGACGTTAGTAAATACCCCAGAAATGATTGAGTGCTCTTGCACTTTTGAAAACCAAATTGATTTAGATGAATCACTTTGTGCTTCGACATAAAACATTTAACAATTAACAACTTCCTCTTCCAAACATTTTTCAACCGCTGGTAGAATTGAAATCAATCTATAATTCTCCGTATCTCTTTTTATTTCTCCCCTGTATATTGGGCGAATTATTGAAATTTTCATTAGTTTTGGCACACAGGACTGACGATCTTCGTGATTATAGGATTTATTTTGAGATCAACTGGTCGAATGTTGTCTGATCCAGGACCTATTTTGTCACTCAGTTGACACAGTATTTTGTAAACTTCAGGCTCTGTTGCTACCTCTACGTAAATACTCTTTTGAAGTTGCCAGTTCTCATGGTTAGAAGTTTTTGTATCCCAGATATGAATGATGTATGCCGCTTGATTTGAAAACCGCTCCGCAAATTCCTCAACAATGTCTTTTAAGCCATCGGCAGCATTTGGAAAATTACTTTTAATTGCTTCATCTACTGAGCATTTTTTTCTTCCTAGCGGTTCACTCACAATACTCCACGTTTTCCTCGGGTCGTTGTTGGCATTTAAAAACTTTTGTTTGTATTTGACTTTTATAAGTTGAATGTTCTTAGTAACTTCGTTTCGATATCTTTTGTACTCGTCTTACATCTGGGGCTGTTTTTCCACCTCCTATATAACTCATGCCTTTTTTTGCACATTGGGACTATTTCTGGAGTTATCCATGGCTTATGCTTCCGTGTTCTTTTGCTTGTGGTTATTTTACTTGATTCAGCATAGATCTTATTCATTTCTCCTACGAATTTATTGTAGAGTGCCGCAACGTCATTTTCTTGAAGTATATGTTGCCAGTCTGTACTTTGAATAAGCTCATTAACGTTTTGCTGATTAATATTTTTAACCTCGGTTTCACATGGTGTTTCAGAGCTATTTAAGCTTTTCAATGCATATAAAACAACGTAATGGTCAGAGAGATCGGTTTCAATTACTGCTGAGAATATTTCACCCTTAGTTATACTAACATATACGTGGTCAATAAACGTCGCTGTGTTATTTAAAACATCAATACGAGTGGGACATTTAATCACGCTTGTTAGCCCTTTGGAAGCCATCATATCCATGTATTTTAAGACAAGTGAGTTATTCTCATCTCTGATGTTAATATTGATATCTCCCAACACGATATTCGCATTTATAATTTCATCTAATTCTTCAATAAACCTTCCAACACTCGAGCTAGGTCGCCTGCATATTGCATGTACATGCTTTTGTTCATCGTTATGGCATATTTCTAGGTGCATTCCCTCGAAGTTTATTGGGCTAGCTGGAAACCTTTTTTAAGTTATATTGTCTCTTATAAGTATTGAAACTCCTTCTCCTTTCGTCGCATCACGGTTTAGAAATTCAGGATTAAAACCCTCAATGTTATAGAAAAAAAATTTTTTTTTGCGGTATATTGATTTCATTCAACACTAAAATATCGACGTAACATAGCACATTTTCGATTTCCACTATAAATACATCCCACGTTTTGGTGATCGATCTAATATTAAAACTGACACAACAAAAATTCATTTTTTCCAAATATTTTTTCCGATGCCGTGTATTACCCTAAAGTCAACATCAGCTTCACTATATGTGTTTTCCCTTAGATTATTTTATTTCGATTCTCTCAATAAGTATGACGTACAACAACAATGCTTAGTTGTGCATCTTGTTTACATCGTCGCAAGACCCGATGTGTATGGATTCATCGTTTTCTTCTTTTTTTTTTTGCTAATATTTTACCGGCTGTTTTCCACACAAACTTCCAGTTGCACTCTCTGACTTTGTTTTTTTTGCTAGCCAAAGAAGGTGCTTATTACTAGGTGTGAGATGATTGTTTACATAAATTAATGCTTCGATTTCGGGTGTTTTCTCTGATATTCTTCAGAGGAATACTCTGAAAAGAAAATGCTCTTGGGATGATTTTTTACTGAAGGATTTGTCGAAACATTCGGATTCATATCTATCAATGCTTACGTTGATATGATCAATGAGGTTAGCATTGGGAAATACCAGAAGTATGCGAAAAAAGGACTTGAGTTTTAAATATTTTTGGCTACCTAAATGACCCTTGCAAAATCAATTAGGCATTCTCAAATTTCGTAAGCATATACTGACCAAACCTCTAGCAATAAAGGTATAACATAATATTTCAGAAAGCATTTGTAGTTTTTTCTAACCTAAGTGAGCAAATAATGTTGCGTTTAGGCAACGTTGGGGGTAGCCGCGACGTAAAACAAAACGATATTACATTGGCACGAAAGAGAAAAATAATGCTATTTCTTTTTCTTCCTTACCATAAAGGATATTCGGTCAATTAAATTTTTTTGCGTTAATTCATGCAACACCCAAGCATCGAGCTTCTTTGAGTAGCCTGCTCGTTTTAGATGATTCCAAACTGTCATGCGGTTGATGTTTAGTGCCTCCGTTATCTCCAAACAGTTTCCGTGCCGGCATTATCAGATCAGTGTTTCCAGATAAATGGACACCAACACCATCTAGTGACAAAAAACCGCGGAGACTTTACATTGCCAATACTATGTATATATAACACCAACTTGTATAGAGAGATTCATCGTGAGGTTTGATTTATAATGTAAAACAACATACACAAATTTGAAAGTAAACTTAACATTTTTATTATCAGTTAAAAGAAAAATTCATGGCATTTACATTTCAAAAATGATATCATGTAAATGTTAGCCACAACCACGTCTGAGGTGGTCCATTCTGAAAGTCCAATTTTGGGCGACTTGTTCGAGCATATCGACTGGTGTCGATTTGTGGATTTTGTGAGTTTTTCTTTTTTTATCTGACTCCTAAGTGTTCTTTGCCTCGCTGGGAGTATCTGTAAGTACAGTCACAATTAATAATTTTTTTTTAAATTTTGAAAAAAAAAATTTTTTTTTCTTACGTCTGCGAGTTATTACACATCATGGGTTCCTTTGAGAGGCTGCAGAGAACATTCTTGCACAGATCACAGCAAATTTTGTAAGCGGTCGGAGCATCAGAGGACAACAAATTATTTATCAGGACGGATCACAATTCTTGAAAGCAATAACATAGGCAAGTTCCGAGTACAACGCTGAAGGAATCATTTCAACAGAGACCGTCAAGGTAGAAGAATTGGAAGCCATCCATAAAAAAATAAAGAGATTTATCTGTAATACAAGAAATAAATTTTCTTTCAGAAATCACAACGTTGCGTAAACGCAAGATTTTTTTGCGACAAACACAACTATATTTAATTATTTTTAGCTTTATACATAGTTATTCGGGACATAATAGGTTAAAAAATCTTCGAAATGTGTTATAACCCTAAAGGTTATAGAATTTTCTGAATTTAATCGAATTTAATGCACTCAGACAAAGAACTAGTTCATTATACTCCTTGTAAAGTTTCTTTTAATTAAATCTTTCAGTCTTACGAAGAAAGATGAGTAAGCTTTTTAGTGATAAGTTGCCTGTAGTTCCAGCATTCACCACGTCAGAGCCAAGTATCTGCAGCCTGATGGGAGCGTAAGCCAGATATTCACAGAGATAGTGCTCTGCGGTGTCGTCATCACTTTCGCAGCAAGCATCGCACACAAGCAAGCAAGCAAACTCAGCATTTTGCAAAAGTGCAATGCCCCGTCACGATGCCAATAAGCAGCCTGCAGTCTTTCCTGCTGAGAGACAGCAGAAAGGCCGCTGACTACTTAGAGACATCGGAAAGTATTCGTTTGGCCTGCCTACATCCCGTGGAACTGTGTCATCTACAGTTGTGTTCGTATGAGACCCAACTGTCATTGGGATTCGGGTCCTGAACAACTCTCCTGTGAACCGTACCTGGCAAGAGTCACTGAATTTAGCCTTCCGATCTGCGTTCAGTGATCTCTTGGATTCTCTAACTCGCTTGGAAGTCGTATGAGGGTTCAGACATTTGACATTTGCACATAAATTTTCGTTAACATTGTTTTACCTGCAAAGCAAAGTGCTTATCTGCAGGTGGTTGGGCATAACATTGATATAGTTTTGAAGTGATTTCAAATTGAAAAGATTAAGTTTAAATATAATTAGTTCTTTTTGAAGTTAATATTATTACTGTGATTTTAAGAATTACTAATATGACTCTACTTTACATGATGAAATTCAATAAAATGTTTTTTAAACTCTTTTTTTCCTTTTTTTTTAAATTAGGAATAATTTTCAGTAACGGTGGGAGCGAATTTAACAGTTTAGGAACAGTGCATCGTAGTTCTTTGTCTTCGTACGAGTTGTAAGCTATTGGATGTTCTAGCATCCCTTGGGCACGTCTTCGGGTGTTTAGCGTGTGGTTGATGGGTTGAAGAAACCGTCGGTCGTCCATGTAAATTAGGAGTGTTGTCATCTGGAAAAATGTCTTTACATCTAAAATTTTAAAACTTGAATTAGTGTGTCGAATAATTTTAACAAGACGATGTTGTAAGTTTGATATCTTTTCCAGGTGGGTTTTTGCTGCATTTCCCCAGGCCAGAATCCCGTATCTAATGCGTGACTCTGCCAACGAGTAGTACACTTGCTTTAGTACCTACATATATGAGTAACGCTTAAGATACACCATTGAAAATATAGTGCTCTTAAAATGAAGACGCAGTACGTTAATGTGCTCACACCATAGGAAATTTTCGTCAATGGTAACTCCGAGTTATTTAATGGTTTTAACTACCTCGATTGTACTGCTGCTTCTCAGTAATGGACAACGATCATTTCGATGAAAGATTTGAATAACTTCCGTTGGCTTCGATGGAGTCCGAATATGCATCAACTTAGTTTTATTTGCGTTGATCACCAGGCCGTTGTCATGACACCATTCAGATACAAGGTTGAACTCGAGTTGCAGTATCTTTATGGTTAAGTACAGGTCCTTGTGTTTCACGACGATTGCGATGTCATCAGCGTAGGCATATGCCGTAGCTTTTTTAAATGTTCTAAATAGTTCATATGTGAACAGTATAAATAAATGGGGCCCAGTTTGGAACCTTGTGGCACGCCGTATCTATCTATAAAAAGCACGAGTACGTGGTGGTTTTTATTCAGTCCAGCATTCACGACGTTAGTAAATACCCCAGAAATGATTGAGTGCTCTTGCACTTTTGAAAACCAAATTGGTTTAGATGAATCACTTTGTGCTTCGACATAAAACATTTAACAATTAACAACTTCCTCTTCCAAACATTTTTCAACCGCTGGTAGAATTGAAATCAATCTATAATTCTCCGTATCTCTTTTTATTTCTCCCCTGTATATTGGGCGAATTATTGAAATTTTCATTAGTTTTGGCACACAGGACTGACGATCTTCGTGATTATAGGATTTATTTTGAGATCAACTGGTCGAATGTTGTCTGATCCAGGACCTATTTTGTCACTCAGTTGACACAGTATTTTGTAAACTTCAGGCTCTGTTGCTACCTCTACGTAAATACTCTTTTGAAGTTGCCAGTTCTCATGGTTAGAAGTTTTTGTATCCCAGATATGAATGATGTATGCCGCTTGATTTGAAAACCGCTCCGCAAATTCCTCAACAATGTCTTTTAAGCCATCGGCAGCATTTGGAAAATTACTTTTAATTGCTTCATCTACTGAGCATTTTTTTCTTCCTAGCGGTTCACTCACAATACTCCACGTTTTCCTCGGGTCGTTGTTGGCATTTAAAAACTTTTGTTTGTATTTGACTTTTATAAGTTGAATGTTCTTAGTAACTTCGTTTCGATATCTTTTGTACTCGTCTTACATCTGGGGCTGTTTTTCCACCTCCTATATAACTCATGCCTTTTTTTGCACATTGGGACTATTTCTGGAGTTATCCATGGCTTATGCTTCCGTGTTCTTTTGCTTGTGGTTATTTTACTTGATTCAGCATAGATCTTATTCATTTCTCCTACGAATTTATTGTAGAGTGCCGCAACGTCATTTTCTTGAAGTATATGTTGCCAGTCTGTACTTTGAATAAGCTCATTAACGTTTTGCTGATTAATATTTTTAACCTCGGTTTCACATGGTGTTTCAGAGCTATTTAAGCTTTTCAATGCATATAAAACAACGTAATGGTCAGAGAGATCGGTTTCAATTACTGCTGAGAATATTTCACCCTTAGTTATACTAACATATACGTGGTCAATAAACGTCGCTGTGTTATTTAAAACATCAATACGAGTGGGACATTTAATCACGCTTGTTAGCCCTTTGGAAGCCATCATATCCATGTATTTTAAGACAAGTGAGTTATTCTCATCTCTGATGTTAATATTGATATCTCCCAACACGATATTCGCATTGTTTCCCTTTATAATTTCATCTAATTCTTCAATAAACCTTCCAACACTCGAGCTAGGTCGCCTGCATATTGCATGTACATGCTTTTGTTCATCGTTATGGCATATTTCTAGGTGCATTCCCTCGAAGTTTATTGGGCTAGCTGGTAACATTTTGTAAGTTATATTGTCTCTTATAAGTATTGAAACTCCTTCTTCTTTCGTCGCATCACGGTTTAGAAATTCAGGATTAAAACCCTCAATGTTATAGAAAAAAAATTTTTTTTTGCGGTATATTGATTTCATTCAACACTAAAATATCGACGTAACATAGCACATTTTCGATTTCCACTATAAATACATCCCACGTTTTGGTGATCGATCTAATATTAAAACTGACACAACAAAAATTCATTTTTTCCAAATATTTTTTCCGATGCCGTGTATTACCCTAAAGTCAACATCAGCTTCACTATATGTGTTTTCCCTTAGATTATTTTATTTCGATTCTCTCAATAAGTATGACGTACAACAACAATGCTTAGTTGTGCATCTTGTTTACATCGTCGCAAGACCCGATGTGTATGGATTCATCGTTTTCTTCTTTTTTTTTTTGCTAATATTTTACCGGCTGTTTTCCACAAAAACTTCCAGTTGCACTCTCTGACTTTGTTTTTTTGCTAGCCAAAGAAGGTGCTTATTACTAGGTGTGAGATGATTGTTTACATAAATTAATGCTTCGATTTCGGGTGTTTTCTCTGATATTCTTCAGAGGAATACTCTGAAAAGAAAATGTTCTTGGGATGATTTTTTACTGAAGGATTTGTCGAAACATTCGGATTCATATCTATCAATGCTTACGTTGATATGATCAATGAGGTTAGCATTGGGAAATACCAGAAGTATGCGAAAAAAGGACTTGAGTTTTAAATATTTTTGGCTACCTAAATGACCCTTGCAAAATCAATTAGGCATTCTCAAATTTCGTAAGCATATACTGACCAAACCTCTAGCAATAAAGGTATAACATAATATTTCAGAAAGCATTTGTAGTTTTTTCTAACCTAAGTGAGCAAATAATGTTGCGTTTAGGCAACGTTGGGGGTAGCCGCGACGTAAAACAAAACGATATTACATTGGCACGAAAGAGAAAAATAATGCTATTTCTTTTTCTTCCTTACCATAAAGGATATTCGGTCAATTAAATTTTTTTGCGTTAATTCATGCAACACCCAAGCATCGAGCTTCTTTGAGTAGCCTGCTCGTTTTAGATGATTCCAAACTGTCATGCGGTTGATGTTTAGTGCCTCCGTTATCTCCAAACAGTTTCCGTGCCGGCATTATCAGATCAGTGTTTCCAGATAAATGGACACCAACACCATCTAGTGACAAAAAACCACGGAGACTTTACATTGCCAATACTATGTATATATAACACCAACTTGTATAGAGAGATTCATCGTGAGGTTTGATTTATAATGTAAAACAACATACACAAATTTGAAAGTAAACTTAACATTTTTATTATCAGTTTAAAGAAAAATTCATGGCATTTACATTTCAAAAATGATATCATGTAAATGTTAGCCACAACCACGTCTGAGGTGGTCCATTCTGAAAGTCCAATTTTGGGCGACTCGTTCGAGCATATCGACTGGTGTCGATTTGTGGATTTTGTGAGTTTTTCTTTTTTTATCTGACCTCTAAGTGTTCTTTGCCTCGCTGGGAGTATCTGTAAGTACAGTCACAATTAATAATTTTTTTTTAAATTTTGAAAAAAAAATTTTTTTTTCTTACGTCTGCGAGTTATTACACATCATGGGTTCCTTTGAGAGGCTGCAGAGAACATTCTTGCACAGATCACAGCAAATTTTGTAAGCGGTCGGAGCATAAGAGGACAACAAATTATTTATCAGGACGGATCACAATTCTTGAAAGCAATAACATAGGCAAGTTCCGAGTACAACGCTGAAGGAATCATTTCAACAGAGACCGTCAAGGTAGAAGAATTGGAAGCCATCCATAAAAAAATAAAGAGATTTATCTGTAATACAAGAAATAAATTTTCTTTCAGAAATCACAACGTTGCGTAAACGCAAGATTTTTTTGCGACAAACACAACTATATTTAATTATTTTTAGCTTTATACATAGTTATTCGGGACATAATAGGTTAAAAAATCTTCGAAATGTGTTATAACCCTAAAGGTTATAGAATTTTCTGAATTTAATCGAATTTAATGCACTCAGACAAAGAACTAGTTCATTATATTCCTTGTAAAGTTTCTTTTAATTAAATCTTTCAGTCTTACGAAGAAAGATGAGTAAGCTTTTTAGTGATAAGTTGCCTGTAGTTCCAGCATTCACCACGTCAGAGCCAAGTATCTGCAGCCTGATGGGAGCGTAAGCCAGATATTCACAGAGATAGTGCTCTGCGGTGTCGTCATCACTTTCGCAGCAAGCATCGCACACAAGCAAGCAAGCAAACTCAGCATTTTGCAAAAGTGCAATGCCCCGTCACGATGCCAATAAGCAGCCTGCAGTCTTTCCTGCTGAGAGACAGCAGAAAGGCCGCTGACTACTTAGAGACATCGGAAAGTATTCGTTTGGCCTGCCTACATCCCGTGGAACTGTGTCATCTACAGTTGTGTTCGTATGAGACCCAACTGTCATTGGGATTCGGGTCCTGAACAACTCTCCTGTGAACCGTACCTGGCAAGAGTCACTGAATTTAGCCTTCCGATCTGCGTTCAGTGATCTCTTGGATTCTCTAACTCGCTTGGAAGTCGTATGAGGGTTCAGACATTTGACATTTGCACATAAATTTTCGTTAACATTGTTTTACCTGCAAAGCAAAGTGCTTATCTGCAGGTGGTTGGGCATAACATTGATATAGTTTTGAAGTGATTTCAAATTGAAAAGATTAAGTTTAAATATAATTAGTTCATTTTGAAGTTAATATTATTACTGTGATTTTAAGAATTACTAATATGACTCTACTTTACATGATGAAATTCAATAAAATGTTTTTTAAACTCTTTTTTTCCTTTTTTTTTAAATTAGGAATAATTTTCAGTAACGGTGGGAGCGAATTTAACAGTTTAGGAACAGTGCATCGTAGTTCTTTGTCTTCGTACGAGTTGTAAGCTATTGGATGTTCTAGCATCCCTTGGGCACGTCTTCGGGTGTTTAGCGTGTGGTTGATGGGTTGAAGAAACCGTCGGTCGTCCATGTAAATTAGGAGTGTTGTCATCTGGAAAAATGTCTTTACATCTAAAATTTTAAAACTTGAATTAGTGTGTCGAATAATTTTAACAAGACGATGTTGTAAGTTTGATATCTTTTCCAGGTGGGTTTTTGCTGCATTTCCCCAGGCCAGAATCCCGTATCTAATGCGTGACTCTGCCAACGAGTAGTACACTTGCTTTAGTACCTACATATATGAGTAACGCTTAAGATACACCATTGAAAATATAGTGCTCTTAAAATGAAGACGCAGTACATTAACGTACACATAGGAAATTTTCGTCAATGGTAACTCCGAGTTATTTAATGGTTTTAACTACCTCGATTGTACTGCTGCTTCTCAGTAATGGACAACGATCATTTCGATGAAAGATTTGAATAACTTCCGTTGGCTTCGATGGAGTCCGAATATGCATCAACTTAGTTTTATTTGCGTTGATCACCAGGCCGTTGTCATGACACCATTCAGATACAAGGTTGAACTCGAGTTGCAGTATCTTTATGGTTAAGTACAGGTCCTTGTGTTTCACGACGATTGCGATGTCATCAGCGTAGGCATATGCCGTAGCTTTTTTAAATGTTCTAAATAGTTCATATGTGAACAGTATAAATAAATGGGGCCCAGTTTGGAACCTTGTGGCACGCCGTATCTATCTATAAAAAGCACGAGTACGTGGTGGTTTTTATTCAGTCCAGCATTCACGACGTTAGTAAATACCCCAGAAATGATTGAGTGCTCTTGCACTTTTGAAAACCAAATTGATTTAGATGAATCACTTTGTGCTTCGACATAAAACATTTAACAATTAACAACTTCCTCTTCCAAACATTTTTCAACCGCTGGTAGAATTGAAATCAATCTATAATTCTCCGTATCTCTTTTTATTTCTCCCCTGTATATTGGGCGAATTATTGAAATTTTCATTAGTTTTGGCACACAGGACTGACGATCTTCGTGATTATAGGATTTATTTTGAGATCAACTGGTCGAATGTTGTCTGATCCAGGACCTATTTTGTCACTCAGTTGACACAGTATTTTGTAAACTTCAGGCTCTGTTGCTACCTCTACGTAAATACTCTTTTGAAGTTGCCAGTTCTCATGGTTAGAAGTTTTTGTATCCCAGATATGAATGATGTATGCCGCTTGATTTGAAAACCGCTCCGCAAATTCCTCAACAATGTCTTTTAAGCCATCGGCAGCATTTGGAAAATTACTTTTAATTGCTTCATCTACTGAGCATTTTTTTCTTCCTAGCGGTTCACTCACAATACTCCACGTTTTCCTCGGGTCGTTGTTGGCATTTAAAAACTTTTGTTTGTATTTGACTTTTATAAGTTGAATGTTCTTAGTAACTTCGTTTCGATATCTTTTGTACTCGTCTTACATCTGGGGCTGTTTTTCCACCTCCTATATAACTCATGCCTTTTTTTGCACATTGGGACTATTTCTGGAGTTATCCATGGCTTATGCTTCCGTGTTCTTTTGCTTGTGGTTATTTTACTTGATTCAGCATAGATCTTATTCATTTCTCCTACGAATTTATTGTAGAGTGCCGCAACGTCATTTTCTTGAAGTATATGTTGCCAGTCTGTACTTTGAATAAGCTCATTAACGTTTTGCTGATTAATATTTTTAACCTCGGTTTCACATGGTGTTTCAGAGCTATTTAAGCTTTTCAATGCATATAAAACAACGTAATGGTCAGAGAGATCGGTTTCAATTACTGCTGAGAATATTTCACCCTTAGTTATACTAACATATACGTGGTCAATAAACGTCGCTGTGTTATTTAAAACATCAATACGAGTGGGACATTTAATCACGCTTGTTAGCCCTTTGGAAGCCATCATATCCATGTATTTTAAGACAAGTGAGTTATTCTCATCTCTGATGTTAATATTGATATCTCCCAACACGATATTCGCATTGTTTCCCTTTATAATTTCATCTAATTCTTCAATAAACCTTCCAACACTCGAGCTAGGTCGCCTGCATATTGCATGTACATGCTTTTGTTCATCGTTATGGCATATTTCTAGGTGCATTCCCTCGAAGTTTATTGGGCTAGCTGGTAACATTTTGTAAGTTATATTGTCTCTTATAAGTATTGAAACTCCTTCTCCTTTCGTCGCATCACGGTTTAGAAATTCAGGATTAAAACCCTCAATGTTATAGAAAAAAAATTTTTTTTTGCGGTATATTGATTTCATTCAACACTAAAATATCGACGTAACATAGCACATTTTCGATTTCCACTATAAATACATCCCACGTTTTGGTGATCGATCTAATATTAAAACTGACACAACAAAAATTCATTTTTTCCAAATATTTTTTCCGATGCCGTGTATTACCCTAAAGTCAACATCAGCTTCACTATATGTGTTTTCCCTTAGATTATTTTATTTCGATTCTCTCAATAAGTATGACGTACAACAACAATGCTTAGTTGTGCATCTTGTTTACATCGTCGCAAGACCCGATGTGTATGGATTCATCGTTTTCTTCTTTTTTTTTTTGCTAATATTTTACCGGCTGTTTTCCACACAAACTTCCAGTTGCACTCTCTGACTTTGTTTTTTTTCTAGCCAAAGAAGGTGCTTATTACTAGGTGTGAGATGATTGTTTACATAAATTAATGCTTCGATTTCGGGTGTTTTCTCTGATATTCTTCAGAGGAATACTCTGAAAAGAAAATGCTCTTGGGATGATTTTTTACTGAAGGATTTGTCGAAACATTCGGATTCATATCTATCAATGCTTACGTTGATATGATCAATGAGGTTAGCATTGGGAAATACCAGAAGTATGCGAAAAAAGGACTTGAGTTTTAAATATTTTTGGCTACCTAAATGACCCTTGCAAAATCAATTAGGCATTCTCAAATTTCGTAAGCATATACTGACCAAACCTCTAGCAATAAAGGTATAACATAATATTTCAGAAAGCATTTGTAGTTTTTTCTAACCTAAGTGAGCAAATAATGTTGCGTTTAGGCAACGTTGGGGGTAGCCGCGACGTAATTATTTTATTTTAAATAATATTACATTGGCACGAAAGAGAAAAATAATGCTATTTCTTTTTCTTCCTTACCATAAAGGATATTCGGTCAATTAAATTTTTTTGCGTTAATTCATGCAACACCCAAGCATCGAGCTTCTTTGAGTAGCCTGCTCGTTTTAGATGATTCCAAACTGTCATGCGGTTGATGTTTAGTGCCTCCGTTATCTCCAAACAGTTTCCGTGCCGGCATTATCAGATCAGTGTTTCCAGATAAATGGACACCAACACCATCTAGTGACAAAAAACCGCGGAGACTTTACATTGCCAATACTATGTATATATAACACCAACTTGTATAGAGAGATTCATCGTGAGGTTTGATTTATAATGTAAAACAACATACACAAATTTGAAAGTAAACTTAACATTTTTATTATCAGTTAAAAGAAAAATTCATGGCATTTACATTTCAAAAATGATATCATGTAAATGTTAGCCACAACCACGTCTGAGGTGGTCCATTCTGAAAGTCCAATTTTGGGCGACTTGTTCGAGCATATCGACTGGTGTCGATTTGTGGATTTTGTGAGTTTTTCTTTTTTTATCTGACTCCTAAGTGTTCTTTGCCTCGCTGGGAGTATCTGTAAGTACAGTCACAATTAATAATTTTTTTTTAAATTTTGAAAAAAAAAATTTTTTTTTCTTACGTCTGCGAGTTATTACACATCATGGGTTCCTTTGAGAGGCTGCAGAGAACATTCTTGCACAGATCACAGCAAATTTTGTAAGCGGTCGGAGCATCAGAGGACAACAAATTATTTATCAGGACGGATCACAATTCTTGAAAGCAATAACATAGGCAAGTTCCGAGTACAACGCTGAAGGAATCATTTCAACAGAGACCGTCAAGGTAGAAGAATTGGAAGCCATCCATAAAAAAATAAAGAGATTTATCTGTAATACAAGAAATAAATTTTCTTTCAGAAATCACAACGTTGCGTAAACGCAAGATTTTTTTGCGACAAACACAACTATATTTAATTATTTTTAGCTTTATACATAGTTATTCGGGACATAATAGGTTAAAAAATCTTCGAAATGTGTTATAACCCTAAAGGTTATAGAATTTTCTGAATTTAATCGAATTTAATGCACTCAGACAAAGAACTAGTTCATTATACTCCTTGTAAAGTTTCTTTTAATTAAATCTTTCAGTCTTACGAAGAAAGATGAGTAAGCTTTTTAGTGATAAGTTGCCTGTAGTTCCAGCATTCACCACGTCAGAGCCAAGTATCTGCAGCCTGATGGGAGCGTAAGCCAGATATTCACAGAGATAGTGCTCTGCGGTGTCGTCATCACTTTCGCAGCAAGCATCGCACACAAGCAAACTCAGCATTTTGCAAAAGTGCAATGCCCCGTCACGATGCCAATAAGCAGCCTGCAGTCTTTCCTGCTGAGAGACAGCAGAAAGGCCGCTGACTACTTAGAGACATCGGAAAGTATTCGTTTGGCCTGCCTACATCCCGTGGAACTGTGTCATCTACAGTTGTGTTCGTATGAGACCCAACTGTCATTGGGATTCGGGTCCTGAACAACTCTCCTGTGAACCGTACCTGGCAAGAGTCACTGAATTTAGCCTTCCGATCTGCGTTCAGTGATCTCTTGGATTCTCTAACTCGCTTGGAAGTCGTATGAGGGTTCAGACATTTGACATTTGCACATAAATTTTCGTTAACATTGTTTTACCTGCAAAGCAAAGTGCTTATCTGCAGGTGGTTGGGCATAACATTGATATAGTTTTGAAGTGATTTCAAATTGAAAAGATTAAGTTTAAATATAATTAGTTCTTTTTGAAGTTAATATTATTACTGTGATTTTAAGAATTACTAATATGACTCTACTTTACATGATGAAATTCAATAAAATGTTTTTTAAACTCTTTTTTTCCTTTTTTTTTAAATTAGGAATAATTTTCAGTAACGGTGGGAGCGAATTTAACAGTTTAGGAACAGTGCATCGTAGTTCTTTGTCTTCGTACGAGTTGTAAGCTATTGGATGTTCTAGCATCCCTTGGGCACGTCTTCGGGTGTTTAGCGTGTGGTTGATGGGTTGAAGAAACCGTCGGTCGTCCATGTAAATTAGGAGTGTTGTCATCTGGAAAAATGTCTTTACATCTAAAATTTTAAAACTTGAATTAGTGTGTCGAATAATTTTAACAAGACGATGTTGTAAGTTTGATATCTTTTCCAGGTGGGTTTTTGCTGCATTTCCCCAGGCCAGAATCCCGTATCTAATGCGTGACTCTGCCAACGAGTAGTACACTTGCTTTAGTACCTACATATATGAGTAACGCTTAAGATACACCATTGAAAATATAGTGCTCTTAAAATGAAGACGCAGTACGTTAATGTGCTCACACCATAGGAAATTTTCGTCAATGGTAACTCCGAGTTATTTAATGGTTTTAACTACCTCGATTGTACTGCTGCTTCTCAGTAATGGACAACGATCATTTCGATGAAAGATTTGAATAACTTCCGTTGGCTTCGATGGAGTCCGAATATGCATCAACTTAGTTTTATTTGCGTTGATCACCAGGCCGTTGTCATGACACCATTCAGATACAAGGTTGAACTCGAGTTGCAGTATCTTTATGGTTAAGTACAGGTCCTTGTGTTTCACGACGATTGCGATGTCATCAGCGTAGGCATATGCCGTAGCTTTTTTAAATGTTCTAAATAGTTCATATGTGAACAGTATAAATAAATGGGGCCCAGTTTGGAACCTTGTGGCACGCCGTATCTATCTATAAAAAGCACGAGTACGTGGTGGTTTTTATTCAGTCCAGCATTCACGACGTTAGTAAATACCCCAGAAATGATTGAGTGCTCTTGCACTTTTGAAAACCAAATTGGTTTAGATGAATCACTTTGTGCTTCGACATAAAACATTTAACAATTAACAACTTCCTCTTCCAAACATTTTTCAACCGCTGGTAGAATTGAAATCAATCTATAATTCTCCGTATCTCTTTTTATTTCTCCCCTGTATATTGGGCGAATTATTGAAATTTTCATTAGTTTTGGCACACAGGACTGACGATCTTCGTGATTATAGGATTTATTTTGAGATCAACTGGTCGAATGTTGTCTGATCCAGGACCTATTTTGTCACTCAGTTGACACAGTATTTTGTAAACTTCAGGCTCTGTTGCTACCTCTACGTAAATACTCTTTTGAAGTTGCCAGTTCTCATGGTTAGAAGTTTTTGTATCCCAGATATGAATGATGTATGCCGCTTGATTTGAAAACCGCTCCGCAAATTCCTCAACAATGTCTTTTAAGCCATCGGCAGCATTTGGAAAATTACTTTTAATTGCTTCATCTACTGAGCATTTTTTTCTTCCTAGCGGTTCACTCACAATACTCCACGTTTTCCTCGGGTCGTTGTTGGCATTTAAAAACTTTTGTTTGTATTTGACTTTTATAAGTTGAATGTTCTTAGTAACTTCGTTTCGATATCTTTTGTACTCGTCTTACATCTGGGGCTGTTTTTCCACCTCCTATATAACTCATGCCTTTTTTTGCACATTGGGACTATTTCTGGAGTTATCCATGGCTTATGCTTCCGTGTTCTTTTGCTTGTGGTTATTTTACTTGATTCAGCATAGATCTTATTCATTTCTCCTACGAATTTATTGTAGAGTGCCGCAACGTCATTTTCTTGAAGTATATGTTGCCAGTCTGTACTTTGAATAAGCTCATTAACGTTTTGCTGATTAATATTTTTAACCTCGGTTTCACATGGTGTTTCAGAGCTATTTAAGCTTTTCAATGCATATAAAACAACGTAATGGTCAGAGAGATCGGTTTCAATTACTGCTGAGAATATTTCACCCTTAGTTATACTAACATATACGTGGTCAATAAACGTCGCTGTGTTATTTAAAACATCAATACGAGTGGGACATTTAATCACGCTTGTTAGCCCTTTGGAAGCCATCATATCCATGTATTTTAAGACAAGTGAGTTATTCTCATCTCTGATGTTAATATTGATACCTCCCAACACGATATTCGCATTGTTTCCCTTTATAATTTCATCTAATTCTTCAATAAACCTTCCAACACTCGAGCTAGGTCGCCTGCATATTGCATGTACATGCTTTTGTTCATCGTTATGGCATATTTCTAGGTGCATTCCCTCGAAGTTTATTGGGCTAGCTGGTAACATTTTGTAAGTTATATTGTCTCTTATAAGTATTGAAACTCCTTCTTCTTTCGTCGCATCACGGTTTAGAAATTCAGGATTAAAACCCTCAATGTTATAGAAAAAAAATTTTTTTTTGCGGTATATTGATTTCATTCAACACTAAAATATCGACGTAACATAGCACATTTTCGATTTCCACTATAAATACATCCCACGTTTTGGTGATCGATCTAATATTAAAACTGACACAACAAAAATTCATTTTTTCCAAATATTTTTTCCGATGCCGTGTATTACCCTAAAGTCAACATCAGCTTCACTATATGTGTTTTCCCTTAGATTATTTTATTTCGATTCTCTCAATAAGTATGACGTACAACAACAATGCTTAGTTGTGCATCTTGTTTACATCGTCGCAAGACCCGATGTGTATGGATTCATCGTTTTCTTCTTTTTTTTTTTGCTAATATTTTACCGGCTGTTTTCCACAAAAACTTCCAGTTGCACTCTCTGACTTTGTTTTTTTGCTAGCCAAAGAAGGTGCTTATTACTAGGTGTGAGATGATTGTTTACATAAATTAATGCTTCGATTTCGGGTGTTTTCTCTGATATTCTTCAGAGGAATACTCTGAAAAGAAAATGTTCTTGGGATGATTTTTTACTGAAGGATTTGTCGAAACATTCGGATTCATATCTATCAATGCTTACGTTGATATGATCAATGAGGTTAGCATTGGGAAATACCAGAAGTATGCGAAAAAAGGACTTGAGTTTTAAATATTTTTGGCTACCTAAATGACCCTTGCAAAATCAATTAGGCATTCTCAAATTTCGTAAGCATATACTGACCAAACCTCTAGCAATAAAGGTATAACATAATATTTCAGAAAGCATTTGTAGTTTTTTCTAACCTAAGTGAGCAAATAATGTTGCGTTTAGGCAACGTTGGGGGTAGCCGCGACGTAAAACAAAACGATATTACATTGGCACGAAAGAGAAAAATAATGCTATTTCTTTTTCTTCCTTACCATAAAGGATATTCGGTCAATTAAATTTTTTTGCGTTAATTCATGCAACACCCAAGCATCGAGCTTCTTTGAGTAGCCTGCTCGTTTTAGATGATTCCAAACTGTCATGCGGTTGATGTTTAGTGCCTCCGTTATCTCCAAACAGTTTCCGTGCCGGCATTATCAGATCAGTGTTTCCAGATAAATGGACACCAACACCATCTAGTGACAAAAAACCACGGAGACTTTACATTGCCAATACTATGTATATATAACACCAACTTGTATAGAGAGATTCATCGTGAGGTTTGATTTATAATGTAAAACAACATACACAAATTTGAAAGTAAACTTAACATTTTTATTATCAGTTAAAAGAAAAATTCATGGCATTTACATTTCAAAAATGATATCATGTAAATGTTAGCCACAACCACGTCTGAGGTGGTCCATTCTGAAAGTCCAATTTTGGGCGACTCGTTCGAGCATATCGACTGGTGTCGATTTGTGGATTTTGTGAGTTTTTCTTTTTTTATCTGACTCCTAAGTGTTCTTTGCCTCGCTGGGAGTATCTGTAAGTACAGTCACAATTAATAATTTTTTTTTAAATTTTGAAAAAAAAAATTTTTTTTTCTTACGTCTGCGAGTTATTACACATCATGGGTTCCTTTGAGAGGCTGCAGAGAACATTCTTGCACAGATCACAGCAAATTTTGTAAGCGGTCGGAGCATCAGAGGACAACAAATTATTTATCAGGACGGATCACAATTCTTGAAAGCAATAACATAGGCAAGTTCCGAGTACAACGCTGAAGGAATCATTTCAACAGAGACCGTCAAGGTAGAAGAATTGGAAGCCATCCATAAAAAAATAAAGAGATTTATCTGTAATACAAGAAATAAATTTTCTTTCAGAAATCACAACGTTGCGTAAACGCAAGATTTTTTTGCGACAAACACAACTATATTTAATTATTTTTAGCTTTATACATAGTTATTCGGGACATAATAGGTTAAAAAATCTTCGAAATGTGTTATAACCCTAAAGGTTATAGAATTTTCTGAATTTAATCGAATTTAATGCACTCAGACAAAGAACTAGTTCATTATACTCCTTGTAAAGTTTCTTTTAATTAAATCTTTCAGTCTTACGAAGAAAGATGAGTAAGCTTTTTAGTGATAAGTTGCCTGTAGTTCCAGCATTCACCACGTCAGAGCCAAGTATCTGCAGCCTGATGGGAGCGTAAGCCAGATATTCACAGAGATAGTGCTCTGCGGTGTCGTCATCACTTTCGCAGCAAGCATCGCACACAAGCAAGCAAGCAAACTCAGCATTTTGCAAAAGTGCAATGCCCCGTCACGATGCCAATAAGCAGCCTGCAGTCTTTCCTGCTGAGAGACAGCAGAAAGGCCGCTGACTACTTAGAGACATCGGAAAGTATTCGTTTGGCCTGCCTACATCCCGTGGAACTGTGTCATCTACAGTTGTGTTCGTATGAGACCCAACTGTCATTGGGATTCGGGTCCTGAACAACTCTCCTGTGAACCGTACCTGGCAAGAGTCACTGAATTTAGCCTTCCGATCTGCGTTCAGTGATCTCTTGGATTCTCTAACTCGCTTGGAAGTCGTATGAGGGTTCAGACATTTGACATTTGCACATAAATTTTCGTTAACATTGTTTTACCTGCAAAGCAAAGTGCTTATCTGCAGGTGGTTGGGCATAACATTGATATAGTTTTGAAGTGATTTCAAATTGAAAAGATTAAGTTTAAATATAATTAGTTCATTTTGAAGTTAATATTATTACTGTGATTTTAAGAATTACTAATATGACTCTACTTTACATGATGAAATTCAATAAAATGTTTTTTAAACTCTTTTTTTCCTTTTTTTTTAAATTAGGAATAATTTTCAGTAACGGTGGGAGCGAATTTAACAGTTTAGGAACAGTGCATCGTAGTTCTTTGTCTTCGTACGAGTTGTAAGCTATTGGATGTTCTAGCATCCCTTGGGCACGTCTTCGGGTGTTTAGCGTGTGGTTGATGGGTTGAAGAAACCGTCGGTCGTCCATGTAAATTAGGAGTGTTGTCATCTGGAAAAATGTCTTTACATCTAAAATTTTAAAACTTGAATTAGTGTGTCGAATAATTTTAACAAGACGATGTTGTAAGTTTGATATCTTTTCCAGGTGGGTTTTTGCTGCATTTCCCCAGGCCAGAATCCCGTATCTAATGCGTGACTCTGCCAACGAGTAGTACACTTGCTTTAGTACCTACATATATGAGTATCGCTTAAGATACACCATTGAAAATATAGTGCTCTTAAAATGAAGACGCAGTACGTTAATGTGCTCACACCATAGGAAATTTTCGTCAATGGTAACTCCGAGTTATTTAATGGTTTTAACTACCTCGATTGTACTGCTGCTTCTCAGTAATGGACAACGATCATTTCGATGAAAGATTTGAATAACTTCCGTTGGCTTCGATGGAGTCCGAATATGCATCAACTTAGTTTTATTTGCGTTGATGACCAGGCCGTTGTCATGACACCATTCAGATACAAGGTTGAACTCGAGTTGCAGTATCTTTATGGTTAAGTACAGGTCCTTGTGTTTCACGACGATTGCGATGTCATCAGCGTAGGCATATGCCGTAGCTTTTTTAAATGTTCTAAATAGTTCATATGTGAACAGTATAAATAAATGGGGCCCAGTTTGGAACCTTGTGGCACGCCGTATCTATCTATAAAAAGCACGAGTACGTGGTGGTTTTTATTCAGTCCAGCATTCACGACGTTAGTAAATACCCCAGAAATGATTGAGTGCTCTTGCACTTTTGAAAACCAAATTGGTTTAGATGAATCACTTTGTGCTTCGACATAAAACATTTAACAATTAACAACTTCCTCTTCCAAACATTTTTCAACCGCTGGTAGAATTGAAATCAATCTATAATTCTCCGTATCTCTTTTTATTTCTCCCCTGTATATTGGGCGAATTATTGAAATTTTCATTAGTTTTGGCACACAGGACTGACGATCTTCGTGATTATAGGATTTATTTTGAGATCAACTGGTCGAATGTTGTCTGATCCAGGACCTATTTTGTCACTCAGTTGACACAGTATTTTGTAAACTTCAGGCTCTGTTGCTACCTCTACGTAAATACTCTTTTGAAGTTGCCAGTTCTCATGGTTAGAAGTTTTTGTATCCCAGATATGAATGATGTATGCCGCTTGATTTGAAAACTGCTCCGCAAATTCCTCAACAATGTCTTTTAAGCCATCGGCAGCATTTGGAAAATTACTTTTAATTGCTTCATCTACTGAGCATTTTTTTCTTCCTAGCGGTTCACTCACAATACTCCACGTTTTCCTCGGGTCGTTGTTGGCATTTAAAAACTTTTGTTTGTATTTGACTTTTATAAGTTGAATGTTCTTAGTAACTTCGTTTCGATATCTTTTGTACTCGTCTTACATCTGGGGCTGTTTTTCCACCTCCTATATAACTCATGCCTTTTTTTGCACATTGGGACTATTTCTGGAGTTATCCATGGCTTATGCTTCCGTGTTCTTTTGCTTGTGGTTATTTTACTTGATTCAGCATAGATCTTATTCATTTCTCCTACGAATTTATTGTAGAGTGCCGCAACGTCATTTTCTTGAAGTATATGTTGCCAGTCTGTACTTTGAATAAGCTCATTAACGTTTTGCTGATTAATATTTTTAACCTCGGTTTCACATGGTGTTTCAGAGCTATTTAAGCTTTTCAATGCATATAAAACAACGTAATGGTCAGAGAGATCGGTTTCAATTACTGCTGAGAATATTTCACCCTTAGTTATACTAACATATACGTGGTCAATAAACGTCGCTGTGTTATTTAAAACATCAATACGAGTGGGACATTTAATCACGCTTGTTAGCCCTTTGGAAGCCATCATATCCATGTATTTTAAGACAAGTGAGTTATTCTCATCTCTGATGTTAATATTGATATCTCCCAACACGATATTCGCATTGTTTCCCTTTATAATTTCATCTAATTCTTCAATAAACCTTCCAACACTCGAGCTAGGTCGCCTGCATATTGCATGTACATGCTTTTGTTCATCGTTATGGCATATTTCTAGGTGCATTCCCTCGAAGTTTATTGGGCTAGCTGGTAACATTTTGTAAGTTATATTGTCTCTTATAAGTATTGAAACTCCTTCTCCTTTCGTCGCATCACGGTTTAGAAATTCAGGATTAAAACCCTCAATGTTATAGAAAAAAAATTTTTTTTTGCGGTATATTGATTTCATTCAACACTAAAATATCGACGTAACATAGCACATTTTCGATTTCCACTATAAATACATCCCACGTTTTGGTGATCGATCTAATATTAAAACTGACACAACAAAAATTCATTTTTTCCAAATATTTTTTCCGATGCCGTGTATTACCCTAAAGTCAACATCAGCTTCACTATATGTGTTTTCCCTTAGATTATTTTATTTCGATTCTCTCAATAAGTATGACGTACAACAACAATGCTTAGTTGTGCATCTTGTTTACATCGTCGCAAGACCCGATGTGTATGGATTCATCGTTTTCTTCTTTTTTTTTTTGCTAATATTTTACCGGCTGTTTTCCACACAAACTTCCAGTTGCACTCTCTGACTTTGTTTTTTTGCTAGCCAAAGAAGGTGCTTATTACTAGGTGTGAGATGATTGTTTACATAAATTAATGCTTCGATTTCGGGTGTTTTCTCTGATATTCTTCAGAGGAATACTCTGAAAAGAAAATGCTCTTGGGATGATTTTTTACTGAAGGATTTGTCGAAACATTCGGATTCATATCTATCAATGCTTACGTTGATATGATCAATGAGGTTAGCATTGGGAAATACCAGAAGTATGCGAAAAAAGGACTTGAGTTTTAAATATTTTTGGCTACCTAAATGACCCTTGCAAAATCAATTAGGCATTCCCAAATTTCGTAAGCATATACTGACCAAACCTCTAGCAATAAAGGTATAACATAATATTTCAGAAAGCATTTGTAGTTTTTTTGAGTTATTACACATCATGGGTTCCTTTGAGAGGCTGCAGAGAACATTCTTGCACAGATCACAAGAGATAACAGCAAATTTTGTAAGCGGTCGGAGCATCAGAGGACAACAAATTATTTATCAGGACGGATAACAATTCTTAAAAGCAATAACATAGGCAAGTTCCGAGTACAACGCTGAAGGAATCATTTCAACAGAGACCGTCAAGGCAGAAGAATTGGAAGCCATCCATAAAAAAATAAAGAGATTTATCTGGAATACAAGAAATAAATTTTTTATTCCAGAAATCACAACGTTGCGTAAACGCAAGATTTTTTTTGCTACTAACACAACTATATTTAATTATTTTTAGCTTTATACATAGTTATTTGGGACATAATAGGTTAAAAAATCTTCGAAATGTGTTATAACCCTAAAGGTTATAGAATCTTCTGAATTTAATCGAATTTAATGCACTCAGACAAAGAACTAGTTCATTATACTCCTTGTAAAGTTTCTTTTAATTAAATCTTTCAGTCTTACGAAGAAAGATGAGTAAGCTTTTTAGTGATAACTTGCCTGTAGTACCAGCATTCACCACGTCAGAGCCAAGTATCTGCAGCCTGATGGGAGCGTAAGCCAGATATCCACAGAGATAGTGCTCTGCGGTGTCGTCATCACTTTCGCAGCAAGCATCGCACACAAGCAAGCAAGCAAACACAGCATTTTGCAAAAGTGCAATGCCCCGTCACGATGCCAATAAACAGCCTGTAGTCTTTCCTGCTGAGAGACAGCAGAAAGGCCTCTGACTACTTAGAGACATCGGAAAGTATTCGTTTGGCCTGCCTACATCCCGCGGAACTGTGTCATCTACAGTTGTGTTCGTATGAGACCCAACTGTCATTGGGAGTCTTAAGCAAGGGCGCAGGCAGACCCAACGTAGATTCGGGTCCTGAACAACTCTCCTGTGAACCGTACCTGGCAAGAGTCACTGAATTTAGCCTTCCGATCTGCGTTCAGTGATCTCTTGGATTCTCTAACTCGCTTGGAAGTCGTATGAGGGTTCAGACATTTGACATTTGCACATAAATTTTCGTTAACATTGTTTTACCTGCAAAGCAAAGTGCTTATCTGCAGGTGGTTGGGCATAACATTGATATAGTTTTGAAGTGATTTCAAATTGAAAAGATTAAGTTTAAATATAATTAGTTCATTTTGAAGTTAATATTATTACGGTGATTTTAAGAATTACTAATATGACTCTACTTTACATGATGAAATTCAATAAAATGTTTTTTAAACTCTTTTTTTCCTTTTTTTTTAAATTAGGAATAATTTTCAGTAACGGTGGGAGCGAATTTAACAGTTTAGGAACAGTGCATCGTAGTTCTTTGTCTCCGTACGAGTTGTAAGCTATTGGAAGTTCTAGCATCCCTTGGGCACGTCTTCGGGTGTTTAGCGTGTGGTTGATGGGTTGAAGAAACCGTCGGTCGTCCATGTAAATTAGGAGTGTTGTCATCTGGAAAAATGTCTTTACATCTAAAATTTTAAAACTTGAATTAGTGTGTCGAATAATTTTAACAAGACGATGTTGTAAGTTTGATATCTTTTCCAGGTGGGTTTTTGCTGCATTTCCCCAGGCCAGAATCCCGTATCTAATGCGTGACTCTGCCAACGAGTAGTACACTTGCTTTAGTACCTACATATATGAGTAACGCTTAAGATACACCATTGAAAATATAGTGCTCTTAAAATGAAGACGCAGTACGTTAATGTGCTCACACCATAGGAAATTTTCGTCAATGGTAACTCCGAGTTATTTAATGGTTTTAACTACCTCGATTGTACTGCTGCTTCTCAGTAATGGACAACGATCATTTCGATGAAAGATTTGAATAACTTCCGTTGGCTTCGATGGAGTCCGAATATGCATCAACTTAGTTTTATTTGCGTTGATCACCAGGCCGTTGTCATGACACCATTCAGATACAAGGTTGAACTCGAGTTGCAGTATCTTTATGGTTAAGTACAAGTCCTTGTGTTTCACGACGATTGCGATGTCATCAGCGTAGGCATATGCCGTAGCTCTTTTAAATGTTCATATGTGAACAGTATAAATAATATGGGGCCCAGTTTGAAACCTTGTGGCACGCCGTATTTGATCGTTCTTTTTTTTGCTAAATGTGTCAGATATCTTGACTTGTATTTCTCTTTCACTCAGATAGCTTTTAAGCCAGTTTGCCATCACTCCTCTCAGTCCTAATCTGTTGACGCTTTCCACAAGTTTTTCAGGAGACAGGGTATCAAACGCTTTGCTGAAATCTATAAAATGCACGAGTACGTGGTGGTTTTTATTCAGTCCAGCATTCACGACGTTAGTAAATACCACAGAAATGATTGAGTGCTCTTGCACTTTTGAAAACCAAATTGGTTTAGATGAATCACTTTGTGCTTCGACATTAAACATTTTGCAATTAACAACTTCCTCTTCCAAACATTTTTCAACCGCTGGTAGAATTGAAATCAATCTATAATTCTGTGTATCTTTTTTTATTCCTCCCCTGTATATTGGGCGAATTATTGAAATTTTCATTAGTTTTGGCACACAGGACTGGCGATCTTCGTGATTATAGGATTTATTTTGAGATCAACTAGTCGAATGTTGTCTGATCCAGGACCTATTTTGTTACTCAGTTGACACAGTATTTTGTAAACTTCAGGCTCTGTTGCTTCCTCTACGTAAATACTTTTTTGAAGTTGCCAGTTCTCATGGTTAGAAGTTTTTGTATCCCAGATATGAATGATGTATGCCGCTTGATTTGAAAACCGCTCCGCAAATTCCTCAACAATGTCTTTTAAGCCATCGGCAGCATTTGGAAAACTACTTTTAGTTGCTTCATCTACTGACCATTTTTTTCTTCCTAGCAGTTCACTCACAATACTCCACGTTTTCCTCGGGTCGTTGTTGGCATTTAAAAACTTTTGTTTGTATTTGACTTTTATAAGTTGAATGTTCTTA
Source organism: Volucella inanis (assembly GCA_907269105.1). NCBI lineage: Eukaryota > Metazoa > Arthropoda > Insecta > Diptera > Syrphidae > Volucella > Volucella inanis. The sequence goes on from OU026158.1 coordinate 9,445,079, forward strand.
GTATCTTCGTTTCGATATCTTTTGTACTCGTCTTACATCTGGGGCTGTTTTTCCACCTCCTATATAACTCATGCCTTTTTTTGCACATTGGGACTATTTCTGGAGTTATCCATGGCTTATGCTTCCGTGTTCTTTTGCTTGTGGTTATTTTACTTGATTCAGCATAAATCTTATTCATTTCTCCTACGAATTTATTGTAGAGTGCCTCAACGTCATTTTCTTGAAGTATATGTTGCCAATCTGTACTCTGAATACGCTCATTAACTTTTTGCTGATTAATATTTTTAACCTCGGTTTCACATGGTGTTTCAGAGCTATTTAAGCTTTTCAATGCATATAAAACAACGTAATGGTCAGAGAGATCGGTTTCAATTACTGCTGAGAATATTTCACCCTTAGTTATACTAACATATACGTGGTCAATAAACGTCGCTGTGTTATTTAAAACATCAATACGAGTGGGACATTTAATCACGCTTGTTAGCCCTTTGGAAGCCATCATATCCATGTATTTTAAGACAAGTGAGTTTTTGCTTTTTTAGTTAAATTTGTTTTGCATGCGTGGCGAAAGTTACGATGATCGTTGGTTTGTTTGGATTTTTTTTGTTGGTTCGGTAAATGTCAGTGAGTTAACACGATGCATTGCCAGCCGGCGGAAAGCAGAGCTGGTACCTTGAACTTCCCAGCTATTCGTGTGTGCAACGCAACACCCTGCATGCGCGTGAATCAACAACCAACATGATTCAGCATGAAAACTTTCCCAGGCTGGAGAATGCTGACACAACTGCCCTTGCACGCGTAGGCTGCCCAGTGGATATGGGTACACATAGGTGTAGAAATATATTTTAAGTTAGTTTTAAAGGCAGTTCGTATTGGGAGTTGTTAGAATAAAGAACACATCAAAATGAAATGATTGGTTTGATTTAAATAATTCGTCTTCAGTAAGTCGAACGGTTGGGGGGAGATTCGTGTTTTTTTTTTTTATGAATCCCCTTAAGGGATTCGTTAACTCAGTGGTCTAATGTTTTGCCGAGTGCTTGAGCAACTTCTATTTTCTATGTTGTTTTTTAATTATTGTTGGTCGAGGCTGTTAATTTTCGTTTCCATTAAAAAACATTTGTTGGTCCTTTTTCTGGTTGCTTTCCTTTAGTTCTTTTATTTCGTTGGAAAGTTTTTTCAGTGCTTCATTGTTAGTTGTCATGTGTTGCATTATTTCTCATATTTGTTGGCCATAAATTCACAACTTCTGTTGATGTCAGACATTTCTTTACGCATTTTTCGCATTTCATATAGAAGTGTGTCGGTTTTAGTGGCTTTTAGTGCTCCTAAAATGCTTGTTGCTGGATTTTCAATTTGCTGTACAACTTCAGGGGAACTTTCGATTCGCACTCTTCTCGATTGGGGTTGAATCTAAGTTATTTCAGCTGGTGTTTTGGGTGCAGAGAGGTCTGGAAGTTCCTTTCTGCAGGTTGAACATCTCCATTCCTCCTTCCTAGCAATGCTCATTTTTCTGTAGGATTTTTCAGAAATGGAGGTACATCCATAGTGCATGGATCCATATTGTACATGGGTACTGTAGTGTGGGTGTTTGCGGGAAATAGAATAAGCGAGTGGGAGAGAAATTGCTTTTTAAATAATTTTGAGGGGGAAAACAAATTATTCCTTCACTGATTTTACAAGGGCTTATGGAATTTTTTTTTATAAAAAAAAGGGGTATAAAAAGACACTGTCTTTGGCACACTATGGTTTATTCTGAATTTTGAAATAAAAATTTAACTAAAACCGTTTGATTTAGTTCAAAATAAAAATTAACTGTAGTAAAAATACGGTTTAATAGCTTTTGCTATAATTCTAATAGTAAACACTTTTAAAACACGTCTAATCACTTCGAGTACTCTCAATTGATTATGAGCAAGGCACTAAGCGTCGCTTGGCTGTCGCTGTAGATGCAAATGCTTCGCCCCCTTCACCGTTTCTCCACAATATAGTTTGCTGCCATCAAGATTGCGTAAACTTCTGTTTTTTTCTATAATCCCGCGCACGCACCAAGGGGATATGAATACCCTTTAACTGGCTTTTCTCCAGGGCGCGGGCGGGTGGTGTAGTAGTCTGAAACTCAGGTGTATTAGGTTTCGGTATTTTTCCAGAGGTGGTTGTCAAACTGGAGCCAGAGAATCCTCAACCAGTGGGACTTAGTACGTGCTAGTTGTTAGTTCGTTACATTTAGCCCAGGCAGCAACCACTCCAACATCAGTGTTATGCCTTCATGTCAGAGTTGACGCCGACGGGATTTTCATATAACTACATACAAATTCTATGAAAAGACTTTTTCAGAGAATTACTTCGCACGGGATTCAAACCCGCGACCTTCTGCTTGAGGAGTGTATGCATATACCACTACACCACGGCCACCCCGATGGTGAACTGCAAGTTTTCCTAACGTGAAGTGAAATTTAACGTTGTGGTCCTCCAGAAAGACACCAGTGTCATATCCTATGTTGGTTTTGTAGTCGTCTGTGAAGACCCGATTGCATTCCTCTCCCGGCTCAGATTCTGACCGAAGCCATTCCTGGACACAAGGAAAGTCGATTTTATATTTTTTCCGCAACACGAGCTCTGGTGTCATTGCATCGGATGGTATGTCAATACTATAAGATCAGAGTCATAAGACCGGTAATCAAAACATCACTGCGTGCTGTATCAAAGACCACTTCTTTTTAATGGGAAGATGGCTTTGAGGGTGCAGAACATGATATGAATATCAATGGGGGGAGGGGGGAGTTTCATCAATGCGTCTAGAGCGGAGCCAGCAGTGCTAGGGAAATCCCCCATGCATTTGAGACAAACCGTTCCTTGGAGTCTGGTGAAAGCAGCAATTACGTATTTTCTCGAGAGCTTATTCCACCAGACAACTGACGCATAAGATATAATTGGCCTTATCATAGCCGTGTAGATTCAAAGAACCTTTTTCAGTGATAGACTCCATGACTTTCCGATAGCTCCATTGCACTGCCAGAGAGCTGACAGTGCCTTATATACTTTTGTCGTAACGTGCTTAATCCAGAGAATTTTGTTATCCAGGATAACACCCAAATACTTAGCTTCTCTGGAAAATTTTGATCACGATGCCTTTTAGCACTAGTTGGGTCAGACCAGGCAGCTTTCACCTTCTCGTAAAGAGAAGCACCTCTGTTTTGAGAGGATTCACTGAAATCCCATTACTAGTGCACCAGTCATCGATCACGTCTAGGGCTGCCTGCGCTTTTGAGCAAACAGTCGCTAGACACGATCCAACAGACAGCACAACTACATCATCCGCGTATGCTTGTGCGTAGACGTTAGAACTATGCGTTGAGTTCTTATTGTTCGTAAAACACTTTAGCTAATCAAATGCAGTCTTTTTATTTTATTATTATTATTATTTTTTTATACAAAACTTTATTATGCCTTTCATACAACTTTTCTTTTTCACTTGTCTTCATACTAACTCCAGACTGACGCACTGCTGTGCAAAAAAACCTCCGTAAGGCACTCGTCATCAGCATGTTCAAGCCAAACCAATGCAGTAGGAAGGTGTTAGAACTTGGTGACAAACAATAACCTAGCGGTTGATAATGTGTTGGCTGCTGTACTATCTCCAATAGTAGATGAGTTCGGGGGAATTTGGTTGATTCGTGTTGCTAGCTGTTGTTGTCAAGCACTATCTTTCTCCAGCCAATCTTCTTATGCTTCTAATTGTTATGGCATCGATATCAGTGAGTTGTTTATATGGTTACCATGTAACTCTTCCCATCTAAGAGCGAACTTAATTAATGAATATTGTTGAAGTTCGTAAACGGGATGTTATCGTGGGGTATTGGTTGATGGATTGCTGATCTGTCATCTGGTGATTGAAACTGGATTTCCGTATTTTGATGTTTAATCTATATATCGGTTTTTAAATGGGTTGGGATGGGATAGTACAGGTAGATGGGATAGTTAAACAAGGTAAAAGTCTGCTCTTTACTCATTTGAGATATAATATATATATATATAGTATGTATATAAATTGCAACCATTGTAAAATTAATTAAATTATTGACTTATTGACTTTATTTTAAAAATAGAAAAACCATAATAAGGGAGATATTCATTTAAATTGGAAATAAATAATTCATAAGTTTTATTTTAGTTTGTTAATTTTATTTAGTGCTAATAGACTCAACAAAAAATAAATCAATTTAATATCATTTTAATAACTCATTTTCATTAAGTAAACTTCCTTTTTCTCTTTATTTTTTGCTTGTGAACTTTTCTTTTATTACTGTTAACTGTTATTTTAAAATTCTTACAATCTTGCATTGATTAAATCTAGGTGCCAGTTTATTTCGTCTATCGTCTGATTTATATATAGCTTGGTATGGGTAAGGTCAAGTGGGTCTACGCGATTCCGATTTCTCTTGTCTATAATTTTGCGTTTGTGCTGCTTACTTCGATCATAAACTAATTTAATAAGTTTTTCGTAGTCTCTTGTATGCTCAACTAAATAATCTTGTTCTGCTTTGGGGTTATCTTTAATGGATAAAGGATTCGGCTTATCTGACATATATGGCCTTTAAGAAGTTCAAATGAAGTCAATTTAGTTGTTGAATGAATGCAGTTATTTTAAGTTAAAACTGCTTCATCCACGACTTCTCCTATCGATTTGTCATTGTTTTGACTTTTTATTATTCTAATTATTTCTGTTAGGGTGGAATGAAAACGTTCAACAACCGAATTTCCATTTGAGCTTTTAAGACATATGGTGTGCAATTTTATATTATAGATGTCTAGGAAGTCCTTAAACAGAATGAAAGCAAATTGACTGCCGTTATCGGAAACTATCAATTTAGGTATGCATTGATGTGATGAAAAGTAGTGGTTAAAGAATTTTATAAGACTTATACTATTTCTTACGGGAAGTAAATAAGCACTTGCAAGTTTAATGAATTTATCCACAATAGTCAGAAAATTCTCTCTTTGAACAAAATAAATGTCAATATGGAGTATATCCAAAGGTCTAGAAGGCGTTTCAGTTAGTTCAAATTTAAGGCATTCTCTATATCTTTCATATTTATATCTGTGGCAGATATCGCAAGTCTTTATGATACGTGTGATAGTATTCTTCATATTTGGAAAGTAATAGGTCCTTTTTAGATATTCCAACTTTTTTTTTAATTCCCCTATGGTTTGAACTAATATGATAGTCTCTTACCAGTTTTTCTTGTTCATCGTTTTTCGTAATATCTCTTAATAACTTATTACATCTCACTACTTTCAAAAAGTTATTACTATTAAAATATTTTGAATAAACATTCTGTACTGTTTTAAATGTACTGTCGTCTGTAAGTATAGCAGTTACCCTCTTCGTGTTTAAACAGTCCTTAAAAACAGTAATGATTACAGAATAATTTGTTCAAGTTCTATTGTGTATCTCTTTTTTGGGATTAATTTTTTTTTTTTTGATTTTTGTTCAATCTAAGAATCATCTGCTTGGAAAATTCATTTAAAGGTCGTTCAGATATTGAAATTCCGTCGTCCATGTTTTCAGTTGCAGAGTGAATAGTTGAAAGATTGTCGTGTTCATCTAAATTATTTTGAATAGACAGCAAATCTAAATTCATGACATCGTTTTTATTTACTTCGTTTGTACATATTTCAACTCTGGATAATGCGTCTGCATTTAAATTTTGTTTCCTTCTTTTATATATTACGGAATAGTCAAACTCTTCTAGTTGAAGCCTCCGCCGGATTAATTTTTAATTGGACTCTTTTAATGAAAAAAGCCACGTAAGGGGTTTGTGGTCCGTGATTATATGAAATCGTCTACCGTAAAGGTAGGGGCGAAAATATCTTCTAGCCCAGACGGCAACCAAGAGCTCTTTTTCGGTCGTACTGTAGCTCTCTTCGGTTTTGGATAAGGTACAACTTGCAAAACAATTCGGCTTATCCGATCAGATCGAGCCTTGGGATAATACTGCGCCTAATGCAACATTACTAGCATCGGTAGTAACGTTAAATGGCTTAGTAAAATCTGGGTACTGAAGTACTGGATCGTTGCTTAGGATAATATATATTATTTTTATAATTATTATTAATACAATTTTCGTCTAAAACAATTTTGTTATTCTTACGAAGGCATTGAGTCATTGGCTATGTTAAATGGGCAAAGTCCTGGATAAACTTTCGATTATATCCGAGGAGCCCATGGAATGATTTTATTTGTTGTACTGTTTTCGTATGGGGAAATTCTTGACGGCACTGATCTTTTCTGGATTAGGTTTTACCCCATCTGCTGAAACAATGTGCCCAAGAAAAGAAACTTCTTTTGGAAGAAATACTGATTTTTGTGATTGAATTTTTAAATTTGCCTCTTTTATTTATTTTTTGTTATAATACCGCGCGCGCACCAAGGGGATACGAATACCCTTTTGCATATACCACTACACCACGGCCACCCCGTGGTAGCCTTTCAAAACAGCACTTAAACTTTGGATGTGTTCTTGGAGAGATGTTGAATAGACGATAATGTCATCCATGTATACAAGACATACTTTGCCCTGAAGGTCACGTAAGATATTGTCCATCACTCTTTGAAAGGTGTATGGAGCATTTTTTGGACCGAAGGGCATACGAATGAATTCATAATGCCCGTTGCCTAACGAGAATTCTGTCTTTAGAATGTCGTAATTCATTATCTCAAGCTGGTGAAAACCGGATACGAGATATAGCGTAGAAAAATAAATGCATCTCCCCAATTTGTCCAAAAGGCAGCGGATATCTGTCTTCGAGAGTTTTATCATTAAGTTTACGGTAGTCGATAACTAACCGCCACTTATTTTTGCCTTCCAAGTCCCTTTTTTGGGAACTTTCCATATTGGGAAAGACCAAGGGGAAAAACTAGATTAAATAATGCCATGGTTAAACATTTTTGAAATTTGCCTTCGAACTTCTTCCTTATGGATATGCAGATAACGGTAAGATTTTGAATAGATAGGGGTATCATCTTTAGTTTTTATTTGATGTTGAATTTGGTTAGAAAATTCTTATCTCTAAGAAAAATATCCTTAAACTTTTTACATAACTTAAAGATAGCTTTTTTCTCTTCCGTATTGATATGATCAGTAATTAACAAATCGGAAATATTTGAATTTTGCAAAGTTTGACGATTGCTTATAGAAAGGTTATATATTTTTATATATTTTTTACACGTAAAAGGTTGTGATTTAATTGGTTTTTCTATAAAAAAGGTCTGCGTTGAATTGGAAGTGTTGATAACTTCAACGATTGAATACCAATTAATGGCTTTGTATACATATTTCCTCAGGTATGGATAAACTTTGATTTATAGCTGTTGGTTTTAAGTGAATACTACCTGATTTTATATCTACCGAAACACATCAAACTAAGTTACTTAGCCCTGGAACTGTATAAACCTTTGACATTAAATTTGATTTAAAATTCGAGGGTACCTTAAAGTCTTCTGTTTCTAATATTGAATTCCTAAGATCTATTCTCATTGCCAGTTGCTGCATTATATCTGTTCCAATTAGACCGTCAAAATATTTGTGAAAGTTAAATATTGTAACAAAAATGGTAAAGTTTCATTTGTTTGAAATTCTAACAATCCCTTAATTCTTATCTGTTTATTGACAAATTTAACTTCAAATATTGTTTTTATTTTAATGAGTTCAATAAATTATATTGGTAAATTTTCATTTTGTACTATATTTGGATTAATAAAGGACTTATTGCAACCAGTTTCAATGAGAAATTTAAGATTTCTATTGTTTAAAATCGAAGTGGTTATGTACGGTAGCAGGCATGTATTGTGATTATTTAAATCTAAGTAACCTATTGGTTTTCAGAGACTTGTGCATGAAAATTTGTATCATCAATATCACCCTTATGTTGATTTGAAGTAAAAGGTTGATCATCGTTTTGAGCGTAAACTAAAGGTGGACTACTTTCTATATTATGAACTTGCTCTGCCCTTTTGGATCGATTACTTCTATTAGTATTTCCGCTATACGTATCCATCGGTTCTGGAGGTGGATACTTTTGATTTGAAGAATAATTGTGCTGTCTTTGACTATATTGATTGAAATTGTTTTTCATTGGAATACAACGGGTTCGTCCTGAACTATTTTTGTCTGTAATTATTTTGATTGAAATTTTGTCTGCAATAATTGCCTGCACTATTGTCATTATTGTTTTCAAAATTGTTATTAAACTGGCGTCTATTATATCCATTTGTGAAACTCTGCTGATTCTGAAAATCTCGTCTAGAATTTTGATTTGAGTTGTTCTAGTTGGTTTTATTTTGGTTTCTTCTAGGTTGTGGAATCGGTGGTCAATATTGTGTGTTATAAAAGTAAGTGTGATTCTTTTCTTCTAAGTAAAAATTTAATGCGTCAGTTAGTTTTGTTGGTCGCATGGCCCTTATTGTTGGCCCCAAAGGCTCCTTAGCCCTGATAAAAAGCAGTCAAGACACATTTCTTGGTATAAAGTTCTTTTAACTTCAATGGCCGTTTCATTTTGTTCATGCATTTTGACATGACATCATTGCGGAAAAAATTTCAATTACCTTGGAATAAAATGTTTCCACTGTAGACTGGTTTTGTCTTAGCTGATGCAAGTCTCTGATAAGAGTGGTTAAATTCCTCTTATCGTAATAATGAGTGATTAAACTGCTTTTAATTTCCTCCCATTCTACTGCAGGACCATATATACTTAAAGCTTCATGGGCTTGGCCTACTACTTTATTCCTTATTGCCCTTATTATTATTTTTTTATAGCTTATATTTTGATTACTTTGTGGAATCAAGCTTAGTATCTCTTCGACATTGTTTATAAAATCAAACAAAAGTCGCGGATTTCCATCGAATGTCGGAATCGCATCTGGAATCCGAAGCGAATAAAAAATGTTCGTTGCGACATCAGCGTTAGCAGTAGATAACATTTTATATGAATTTTATTGAACGTTAGATGACTATATTGATTGAAATTGTTTTTAATTGGAATACAACGGGTTCGTCCTGAACTATTTTTGTCTGTAATTATTTTGATTGAAATTTTGTCTACAATAATTGCCTGCACTATTGTCATTATTGTTTTCAAAATTGTTATTAAACTGGGGTCTATTATATCCATTTGTGAAACTCTGCTGATTCTGAAAATCTCGTCTAGAATTTTGATTTGAGTTGTTCTAGTTGGTTTTATTTTGGTTTCTTCTAGGTTGTGGAATCGGTGGTCAATATTGTGTGTTATAAAAGTAAGTGTGATTCTTTTCTTCTAAGTAAAAATTTAATGCGTCAGTTAGTTTTGTTGGTCGCATGGCCCTTATTGTTGGCCCCAAAGGCTCCTGAGCCCTGATAAAAAGCAGTCAAGACACGTTTCTTGGTATAAAGTTCTTTTAACTTCAATGGCCGTTTCATTTTGTTCATGCATTTTGACATGACATCATTGCGGAAAAAATTTCAATTACCTTGGAATAAAATGTTTCCACTGTAGACTGGTTTTGTCTTAGCTGATGCAAGTCTCTGATGAGAGTGGTTAAATTCCTCTTATCGTAATAATGAGTGATTAAACTGCTTTTAATTTCCTCCCATTCTACTGCGGGACCATATATACTTAAAGCTTCATGGGCTTGGCCTACTACTTTATTCCTTATTGCCCTTATTATTATTTTTTTATAGCTTATATTTTGATTACTTTGTGGAATCAAGCTTAGTATCTCTTCGACATTGCTTATAAAATCAAACAAAAGTCGCGGATTTCCATCGAATGTCGGAATCGCATCTGGAACCCGAAGCGAATAAAAAATGTTCGTAGCGACATCAGCGTTAGCAGTAGATAACATTTTATATGAATTTTATTGAACGTTAGATGTAGTTAAATTTGAATGAATAATTTAGCACTTAACACTTTTTTATTTAACACAATTGGTTTTTTTTCTCCAACTCGGAGTAAAGAACGAACTTGTATTAGTAGATTTTTTTTATATGAGATGTGCGGAAAAAGGGACGCATAAAGGAAACCGATAAAAATGATAAATCAAAATTTGACTCACTTTGCCAATGTGTTCTGTGTGGTTCTCCTCGATGCTGAAGGATTGATATCCACCAGTGCGATAAACTGTCAAAGTGTGCCCGTGCTTGGTTTCAACTATCGTTTGAAGCTACATATAAATTCACTATAGATGTTGGATCCAGAGTCCCAAACGTCTGCGCCAATTACGTTCTTATTGTTCGTAAAACACTTTAGATAATCAAATGCAATCTTTTTATTTTTATTTATTTATTTTTTTTTTATACAAAACTTTATTATGTTTTTCATACAACTTTTCTTTTTCACTTGTCTTCATTGGTCCAATACTAACTCCAGACTAACGCACTCCTGTGCAAAAACAAACTCATCAGCCAAACCAATGCAGCAGGTAGGTGTTAGAACTTGGTGACAAACAATAACCTAGCTGTTGATAATGTGTTGGCTGCTGTACTATCTCCGATAGAAGATGAGTTCGGGGCAATTTGGTTGATTCATGTTGCTAGCTGTTGTTGTCAAGCACTAACTCGGACAGCCCCTTTTTACATCCGTCACCATTTATTGGCCGCGACCAGTATTCGAAATCAATGTCCTATTCACCAGCATTGCTTTAATCCACAAGATCAGTGACACGTTTACACCCTGTTGTCTGGCCGAGTTGCACATACCATCAAAAGTTGCGTTGTCAAAATGCTCCAATCCATCGTACTACAAAGATTCCCGTTTATCCACCGGTTCTTCAGTTGTTGAATAGTCAGGATTAAGTGTCATTTAAAAGGTGCTACTGGTGTATCATCTACTGAAGTATTGCCTGCGAAAGACACAAATAGTATATTGTGTAATATATAATTACTTCAAGAAAAGAAACAATATATACCATTCACTGATAAACTCTCTTTATTTCGTAAAATTATATATGACCTAAGTCGATACATAAATTCCAACCGGTTTTTATGATCATATAGGCCACTTTTCGATCGAATCATTCCGAAAAAATTCTGTAAAACATCTTGATTGAGCCTGTATGTCAGTAAATACGAAATATCGTATTTAGTTTTCAGATCATTGTACAAAAGTTTGAGAGAATTATTCGCCATGATAATGCTTAAAAGTGATGTAAGATTATAAAAAACACGAGCTTAACTCAACAGTACCTTTCTGGAAGAGCATCATGTTTTTCTATCCTTGTATTCTCATGTTAAACATCACTTCCGTCATCTTACCGATGACTTTGAATAGAAGCGATTCTGAAATTCCAACACCTTGAACTCTTTCGCGACTGTATTGGTAAGGAACGTTTACGTTAATACAATCGAACCAATCATTTACCTAAAATTGTAAATGTGTTTATAATATTTGATTTTAAAGAAAATTACTTGTATTATATACTTGTTTGAAAAATTCGTGTTCTGCATAATAGCTTGGGATACTGTGTATGAAAAAATTTTTGTAACTAGCTTAACCTTTTGACTTTAAATATTCAAATTCGTTAGTTATATTTTGTATGCAATACTTATATCATACTTATCATTCGTTTTTGAAATAAGTTCTTCAACGATTTCTTTGGAAATGATTTGCCCGCCCGAAATTCATTCGTTTTTGAAATAAGTTCTTCAACGATTTCTTCGAAAATGATTTGCCCGCCCGAAATTAAACCATCACTATATACAAAGTTGTTCCGGATGAGTTTTATAAGATGAGGCACATCAGCAAATACATATACTTTCTTCAATTCATCCGTTGGATTTGGGAAAAAGATTTTGTAACAGTGATTTCAAGTTCACGCAGCAAGCCTTGATTTGTCCCCCCAAGATAATACTGTAAAGTTTTTGTTTGGTCATTCCTTGGTCGAAATCGTAAAAGTTTAGCTGTTTCCAATTACTAAAAATGCCCTTTATCATTGTCACAAGCGATCTTCGAAGACCGAATAAGCTTCTTATTTCTTTTTTTTTTTTGCTTTGATCTGTAAAAATTCCAATCTTCCTCCAAAGTAGTCTCAAAGGGCCTGTTTAGAAATTTTCTGGATTCTTAACGAAGGCGCGGCAGGATTGCTTACTAACTGGACATACCATTTCGAAACACTTGGTGAAAGTGCCATTCATGCTCTGAAAAGCTTCCTTAAGATTTTGTTTTTTCCCTGAACTTAGGGGGAGCACTATTGTATTTGTCGGGCAAGTGTTTTGAGAATTAGCTTAGCAGAATATGATGAGTCCCGTCTTTCTTTCTGCTTATGTCTGCGGCAACCAAATATTAATTACAAAATTGCACAAGTTAAATTGGTGACACTGAATTCGGCACACAAAGGCAAGCTCTCGGTCATACCGAACGCTCGTCATAGTGATGTAAAACACCTTAAATATCTGATCTCCTAGATCTCGGGCGATATCAGTTCGTGGAAAACATTTGTCTCTAATAGCGTTAATGAACTCGGTTCGATTTGTAATCCTTTGATTTGGTACCACGTTTCAACGAAGCATAATCCTTCTGATTAACTTACACGTTCTAATGATACATCAACCCTCGCTAGAAACTCGTTCTGGTGGCATGGACCCTTTCCTTTCTTCTTAACTCCACTTCGGATTTCTCAGCTTATGCGGCTAATATTCACTGCAGACACCCAGGCATACATCTTCCTATATAGTACTAGATAAATCATGGTTTCTCGACTCGTTGGTTAATAAATTTTCGCGTTATTCACGGCTTATTCACATTCACGCATATTGTTTTCGCTTCATTAAAAAAAAAACTCGTAAAACATCCCAAAATTGTATTTCGTTGAAATTATATTCTGCAGAATTGGAATCATCTTTGCTCGTCCCAGTTAAACTCATTCAATATAAATATTTTTTTTTTCCGAAATCCACTCGATAAAATCAAACCCCATCAATAAAAAACAGTATCACTCACTGAATGTATACATCGACATCCCACGATGTCCTCAGGGTGGGCTGCAGAGTTTCTGGGCGGAATCCAATTCTGCTCTTATCAAAGGATAGATTAACGCAACTATTTTTTGAGGCAGAGCATAGAAGATTTCTTTACGTAAGACCACAGTCGTTACTTGCATCGATCCGATTGAAGTTTTGGCCTCTCAACGGTAGGGACTATACTCGATGGACTACTCGTAGCTGCATTGAGTGTTTTCACGTAAGGCCATCTACAGCCACACAGTTAATGTCGGATCTATCCGAGGACCGCATAAGGCAGAATAGAGCTTTTAAAATATGCGGAATTGATGGTTGCCCTATCACTATTCTACAGTCAAGAGGCAGAGGTGCCAAATCATCAAAGGCATCAAAGGTGAGTGACCTTACGACAGCGGCATTTCTTGCTGCATTGAAGAGATTTGTATCACGACGCAGTCGCTGCGCTCGAATTTACAGCGATAATTCCAGCAATTTCGTTATCAGACGAATTAAAGGATTTATTTAAAATATTTCGTGATACTCGGCAAAAGGGTGAAGAAGAATTTGCAACAAATGAAGGAATGGAGTGGATATATATATCTGCGGGGTCACCCCATCATCAGGAACTCCCTGATGGCTATTCCAGATCCAGATTTTATCGATACTAAGCTAAATTGACTTTCAAAACGGCTTTTCTAGATCATATCAACTAGTTCGAACATTGTGCAAACTTCCAATGCAGCACATTATTAAAAATTAATTCAGTCATGATTTGGTGGGCGGAATGTTCAGACGGCAACCCTAGCACAAAATTGTAAATTACTTCCACCACCTACTCTAATTTTGATGTAATTGACCCACGACACAGTCCATTTCGTGCGAATTACATATGCTCTCTTAAAATACATTAATTTCGTTCAGTATTAATTCCTATGTCTTGAACTTTATTTTCTTTCATTATCAATAAAGTGAATAATTTTCAAAATAAGGACTACTTGTTGTTTTAGAGTTCTTTATCTTGCAGAGAAACAATCAGCGGTTCCTTGGTGCTCGCACAACCACTTTTCGTGAAAACGTTAAAACACTAGGTTGATAATGTGCTCAAAGTTCTAAACATGACAGACAATCGACTACCCAAAAAAGCACCTCTACATGCAATACCGCATAAAATGGAATAGCAACGGGTAACCAGATAGCAATGATATCTTTTCCAATTGTTATGTTTCAGCGACTGTCAAAGTTACCACTGACATCCAGCTGTCAAAATATTCAGTAAGGTTTACCATTTCATCGTGCATCGCCGATCAGCTGTACTGGGCATCGCCAAAAAGTCAACCCAGCCTATTTTGCGTTTGGATTCTCATAAATCCGTATAAGATTATATAAGTATTCAATATGGGCGCTGGAAATATTGACCGAAAATCCGGATTTTGGCCAAAAAAGGAAGTCGTACGTAATCCCCACCAAAAAATATCTCTATTGGACAAAAAACACAAAACTTTAAATCCAACTAGCTACTATCCCCTCAGAAAATATATTCACGGACAAAAATTCCAACTAAACTAAATTTAATAAACAAATTATGAATGAATGCACTTTTTTTTCTAAAAGTGGAAATGGATGATGTTATTGTTTTAAAATCCAATAAAGGCGAAAAAAATATATTTTTAAATGGATAAAATCAAAACTAAACACTATGATAGTGTTGTGATAAAAAAAGAATAAAAATTGTGCGAAGATTTTATAGTGACAATTGAAGAAAATGAAAAGCATAATGTTGTAAGATCAAATAAAATACATAACCACGATCTACGCGCCATGAAAAAGAAAGTATAAAGTTCCGAAAAGTACTCACCACCGATTTGTTTGAAATTTTTTTTATACATAGTCTACCACTTAGGACGGTTAAATCTAAAACGGTTTTTTGCACAAACCACTGGAAAGGACGAAAGGGACATTTGAAAATTGAAAATCCTTTAAAACAAAGATTCAAATCTCTTCTAAACCGTAAGGCATATGTAGGTAAACTATATCTCACATTAAAGCTACATTTGAAGACTTTCATTTGAGATATAAGCCGTTACTGAAATCAAAGTCTCCAATTAATAATAATTATTAATTATTTGATTATAATTAATTGATATAATTTTTTGAAGAATTTTTGTGTGGGTACAAATGATAAAACTTAAATAGAATCAATTTATCCAATACAGTTACAACTTACATTTTAATCGCTTTTCTTAACCCTTTTGCCTTATCTTTTACTTAAACCACTTTACTCGTATCCTTACTCGTAATTCACATTCCAAATTCCGTTTTGGATCTTGGGGGATGTTTATATGTATTTATTCTCCCCAGATATCTTTCGAGAACATTCTGTACCATCCAGAATTTTGAACAATTTTCCATGTTGCTAGAATTTTCGATATACAGGGTGAGTTTTTTAACTTGAGATATCCGATATCGCGTACGAAATATCGCGAAAAATGTTTCAGAAAAAAGTCAATATGATGGTTGTCCAGCCCATTATTCCCAAGTATCCCGGGGCGTATTAAACAATGTTTACCATCAACGATGGATCGGACGAGGGGGCTCGATGCAATGGCCTGCTAGATCACCTGATCCTAAGTCACTTGATTTCTTCTTGTGGGGCTACTTAAAAAGTGAGGTTTACAGAAAAAAGCCAACAACACGTGAGGAGATCATTTCTTCTTGTGGGGCTACTTAAAAAGTGAGGTTTACAGAAAAAAGCCAACAACACGTGAGGAGATGAAAAGACGAATAACTGGAACTTGCCGGAAGATTAGGCCAGAAATACTTCTCAGTTCTGTTGGTTCATTTAGAGCGCGGAACGAGAAGTGTATTGAAGTGAATGGTCATATTTTCGAGCATTTGTTGAAATAGTCTCGGGAAATAAACGTCGAAATGTGAAGAATTCAATGATTCACCAGTGGGAGGCAAGGGGACCCACTCTAATTAATCAAAATCAAAAACAAATGCCAAGCCTACGAGCAATACGACTGAGCAATGAAAATCAGGAATTATCATTTGAAAAATCAAAAGTGACCTTCGTTTGACCTTGAAAATGGGTCTCGAGGTCAAACTCGTGGTCACCATCTTATGTCCCCTTCAGAACCTTGTGACTTCTCTCTGAAACATTTTTCGCGACATCGCGTATTTTTCGAGTCATTTGGATGTCTCAAGTTAAAAAACTTACCCTGTATATATATGTAGGATATGTGTGTAGATATACGATAAATGGGTAATTTTTATATTTATCACTATAACAATTTTAAAATTCTATTGTAATTTTATTAATATCTTGCATCAATCTTCCTTATAAACGATAGTTTCCTTAGTAGGTTTCATATATATAGTTATTATTATTATTTAGTTAGTTTGTTACATTTAGCCCAACCAGCAACCACTCTAACATCAGTGTTATGCCTTCATGTCAAAGTTGACTCCGACGGGATTTTCATATAACTACATACAACTACTAAATAACTCGCACGGGATTCGAACCCGCGACCCTCTGCTTGAGGAGTCTATGCATATACCACTACACCACGGCCACCCTAGTGTAATAGTTGTATTTGTGTTAAAACATTTCATTTTTTACGTAACTCCTTTTCTCCTGAAATGAACTGGATGGGTTGTTGATGAATTAATGTCCAACTAGTCGGTGGGTTGGTAATGAAATCTTACTTCCCGATGATGATACTTGTCCTTCATGTGCTTGATATTACTCGACGTAGTTTGTCAAAAGTTGATACGCGCATGTGTGAATTGACCAGTAAGTTCTTTTTTTGGAAAAAAAGTAATGGATTAAGGTAAAGTGATTGTATTGGAAGAAATAAATAGTAACAAAAGCTTTGTTAATTCTAAGTGTTGGCTTGCGAAATCTGAACAATCTAACCCTAGGAGATGTTGAACATGTAAATAATTAAAACTTTCCCTCAAATATATTGAAATAGTTGCACCCACCCAACCTCAATGTAGTAACCGCAGTAGTAATTTATTGATTTTTAAACCTGCGTTTCTTTTTAATTTTTTGTTTATGAATTTTACGCTTATTCAAATCAACTGTAATTTTGTTGTTTTTACAACCTGGTTGTTGCGGATTTAAAGAAATAGTTTTTCTTGCGGGCTTAAAGAATTAATTTAAATATTTAAAATTTAATAAAATGCATATTTTTTTGTATTCTTTCAGCTTGCTTCGCCAACTCTTGTTGGAATTGTTATTGGCAATGAGTTATACAAGCTGGTGCGTGTACAATCAATACTTTCACACATATATTCTTCGCACTTCTGTGGGAGATATTTGCCACCTACTCTTGATATGCAAGAGAAATACAGTTGTCGTTAACAATCACGTACATACATATGTAGAATGCGACAGTTGGTGACTGCCGCTGCGAACATTTCTCGTTCATTAAACCTAGGAGCTAGCTTGTTCCTTCTGTCATCTTGTTCGTATATGTTTTCGTTTTTTGCAAAATCAATAGTATTCATACGAGTTTGATTACGTTTGTCTATAACATGTTGTTAAACATATATACAATATAAGACTACGCTATCAATTTGCATAATTTAATATGCTTTCTAAGTAACTCGTGTTCAGTTTTTGGACTTGGTCTTGATAGAGGTAATACATTTGAGTTGTAGTGGCCAGAAAGAAGGTCAAACGTCGTCAATTTGGTTGTGGAACGGATGGAATTTTTATATGTGATGTCAGCCTCATCAACAGTTTCACCAATAGGTTTAATCTTGTTTTGGCTGCAAAGTATTCGAACCAATTCTTTGAGTGTTAAGTGGATCTTTTCTATGGGCAAGTTGTCAGTGGAACTTTTTGCACACATATGTGGTATGCAGGGTAGAAATTCAAAAACTCCCGAAAGATCGATGAAACAAATTCGCTTCCATTATCGGTCACAATCTTTTTCGGAACCCTGTGATGTGAAAAGAAATGTTTCAAAGTCTGAATGAGGTTGATACCTTATGATACACACAATTTGCTTAATTTATCAATAATAGTGAGAAAATGCACGGCGTAAATAAGTATGTGTAATATTTCCAATTCTTCGAAAATTGTATACTATAATAATTCTTTATTAGGATCATATTTGTACCTCTCAGATATTTCAGAATTGTTTACTATATGATATAAGATTTAAGTAACCTATGCTTCCTCCGAGACTTGTTAATGAAAATTTTCTTCATCTACTTCACTTTGAAAAGTACCATGTAATGGATTTATATCTGGAGTAAGAATAATTCTGATTTTAACTAACTATTGCACACTTTGCAATTATTACTATTATTTGGTTGTATATTAAAAGTTTATTTTTTTAGATTTTTAAAACCATTTCATCTAGAGGAGTTGTTAAATTTTCTGCTATTGGTTTTACCGCTATAGGTGTCCATTGGTTCTGGGGGGAAGTTGCAAATTCAGAGAAAGAAAATATGTCTGTGGACGATTGTAGTTTTTATCAATCTAGAAGGTGTCTGCTGACTTTTCAGCCCATGTGTTATGTATTGTGGATTAGTGAAATTTTGTCTGAAGTGAGGAGTGTGACGGAAGACGGTGGTCTGAGAGGTGGATATGAAAGGGGGGTCGGAGAGGGGAGATTGAATGTCATCACAGTGTTTTGTAGCAACAACTGCTCATGGGGCTCTGAGAGAAGGATTTAAATGTTATCACAGTGTTTTGTAGCAACAAGTGCTCATAATGGAAAAATGTTCTTTTTTGTTTTCACCGTCACGTTTCGTTCACTCATCATACGGAATAATAAAAAAAGACGAATATTACTAAACTTAACAATACAAGTATATTATGGATTTTTTAATTTTTTTTTTACTTTTGAATCTTTGATACAATGCCATTATTTTTTTTGTAAGTAATTTATTTTCAATCATATAACACGCACACGTATCTGATCCATCTTTGCATAAATTTGAAGACCATGGACAATTAGCAAACTGACAACCATGGATTGATGAGATGTGGGAAACATTTTCGAATTGAATTAGATAAGAAATACATCCAGTAATCTTGTGGAAATGTTTCTCTAATAATAAATTTTGGTTTACTTTTAAAAAAAGTTAAAATCTCTTCAAATATTAATGAGGTTTTTAGTTCAGAGATCATATCTTATAAACCTACAGATGCTTACTAATATATTTTAAATCATTTAAACAATTTTAAACAAAGAGGAAGAGGAGTAAGCGCAGCATGTTCTAAAACGTCGGTGCTTAAAGACATTTTTTAAATTCATTTATTATCCGAATATCGACATACTTTTTCGTTGCAACATCATCCAAATCATAGAGTTGCTTAATGTTTTTAATTGCTTTCTGTTTTCCATCAAAATATCCATTTAAATGTAATTTTAAGGACGTATTAGTTTCATCGATAAGGCTGTTACTGCTGCTACTGTTAAGGCTGCTACTGTTAAGGCTGGTACTATCAATATACTCCCGCACAACGTTCAGTGAATTTGTTAGGAAAAATGCAACGTAATATACTCGTGTCTAAATTCAACGCACATTTATTCCATAGACTTTGATAACACAATTGTAATATAATTTTTAAATTCATTGTCAGCACTTTATATAATTAAATAGACCTCAAAACGTGGGAATATAAATCTGCATACACTTCCGGTCATAATGATTTCTCAAAAAATGCCTAATTACATCAGGTCGTAAGGGTTTTTCCCGTACTAATGAAGGGTATTCCCCACAGCGGAATTCGGCCTCATATTCAGTGCAAAAAAAAATCAGTTTGTATTGAGTTGTGACGGTGACAAGTAAAAAAAAGTGAAATGTCTAGTAAATATCACCAACTGACTCGGGACAAAAATTTCAAATATTGACTTTAGTCAAAGAAGGGCTTAGCTATCGTGCGACTGATGAAGAAAAAAGAAAATTAGGATCCACTGGAAAGGAAAAACGGCTTCGGGACGAAAACGTAAGACAACTCAGAAGACGGACAATGTATTACAACGAATTAGCATGAAAGATCGCTTTAAAAGTGCTGTCCGTATAAGAGCAGAGCTGAGTCAATTTCATCAAGTTGATCTAAGCGCCGAAACCATACGCCGACGGGTACGGGAAATAGGTTTATATGGAAGACGACCAGCGAAAAAACCTCTCCTAACCACAAAAATGAAAAAAGCTCGCTTGACGTGGACAAAAAAGTACGAAGATTGGACGCAGGATGATTTGCGATGTGTGATATGGTCCGATAAAAGCAAATTTAATTTGTGAAAGGTTCAAGGACGAGTGCATAGTCAAAACAGTGAAGATTCCTCAAAGCCACATGGTTTGGGGATGTTTTTTTTTACGTTTTGGGCCCTTTGCACTTTGTTAATGGAACTATGAACGCTCAAATGTATGGAGCGGTACCAGCAATTGAATAGCATCATTCGTATACTGATAAGTGCATTTTTCGAGATGATTCTGCACCTTGCCACCGCGCCAAAGCCATAAATAAGTTATAAATCAACTTTTAGATGTCTACTCTTGTGGCATGTAATGAAACGTAAGGTAAAAAGAGCTAAATGAAGTTCAGGAACATGTATGGAATACTGAAATTTCAAGGCATATTACTGAACTTCTAATAAACTCGATGCCTTCTAGAATAAAAGCGGTTATAACCGCCAAGGATAATTTTTTATAAAAGTGGCATATCTAAATATTTTATATGCACATACATAAAAAATGTATCGTTTGATTTTGTTAACCAATGACTGTATTAAAATATTTAAAAAAAAATAAGAAAATTAACTGGTTCTTTTTCTTTGTTAATATCTTTTTTCAAACATTCAATAAACAGATGGAAATTAGATAGAAATACTTATAGACTACTGCGGAGTACTCAACAAAAATTTCATTTCATTATAAAAATTATTAGTGTAGCTATTAACAATTTTACAATCATTTTAATAAGGTGCGGTTTTATGACCGCAAGTGTACCTTCAGAAATTTTGTTCACACACTTTGATCGAATCAGATTAACTTTTTTTATTCTTTTTTTCTATCCAATTTCGTATTTGCAAATCTTGTTAATTTTAATTGAAGTTTTTTCAGTTAGTTGTAATTCAGTCTTCGAACATTAAAGTCTAGGATAATTGTTGTATATGATATTTATATTTATACAGGACACTTGGTATAAACATTGTATTTGAAAGTGTAATAAACGTTGTATGTATTTGAAAGTGTTATAAACATTGCCGACCGTTACAGGACACTTGGTATAAAGTCATCAAGCCTGTTTGAAAAAAAAAGGTGCTTCGAGGAAACATAACTTGAGTTCAATGCCAAAGTAATTTGAAAAAAACAAACACCTCAAAAAAAAAAAAATATATCTAAATCAGGGGTTACTACCTTAGAACTGGTTGCTGGGGGGCAAGAAATAACTGGAGAGGAAATCCTTCGACTTGCGAGGCACGCAAGACTGCAAATTATCTTGCTGACCGGTTGGTGGCATTGGAGGAAAATTGGGAAAGATTTAATGAGATGAACAGTTGGATTAAGGAGAATTTCCCTGGACAACTAGATCATCCGTATTTCAAAAAGGATAACAATGAAGCTGTGCGCAAGATGGCCGATCGCATGCGTTCTGACATCAACAATAAGCTATTAGCGTCGGTGGACAGCGTCGAGTTTATGGAAAAAAATACCAAAGGCAGCTATTAGCAGTGACAAGCCAACTACATAACCTAGGACGATGCCAGAAGGCATAATTGATCAAGGGGATGGATTGCAGCTGCCGATAGACATACTACAAAGGTCCTTTGAAAAGTGCAATCTGAAGTTGGTACAGAGGGGAATTGAAGCGTTTTGCAGAATAAATACCCAATACATCCAACAAACATGAAATGAGGTTTCCTCAATTTATTGAAAGACAGAGATGCAATACCCTGCTACTTAACTGAGCGAATTTTTGAAATGCAAGAACAAATGGAAGCAGTGTTAGTATAGCTATGTGAGCACGGGATGAATCAAAAATAGTCTTTCTCGAGAGTAAGTTCATCCGTAAGGCTGCCATAAATAGAATTTAATTCAATTTTATGAGTTATTCTAGGAGATGATATATGACCAGCCAATATCGCCGACACAAAAGATGTACTACTGATTCATGCTGCTAGCTTTTGTTGTCAAGCACTAACTCGGACAGCCCCTTTTTACATCCGTCACCATTTATTGGCCGCGACCAGTATTCGAAATCAATGTCCTATTCACCAGCATTGCTTTAATCCACAAGATCAGTGGCACGTTTACGCCCTGTTGTCTGGCCGAGTTGCACATACCATCAAAAGTTGCGTTGGCAAAATGCTCCAATCCATCGTACTACAAAGATTCCCGTTTATCCACCGGTTCTTCAGTTGTTGAATAGTCAGGATTAAGTGTCATTTAAAAGGTGCTACTGGTGTATCATCTACTGAAGTATTGCCTGCGAAAGACACAAATAGTATATTGTGTAATATATAATTACTTCAAGAAAAGAAACAATATATACCATTCACTGATAAACTCTCTTCATTTCGTAAAATTATATATGACCTAAGTCGATACATAAATTCCAACCGGTTTTTATGATCATATAGGCCACTTTTCGATCGAATCATTCCGAAAAAATTCTGTAAAACATCTTGATTGAGCCTGTATGTCAGTAAATACGAAATATCGTATTTAGTTTTCAGATCATTGTACAAAAGTTTGAGAGAATTATTCGCCATGATAATGCTTAAAAGTGATGTAAGATTATAAAAAACACGAGCTTAACTCAACTGTACCTTTCTGGAAGGGCATCATGTTTTTCTATCCTTGTATTCTCATGTTAAACATCACTTCCGTTATCTTACCGATGACTTTGAATAGAAGCGATTCTGAAATTCCAACACCTTGAACTCTTTCGCGACTGTATTGATAAGGAACGTTTACGTTAATACAATCGAACCAATCATTCACCTAAAATTGTAAATATGTTTATAATATTTTATTTTAAAGAAAATTACTTGTATTATATACTTGTTTGAAAAATTCGTGTTCTGCATAATAGCTTGTGATACTGTGTATGAAAAAAGTTTTGTAACTAGCTTAACCTTTTGACCTTAAATATTCAAATTCGTTAGTTATATTTTGTATGCAATACTTACATCATACTTATCATTCGTTTTTTAAATAAGTTCTTCAACGATTTCTTTGGAAATGATTTGCCCGCCCGAAATTCATTCGTTTTTGAAATAAGTTCTTCAACGATTTCTTCGGAAATGATTTGCCCGCCCGAAATTAAACCATCACTATATACAAAGTTGTTCCGGATGAGTTTTATAAGATGAGGCACGTCAGCAAATACATATACTTTCTTCAATTCATCCGTTGGATTTGGGAAAAAGATTTTGTAACAGTGATTTCATGTTCACGCAGCAAGCCTTGATTTGTCCCCCCAAGATAATACTTAAAAGTTTTTGTTTGGTCATTCCTTGGTCGAAATCGTAAAAGTTTAGCTGTTTCCAATTACTAAAAATGCCCTTTATCATT
Source organism: Volucella inanis (assembly GCA_907269105.1). NCBI lineage: Eukaryota > Metazoa > Arthropoda > Insecta > Diptera > Syrphidae > Volucella > Volucella inanis. Next base: position 9,468,601 of record OU026158.1, read on the forward strand.
GTCGCTAGCGATCTTCGAAGACCGAATAAGCTTCTTATTTCTTTTTTTTTTTGCTTTGATCTGTAAAAATTCCAATCTTCCTCCAAAGTAGTCTCAAAGGGCCTGTTTAGAAATTTTCTGGATTCTTAACGAAGGCGCTGCAGGATTGCTTACTAACTGGACATGCCATTTCGAAACACTTGGTGAAAGTGCTATTCATGCTCTGAAAAGCTTCCTTAAGATTTTGTTTTTTCCCTGAACTTAGGGGGAGCACTATTGTATTTGTCGAGCAAGTGTTTTGGGCATTAGCTTAGCAGAATATGATGAGTCCCGTCTTTCTTTCTGCTTATGTCTGTGGCAACCAAATATTAATTACAAAATTGCACAAGTTAAATTGGTGACACTGAATTCGGCACACAAAGGCAAACACCTTAAATATCTGATCTCCTAGATCTCGGGCGATATCAGATAGTGGAAAACATTTGTCTCTAATAGCGTCAATGAACTCGGTTCGATCTGTAATCCTTCGATTTGGTACCACGTTTCAAAGAAGCATAATCCTTCTGATTAACTTACACGTTCTAATGATACATCAACCCTCGCTAGAAACTCGTTCTGGTGGCATGGACCCTTTCCTTTCTTCTTGACTCCACTTCGGATTTCTCAGCTTATGCGGCTAATATTCACTGCAGACACCAAGGCATACATCTTCCTATATAGTACTAGATAAATCATGGTTTCTCGACTCGTTGGTTAATAAATTTTCGCGTTATTCACGGCTTATTCACATTCACGCATATTGTCTTCGCTTCATTAAAAAAAAAAACTCGTAAAACATCCCAAAATTGTATTTCGTTGAAATTATATTCTGCAGAATAGGAATCATCTTTGCTCGTCCCAGTTAAACTCATTCAATATAAATATTTTTTTTTCCGAAATCCAATCGATAAAATCAAACCCCATCAATAAAAAATAGTATCACTCACTGAATGTATACATCGATGCCCACGATGTCCTCAGGGTGGGCTGCAGAGTTTCTGGGCGGAATCCAATTCTGCTCTCATCAAAGGATAGATTAACGCAACTATTTTTTGAGGCAGAGCATAGAAGATTTCTTTACGTAAGACCACAGTCGTTACTTGCATCGATCCGATTGAAGTTTTGGCCTCTCAACGGTAGGGACTATACTCGAAGGACTACTCGTAGCTGCATTGAGTGTTTTCACGTAAGGCCATCTACAGCCACACAGTTAATGTCGGATCAATCCGAGGACCGCATAAGGCAGAATAGAGCTTTTAAAATATGCGGAATTGATGGTTGCCCTATCACCATTCTACAGTCAAGAGGCAGAGGTGCCAAATCATCAAAGGCATCAAAGGTGAGTGACCCTACGAAAGCGGCATTTCTTGCTGCATTGAAGAGATTTGTATCACGACGCAGTCGCTGCGCTCGAATTTACAGCGATAATTCCAGCAATTTCGTTATCAGACGAATTAAAGGATTTATTTAAAATATTTCGTGATACTCGGCAAAAGGGTGAAGAAGAATTTGCAACAAATGAAGGAATGGAGTGGATATTTATATCTGCGGGGTCACCCCACCATCAGGAACTCCCTGATGGCTGTTCCAGATCCAGATTTTATCGATACTAAGCTAAATTGACTTTCAAAACGGCTTTTCTAGATCATATCAACTAGTTCGAACATTGTGCAAACTTCCAATGCAGCACATTATTAAAAATTAATTCAGTCATGATTTGGTGGGCGGAATGTTCAGACGGCAACCCTAGCACAAAATTGTAAATTACTTCCACCACCTACTCTAATTTTGATGTAATTGACCCACGACACAGTCCATTTCATGCGAATTACATATGCTCTCTTAAAATACTTTAATTTCGTTCAGTATTAATTCCTATGTCTTGAACTTTATTTTCTTTCATTATCAATAAAGTGAATAATTTTCAAAATAAGGACTACTTGTTGTTTTAGAGTTCTTTATCTTGCAGAGAAACAATCAGCGGTTCCTTGGTGCTCGCACAACCACTTTTCGTGAAAACGTTAAAACACTAGGTTGATAATGTGCTCAAAGTTCTAAACATGACAGACAATCGACTACCCAAAAAAGCACCTCTACATGCAATACCGCATAAAATGGAATAGCAACGGGTAACCAGATAGCAATGATATCTTTTCCAATTATTATGTTTCAGCGACTGTCAAAGTTACCACTGACATCCAGCTGTCAAAATATTCAGTAAGGTTTACCATTTCATCGTGCATCGCCGATTAGCTGTACTGGGCATCGCCAAAAAGTCAACCCAGCCTATTTTGCGTTTGGATTCTCATAAATCCGTATAAGATTATATAAGTATTCAATATGGGCGCTGGAAATATTGACCGAAAATACGGATTTTGGCCAAAAAAGGAAGTCGTACGTAATCCCCACCAAAAAATATCTCTATTGGACAAAAAACACAAAACTTTCAATCCAACTAGCTACTATCCCCTCAGAAAATATATTCACGGACAAAAATTCCAACTAAACTAAATTTAATAAACAAATTATGAATGAATGCACTTTTTTTCTAAAAGTGGAAATGGATGATGTTATTGTTTTAAAATCCAATAAAGGCGAAAAAAATATATTTTTAAATGGATAAAATCAAAACTAAACACTATGATAGTGTTGTGATAAAAAAAATTGTGCGAAGATTTTATAGTGACAATTGAATAAAATGAAAAGCATAATGTTGTAAGATCAAACAAAATACATAACCACGATATACGCACCATGAAAAAGAAAGTATAAAGTTCCGAAAAGTACTCACCTCCGATTTGTTTGAAATTTTTTTTATACATAGTCTACCACTTAGGACGGTTAAATCTAAAACGGTTTTTTGCACAAACCACTGGAAAGGACGAAAGGGACATTTGAAAATTGAAAATCCTTTAAAACAAAGATTCAAATCTCTTCTAAACCGTAAGGCATATGTAGGTAAACTATATCTCACATTAAAGCTACATTTGAAGACTTTCATTTGAGATATAAGCCGTTACTGAAATCAAAGTCTCCAATTAATAATAATTATTAATTATTTGATTATAATTAATTGATATAATTAATTGAAGAATTTTTGTGTGGGTACAAATGATAAAACTTAAATAGAATCAATTTATCCAATACAGTTACAACTTACATTTTAATCGCTTTTCTTAACCCTTTTGCCTTATCTTTTACTTAAACCACTTTACTCGTATCCTTACTCGTAATTCACATTCCAAATTCCGTTTTGGATCTTGGGGGATGTTTATATGTATTTATTCTCCCCAGATATCTTTCGAGAACATTCTGTACCATCCAGAATTTTGAACAATTTTCCATGTTGCTAGAATTTTCGATATACAGGGTGAGTTTTTTAACTTGAGATATCCGATATCGCGTACGAAATATCGCGAAAAATGTTTCAGAAAAAAGTCAATATGATGGTTGTCCAGCCCATTATTCCCAAGTATCCCGGGGCGTATTAAACAATGTTTACCATCAACGATGGATCGGACGAGGGGGCTCGATGCAATGGCCTGCTAGATCACCTGATCCTAAGTCACTTGATTTCTTCTTGTGGGGCTACTTAAAAAGTGAGGTTTACAGAAAAAAGCCAACAACACGTGAGGAGATGAAAAGATGAATAACTGGAACTTGCCGGAAGATTAGGCCAGAAATACTTCTCAGTTCTGTTGGTTCATTTAGAGCGCGGAACGAGAAGTGTATTGAAGTGAATGGTCATATTTTCGAGCATTTGTTGAAATAGTCTCGGGAAATAAACGTCGAAATGTGAAGAATTCAATGATTCACCAGTGGGAGGCAAGGGGACCCACTCTAATTAATCAAAATCAAAAACAAATGCCAAGCCTACGAGCAATACGACTGAGCAATGAAAATCAGGAATTATCATTTGAAAAATCAAAAGTGACCTTCGTTTGACCTTGAAAATGGGTCTCGAGGTCAAACTCGTGGTCACCATCTTATGTCCCCTTCAGAACCTTGTGACTTCTCTCTGAAACATTTTTCGCGACATCGCGTATTTTTCGAGTCATTTGGATGTCTCAAGTTAAAAAACTTACCCTGTATATATATGTAGGATATGTGTGTAGATATACGATAAATGGGTAATTTTTATATTTATCACTATAACAATTTTAAAATTCTATTGTAATTTTATTAATATCTTGCATCAATCTTCCTTATAAACGATAGTTTCCTTAGTAGGTTTCATATATATAGTTATTATTATTATTTAGTTAGTTTGTTACATTTAGCCCAACCAGCAACCACTCTAACATCAGTGTTATGCCTTCATGTCAAAGTTGACTCCGACGGGATTTTCATATAACTACATACAACTACTAAATAACTCGCACGGGATTCGAACCCGCGACCCTCTGCTTGAGGAGTCTATGCATATACCACTACACCACGGCCACCCTAGTGTAATAGTTGTATTTGTGTTAAAACATTTCATTTTTTACGTAACTCCTTTTCTCCTGAAATGAACTGGATGGGTTGTTGATGAATTAATGTCCAACTAGTCGGTGGGTTGGTAATGAAATCTTACTTCCCGATGATGATACTTGTCCTTCATGTGCTTGATATTACTCGACGTAGTTTGTCAAAAGTTGATACGCGCATGTGTGAATTGACCAGTAAGTTCTTTTTTTGGAAAAAAAGTAATGGATTAAGGTAAAGTGATTGTATTGGAAGAAATAAATAGTAACAAAAGCTTTGTTAATTCTAAGTGTTGGCTTGCGAAATCTGAACAATCTAACCCTAGGAGATGTTGAACATGTAAATAATTAAAACTTTCCCTCAAATATATTGAAATAGTTGCACCCACCCAACCTCAATGTAGTAACCGCAGTAGTAATTTATTGATTTTTAAACCTGCGTTTCTTTTTAATTTTTTGTTTATGAATTTTACGCTTATTCAAATCAACTGTAATTTTGTTGTTTTTACAACCTGATTGTTGCGGATTTAAAGAAATAGTTTTTCTTGCGGGTTTAAAGAATTAATTTAAATATTTAAAATTTAATAAAATGCATATTTTTTTGTATTCTTTCAGCTTGCTTCGCCAACTCTTGTTGGAATTGTTATTGGCAATGAGTTATACAAGCTGGTGCGTGTACAATCAATACTTTCACACATATATTCTTCGCACTTCTGTGGGAGATATTTGCCACCTACTCTTGATATGCAAGAGAAATACAGTTGTCGTTAACAATCACGTACATACATATGTAGAATGCGACAGTTGGTGACTGCCGCTGCGAACATTTCTCGTTCATTAAACCTAGGAGCTAGCTTGTTCCTTCTGTCATCTTGTTCGTATATGTTTTCGTTTTTTGCAAAATCAATAGTATTCATACGAGTTTGATTACGTTTGTCTATAACATGTTGTTAAACATATATACAATATAAGACTACGCTATCAATTTGCATAATTTAATATGCTTTCTAAGTAACTCGTGTTCAGTTTTTGGACTTGGTCTTGATAGAGGTAATACATTTGAGTTGTAGTGGCCAGAAAGAAGGTCAAACGTCGTCAATTTGGTTGTGGAACGGATGGAATTTTTATATGTGATGTCAGCCTCATCAACAGTTTCACCAATAGGTTTAATCTTGTTTTGGCTGCAAAGTATTCGAACCAATTCTTTGAGTGTTAAGTGGATCTTTTCTATGGGCAAGTTGTCAGTGGAACTTTTTGCACACATATGTGGTATGCAGGGTAGAAATTCAAAAACTCCCGAAAGATCGATGAAACAAATTCGCTTCCATTATCGGTCACAATCTTTTTCGGAACCCTGTGATGTGAAAAGAAATGTTTCAAAGTCTGAATGAGGTTGATACCTCATGATACACACAATTTGCTTAATTTATCAATAATAGTGAGAAAATGCACGGCGTAAATAACTATGTGTAATATTTCCAATTCTTCGAAAATTGTATACTATAATAATTCTTTATTAGGATCATATTTGTACCTCTCAGATATTTCAGAATTGTTTACTATATGATATAAGATTTAAGTAACCTATGCTTCCTCCGAGACTTGTTAATGAAAATTTTCTTCATCTACTTCACTTTGAAAAGTACCATGTAATGGATTTATATCTGGAGTAAGAATAATTCTGATTTTAACTAACTATTGCACACTTTGCAATTATTACTATTATTTGGTTGTATATTAAAAGTTTATTTTTTTAGATTTTTAAAACCATTTCCTCTAGAGGAGTTGTTAAATTTTCTGCTATTGGTTTTACCGCTATAGGTGTCCATTGGTTCTGGGGGGAAGTTGCAAATTCAGAGAAAGAAAATATGTCTGTGGACGATTGTAGTTTTTATCAATCTAGAAGGTGTCTGCTGACTTTTCAGCCCATGTGTTATGTATTGTGGATTAGTGAAATTTTGTCTGAAGTGAGGAGTGTGACGGAAGACGGTGGTCTGAGAGGTGGATATGAAAGGGGGGTCGGAGAGGGGAGATTGAATGTCATCACAGTGTTTTGTAGCAACAACTGCTCATGGGGCTCTGAGAGAAGGATTTAAATGTTATCACAGTGTTTTGTAGCAACAAGTGCTCATAATGGAAAAATGTTCTTTTTTGTTATCACCGTCACGTTTCGTTCACTCATCATACGGAATAATAAAAAAAGACGAATATTACTAAACTTAACAATACAAGTATATTATGGATTTTTTAATTTTTTTTTTTACTTTTGAATCTTTGATACAATGCCATTATTTTTTTTGTAAGTAATTTATTTTCAATCATATAACACGCACACGTATCTGATCCATCTTTGCATAAATTTGAAGACCATGGACAATTAGCAAACTGACAACCATGGATTGATGAGATGTGGGAAACATTTTCGAATTGAATTAGATAAGAAATACATCCAGTAATCTTGTGGAAATGTTTCTCTAATAATAAATTTTGGTTTACTTTTAAAAAAAGTTAAAATCTCTTCAAATATTAATGAGGTTTTTAGTTCAGAGATCATATCTTATAAACCTACAGATGCTTACCAATATATTTTAAATCATTTAAACAATTTTAAACAAAGAGGAAGAGGAGTAAGCGCAGCATGTTCTAAAACGCCGGTGCTTAAAGACATTTTTTAAATTCATTTATTATCCGAATATCGACATACTTTTTCGTTGCAACATCATCCAAATCATAGAGTTGCTTAATGTTTTTAATTGCTTTCTGTTTTCCATCAAAATATCCATTTAAATGTAACTATAAGGACGTATTAGTTTCATCGATAAGGCTGTTACTGCTGCTACTGTTAAGGCTGCTACTGTTAAGGCTGATACTATCAATATACTCAACGCACAACGATCAGTGAATTTGTTAGGAAAAATGCAACGTAATATACTCGTAATATACTAAATTCAACACAGACTTTGATAACACAATTAAAATATAATTTTTAAATTCATTGTCAGCACTTTATATAATTAAATAGACCTCAAAACGTGGGAATATAAATCTGCATACACTTCCGGTCATAATGATTTCTCAAAAACTGCCTAATTACATCAGGTCGTAAGGGTTTTTCCCATACTAATGAAGGGTATTCCCCACAGCGGAATTCGGCCTCATATTCAGTGCAAAAAAAAATCAGTTTGTATTGAGTTGTGACGGTGACAAGTAAAAAAAAGTGAAATGTCTAGTAAATATCACCAACTGACTCGGGACAAAAAGTTTAAATATTTACTTTAGTCAAAGATGGGCTTAGCTATCGTGAGATTGCGGTTAAAGTAGGATGCTTTCATTCAACTGTCGTGCGACTGATGAAGAAAAAAGAAAATTAGGATCCACTGGAAAGGAAAAACGGCTCGGGACGAAAACGTAAGACAACTCAGAAGACGGACAATGTATTACAACGAATTAGCATGAAAGATCGCTTTAAAAGTGCTGTCCGTATAAGAGCAGAGCTGAGTCAATTTCATCAAGTTGATCTAAGCGCCGAAACCATACGCCAACGGCTACGGGAAAAAGGTTTATATGGAAGACGACCAGCGAAAAAACCTCTCCTAACCACAAAAATGAAAAAAGCTCGCTTGACGTGGACAAAAAAGTACGAAGATTGGACGCAGGATGATTTGCGATGTGTGATATGGTCCGATAAAAGTAAATTTAATTTGTTCAATTTGAAATACGTACGACGGTCAGCATGTGAAAGGTTCAAGGACGAGTGCATAGTCAAAACAGTGAAGTTTCCTCAAAGCCAGATGGTTTGGGGATGTTTTTCTTTTTACGTAGTAGTATTAGTAGAAGTAGAAGTAGTAAGGGAGTTTTTGGTACCAGCAATTGAACAGCAACATTCGTATATTGACAAGTGCATTTTTCGAGATGATTCTGCACCTTGCCACCGCGCCAAAGCCATAAATAAGTTATAAATCAACTTTTAGATGTCTACTCTTGTGGCATGTAATGAAACGTAAGGTAAAAAGAGCTAAATGAAGTTCAGGAACATGTACGGAATACTGAAATTTCAAGGGATATTACTGAACTTCTAGTAAACTCGATGCCTTCTAGAATAAAAGCGGTTATAACCGCCAAGGATAATTTTTTATAAAAGTGGCATATCTAAATATTTTATATGCACATACATAAAAAATGTATCGTTTGATTTTGTTAACCAATGACTGTATTAAAATATTTAAAAAAAATAAGAAAATTAACTGGTTCTTTTTCTTTGTTAATATCTTTTTTCAAACATTCAATAAACAGATGGAAATTAGATAGAAATACTTATAAACTACTGCGGAGTACTCAACAAAAATTTCATTTCATTATAAAAATTATTAGCGTAGCTATTAACAATTTTACAATCATTTTGATAAGGTGCGGTTTTTATGACCGTAAGTGTACCTTCAGAAATTTTGTTCACACACTTTGATCGGATCAGATTAACTTGAGTTCAATGCCAAAGTAATTTGAAAAAACAAGCACCTCAAAAAAAAAAAAAAAATGTCTAAATCAGGGGTTACTACCTTAGAACTGGTTGCTGGGGGGCAAGAAATAACTGGAGAGGAAATCCTTCGTCTTGCGAGGAATAACAACAAGGATTGCGAGGCACGCAAAACTGCAAATTATCTTGCTGACCGATTGGTGGAATTGGAGGAAAATTGGGAAAGATTTAATGAGACGAACAGTTGGATTAAGGAGAATTTTCCTGGACAACTAGATCATCCGTATTTCAAAAAGGATAACTATGAAGCTGTGCGCAAGATGGCCGATCGCATGCGTTCTGACATAAACAGTCGGAAGCTATTAGCGTCGGTGGACAGCGTCGAGCTTATGGAAAAAAATACCAAAGGCAGTTATTAGCAGTGACAAGCCAACTACATAACCTAGGACGATGCCAGAAGGCATAACTGATCAAGGGGATAGATTGCAGCTGCCGATGGACATACTACAAAGGTCCATTGAAGTTGGTACAGAGGGGAATTGAAGCGTTTTGCAGAATAAATACCCAATACATCCAACAAACATGAAATGAGGTTTCTTCAATTTATTGAAAGACAGAGATGCAGTACCCTGCTACTTAACTGAGCGATTTTTTGAAATGCAAGAACAAATGGAAGCAGTGTTAGTACAGCTATGTGAGCACGGGATGAATCAAAAATAGTCTTTCTCGAGAGTAAGTTCATCCGTAAGGCTGCCATAAATAGAATTGGCGAAATTTAACGGAAGCTATCTTATTTGGAGGCAATTTTATGAGTTATTCAAGGAGATGATATACGACCAGCCAATATCGCCGACACAAAAGATGTACTACTTGCGAGGTAACGTAACTGGGGTGGCCCATAATCTAATACAACAGTTTCCACCAACGAACGATAATTTCGAAGCGGCCTGGTAAACCTTAGTGGCCGTTTTGACAACAAGAGGTTGCTACTGAAGCTTTTAATGAGGTCATGCAAGCTGTAATCAATTTAGGATTCAAATTCAACAATTGGAATCCATTAGTCGTACATCTTATGCTGCAGACACTAGACAGGGAAAGCCGTAGGTCCTTTGAGCAACCATTGGATGATCCAAAAAAGCCCGCTGACTATGATGCAGTCGTTTCTTGAAGGCAGATTCCAGGTGATAGATGCAGTCAACTGTCGTGATTACCGGAAAAAGCCGACATATCAGTTGCCACAAGCATGGACAGTAGTATCAATTGAGTTCTTTGCAATCAGGGAAAGCATAAAATATATAAATGCTTTAAACTTTTTAATCTCTCAAATGATGATCGGGACAAAGCCGTCCGATAGTTGTAGCTGTGTACTGCTTATTGGCGGGCCATTATTCCAAATCATGTCAGTCTCGAGAATGCAAGATGTGCAATAGCAAGCATAATACACTTCTTCACGAAGGACTTCAGCGAGCAAAATGCAATCGATACCAAGAGCCATATCAGCATCAGCAAGAGGCAAACTGAGTTGAAGAATCATCAAATCAAGTCTCAAAGCACGACTTTCCATCGGGTAAGCCTTGTTTAAAAAATAAAAAAAATTAAATTAGATAGATCAGATAAGCTGTTTAGCTCTTCAGCTAATGCGGCAGTAGCATATAAAACAAAAGTGATAACTGTTCGCATTCCTCTCGAATACTCTCCTCAAGGGATGCGATTTTCTGAGTCCTGTTGGCATAAACCCGCGACTTCAAGTAGCCCCAAAGAAAGAAGTCTGGGATGGTTAAATCGGTCGATCTTGCTGGCCATACCAAATCGCCAAAACAGGAGATTACGCGACCAGAAAACGCTTCCTTCACAATATCCATTGTGGCTCGGGCCATGTATACGGTTGCACCGTCATGTTGAAACCACATGTTCACCAAGCCGCGCTCATCCAATTCCGGCTAGTAATGAATGTGTTTGGTTGTTTTAAGGAACCTTATACAATAGTTGTAGAATATTTTACTTATATTGAGGTCAGAATTTAAAGTAAGAAGTAAAAACGACTGTACTCTTCTATGTTATAATACACTATTAATTTTCAGTTCTAATTTCAGTTTTTTAAAAAATAGTTTGTATATCTGTTTAAATGTTGCTTGATTTTTATTGATGTTATTAAGCATTTTGTACCTTTAATTGACATGTGTTCAAAAATCGTTTGGTTATAAAATAAAGTTAACAGTGCTGTAATAATTATTTCATTTAATTTTTTGGAATTCTTTTTATGATTGTATAGTTTTACAAACATTTTCCCCCCACAATGAACCCTGTTCACCATAAATACTCTGCTCATCTTTCTTCTGGATATTGTGGGCTGGCCTTAACTTCTGGTTGGAAGTCTCCTACACAACCCTGATATTGAATTCGTTGTGATGTCATCTCAGACATGAAAAGATAAACGATATTAATAATATGTTCAGAATCCTTAACAGAAAAAATCATGGGTTAATCCGGGACAGCCATCAACTTCAATTGCAAAACCAGATAGATTCGGCAAGAAGAATGTGTGTCTGGTGGGACTAGAAAGGTCTTGTGTAGCACGGGCTCCTAAAATCTGGTAAATACAGATCGCTGCCGACAACAAATAATCAATTTGAACCATGCATTGATCGAAAAACGACCAGAATGGGCCACATGAAACGGCAAGGTAATTTTGCTCCATGACAATGCACCTGCACATAAGACAAAACTGATGCAGGATCCAACCAAAGCACTTGGCTGGGAGCTACTATCCCACCCTCCGTATTCGTCAGACTTGGCTCCTTCCGACTGCCATTTGTTTTCATGGATGTGACACGCATTAGCTGAGCAGCACTTCGAATCCTACGAAGAATTCGAAAATTGGGTGACTTTTTGGTTTGCCTCAAAAGACGTACCGTTTTATTGGCGCGGAATCTATAAGGATGAGAAAAATTTTTAGCTAGCAATGGCCAATACTTTGAATAAAATGTTTTTTCCTTTCCCATTAAAAATTAGTGTTTTATTTTCACAAAAAAACGCTCACTTCACCTGGTATAACATTTATAAATGCTTTTGTTATCTTCTGTGCTGGTGAGTGATTCAACAAGTAATTATTTAATTTATAGTTTCGCGTGATTAGTTGGTCTTTTTTTTCTTATGTTTTTGAGAATTTTAAGATTGAATGTGATTAGATTAAATTTTTAATTTTCTTTTGAGTGTGCATTGTGTGTTGAGTGGGTAATTTTATAATTTTATTTTCATTTGCTTAAATTTTTTCTTCGGTTTGTTGTTGTAATTTCTTTTTGGAATTGTTGATTAATATTGTTTGAATTGTGGACCATATGTTTCTTTCAGGAGAGATGTTGCTATTGTTTGTCTCCAGAAATGTTTTTGTTAAATGATAATATTTAAATTTGATTATCAAAATGTATTCTGTTGGATTAAAGTAAGTTTATTTTATATTTTTCTGTTACGTCAAGATATTCTATTGAATTTTTATATTTAATTTGTGTTGAATAAATTTAGTTTTTATGTTTAGTTTTGTGTTGACGAATGTTCTTATTTCGATTTAAATTTCTGGTTTGAATTTGTGTTGTTGGATTCCTTAATTGTTTGGAATCGTTAAATCAGTGATTGCCTCCTCGAACTCCCGCGATGCCTATGGCTTGAGGAGGGGCCATTGTCATCTCCGCGAGTTTTTTTATTTCGCGTTGATTTTGTTGTTCGTAAGTTTGAATTTAAAGCGTTACCACTCTTACAAAATTGTCCGGTCCGAGATGTGTTTTTGTTATGCGGCCTAAATTCCATTTGAGCGGAGGCATTCTTTCGTCCTTAATTTAAACTAAATTTCTTTCCATTAATCTGTCGTTCGTGATTCGACCCCATTTTGGGCGTTGTTGCAATCGGGCGAAGTATTCATTGCTCCATCGTTTCAAAAAGGACTGCGTTAGGGTTTGTACTCGTTTCCAATGCTATAAATGTGAGATTTTGTCTCGCTGATACTTGAGTTGAGGAGGACTGATGAGTGGTTCACCAATAAGAAAGTGGCCTGGCGTTAAAATGTTCAAGTTGTTGGTGTCTTCTGACAGTGGACAAAAGGGTCTTGAGCTGAGACAGGCTTCTACTTGTGTGAGAAGCATGTTGAGCTCTTCGAATGTCAGAGTCTGGTTTCCAGTCACACGTTTGGTGGCAATGAACTTCCTCCTGGTTCCTACGTTGTCTAGTACTTCTGCCACATTTCTCCAGTCAAAATTCGCCTCCGACGAAATTACTGCCTCAATCGCTCAAGAGTTCCATGCAAAGACCCCTTCGAGAAACAAATCTCCTGAAGGCTCCTAAAAATGTATGGGTAGACATGTTTCTGACAAGCTCGAGGTGTACGGCCTTCGTTGCCATTCATACAAATATCGCGAAATATCCCTTTCAAGTTTTAGCATTTCGCGTTCTTCACGTTCTAACACTGATGGTTAATCCACTCTGGTGCATACCACTGGCGTATGTAGGCAACCATCTTTTGAATACCGCCGTGAAGAGTTTTGTCGTGGATGATTTTCGTAAATGAGTGTTGATTTTTAAGAAGGATTGGATTTTTTTTGTTAAAAGGTAGGGTAGCGTAAAAGAGTCTCCCACCAACTCGTAGGATTCCTTCCCTGTCTCTAAATAGATTAAGTGATTTGTATCCTCTGGTGCTATCTCTTTCTTCTTGTGCAGCAAACATATCTTTTTGGGATAATAGAATGACTCTTGTCAGAGCTTCTTCCAACTCCTGCGGTGATAATAATCTGCATACATCTGAGGTTGTTTTATGTTCCGGAACCGTAAACAATAGGCAACTACTCGTAACGCCCTTTGAAGTGACGAAAATTTCAACAGCATTTCGTTAATAAAACTCTTTATAGGTGGTGGTCCACAATTTTAAAACGTAATTCCTGCAGATAAAAGTCTTCCATTTTGACGGAGGGGCCTTGATCCAGCACAACGTGATTACCGAATCGGTTTACGAAAAACATCAACTGATTCCAGCTTCAGAATTTTGATTGTTTGGCTAAAAAGTTTTCTACTAGCAAAGCTTCGCACAATCCAGCCTGGGCAATGTAATGGATTCCAACGGAGCAAGCTTTGTTTTTGACATCAGCAGATGCATTCCTATTTGGTTGTTTTTATCTCGAACGCGCAAATATATGGCCGCTGCGTACGCTTTTTCCGAAGATTTACTGAACCCATAGACTTCCAGTGTTTTTATGTTTTTATCAGTGTTGATCAAACGACGTATTTGGACATTTTCAATAGTAAGTAATTCTGGGCGAAAAGCTATTGGATCGTAGAGCTCAACTACTGAGAACAATATGGGCCGTTTTGAGATTTCGCATGGAATGTGCCTTGTGACTTGAAACGTGAATACATCCGGAAGTAGCCCCCATTTGATTCCAAGGGTCTTGACATCGGTATTTTCTATGGATGGTAGCGAGAAATCCGTCACTCTTTGATTTGCCGGAATGTTCTTCAATACCTTTTCAAAGCTGCTGGCTTGTTTGCGTAAGTGAAATTTCTCGGTTGCCAAAATTTCCCTTACGGCTTTTTGTTTGTGTTGCGCCTCTTCAATGGTATCAGCTCCACTGATGACATCTTCGACATAAGTTTCCTCTTTGATGATTGTGGTTGGCACGGGGAATAGCCCCTATACACAATCAGCTGGTAATTCACATCACCAGTAAAGGTAAACCTTATTATGTCAATAACGTTTGTTTGTTTTTTAGGGCCCACCATCAACTTGTCATTTAAGGAAAAGCCGAAAAAAGATTTGACGGTTGCGTCGAAGACGACCCGCAACCTTGTGATGGTACTGGGTCACTTAATGACGGCGTGATGGGGAATGAAAAAATGGAAAGTTGATTTAACAACTTTATCGGACTCCTCGACTGTTGTCATATGTCCGATCTCGATGTAGTCGTTCAAGCATTTTCTGTATGCGCCGTATTGAATGGGGTTTCTTTCCACCCTTTTCTCGAGCTGCAAAAATCGTGTGACAGCACCGTGATGTGTTGGGCCCATACGTGGGTACTCTCCACTTTTAAAGGGCATACGAAAATGTATACCTTGCTACGACGGTGGTTAATGTCATCTCATTGTATGGTACCCGCATGCCCTACCGCGAACTCTTAGATTTCGGTTCGCGGATGCGATTACGAATAGACGTCCTAATCGGCGAAATAGGATTCGTAGAGAATCCACATGTAGAGTCGAACCTGTAACTACATTAACATTCGAATCAAGAGCATCAGGGTACAAAGCAGCAGCCGAAGCAAGCATCATGCCCCGAATAAGCGAGTATCGTCCAATAAGTGAGATGGAAATTGATTTTCCGAAGATCTCAGCACACATCTATCTGGCGGATCCACATTTATATGCTACTGGAAGCAGACATCTTCTTCGAATTGCTCGTGCCGGGAGAGATAAAAATTTCCGATGAATTTCCACCCCTTCGCAACACTATTGTGGCAAGCACAATAGCGCACTGTCATATAGCGACGAAACCCTCGCTCGTTCGGAGATTCTGGAAAACATAGGGGCACTACACATTAGTAAACACACGCTAAGTGAGGAAGAGCATCAATGTGAACAACCATTCACAAACAATGTGAAAGTGAGTCCAGTGGGACGATTCGTAGTCAGACTGCCCTTCAGAGAGGAACCAGGTATACTGTTATTAAATTTATTGGAAATGGCAAAAAGACGATTCCTGTCCTTTGAGCAGAAATTAAAACAACAACAAAAACAACGATCTCAAGGAGGCCTACGCCAAATTTATGAAGGAGTCCAAAAGGTTGGATCCTATGACATTTATATTGGAAGAACAATTGCCGAAAGGCCATAACATATTTCCACATCATTGTGTTATGAAACCCGAACGCTCATCAACAAAGCTCCGGGTAGTATTTGACGCTTCTGCTAAGACAACGAGTGGATACTCACTAAACGACATTTTAATGGTCGCCTTAACTGTTCAGCCGGACTTATTCTCAGTGATAATTAAATTTCGGATCCACAAATATGACTTCACAAGTGATATAACGAAAATGTATCGACAAGTGTTGGTAAGTCCTCAAGATAGACCATACCAACTAGTTCTTTGGAGGTCGCACCACAAGGACCCATTACAGATTTATCAACTGAACACTATTATGAACAGAATCCACGTCATACTTAGCAACTAGATCCTTGGTTAAATTAGCTGACGACAACCAAGAAACGTACAGAAATGTAATAACGTAATGCAACAGTAATAAAACGCAATGTTTATGTGGATGACTTTTTGGAAAGAGCAGGGACAGTAGAGGAGGCTCGAGAGTTGCTTCGCGAGATCATCGACCTCCTTAAGGCAGATAATTTTGAACTGAAAACTGGAAAAAATTCCTTAAGAAGATAGGGAAAAATTGATTACCTTTTACCAATCAGCAGAAATAAGGACTTATATTAGACAGCTTAACATGCTATGCAGAAACAACATAACTGAACATGCCAACAGTAATCCGATATTGCAAATACTCGAACACATAATGACAGTCATAGAGCACAACAATGAGCTTCTTCACAATTTTCACTCTTCGAAATATGATAGGAACAGAATAATAAGATCTCCATTTGACATTTTTGATACTTCGGCACACAGTTTATTTGGTGTCCTTGATCAAGAAGGTACTACGCAAACAGCCAACATCCTCAAGCGAGATTCATTAAAGGTTCAAAAAGAATTTCAGAGCCTGAAGAAATATCTGTCGCAAACAATTAATGTTATTCAAACGAGACAAAACTTAATGGAGGCAACTCTCAGTTTGGCTTCACTGACGTCGTATTTGACGCTAATCACAAATTTTGAGCGAGTTCAAGACGATTTATTGGATGTCGTGTTGGACCTAAAAAGGAACAGCTGAAAAGGAATAAGCTGCCAACAACGCTAAGCTTACCTGACGGATCAGGTGTTAACATCTACAAAATGTAAACAGTAAAAGGTCGTAGTTTAAATGATTCAATTATCTTTGAAATGCCGTTGACAAATGCCGATGTATTTTAATTATTTAATCTATTTTTGCTTCATCTTCAACTAGAGATAGATTCTTCTCTCTTGCAGAAGCGTAGTTAGCATTATGCAAGCAAGTTCCATTCAGAGACAATTTTTGCACTCAAATACATCCAACTGCTCTCCAACGAAGCAATTTACATAGCTGCGAAATCGCCCTGCTAAACGATGATCAGAACGCTCTGTCTGAATGTAATCTCAGACCAATACCCGCAAAAGACCAATGGTCAAAACTCAAGCGTAACATGTCAACTTATATGCCAAGACAGCATGCGTTCTATGTCTCTAACTGGTAATGGACTAGTGGAATTCAAAAGGGCCTGCGCATTGATTTTACCCACCAAAATCATCCATTGGCGGATTGAATATAGTAACATCGTAAAGAACTCATTTATTCCAAATGCAAACATAACCAATTGGAAATTTAATAATAAACCAACGAGTGACATTGCTCCGCCACCGTTGCCTGACAGCATTGATATTGACCAAGAAGATTTCATCAAGCTTAAGAACAAGATTGATGACGTCGTCGATCAAAGCAAGGCTTTCCCTATATCAACGAGTATGAATGTGCATGACTACCGCCATTATGGTCTGCTCTATATATTACTGGCCAGCATGATTGAAATTGTAATAATCTACTACTGTTGTCACCGAGGTGACTCCCGGCTCGAAGTATAGGTTTAAGTCTAGCTTTAGAGAGTTAGAAACCCTCTAAGGGGGGCTTATTTATTCCATAGACTTTAATAACATGATTGAAATTTAATTTTTAAGTTCATTGTCAGCACACTATGTAATTTGATAGACCTCAAAACGTGGGAACATAAATCTGCCTTTTTTCAGAAATTTATTTTCACGTGCTTTGATCGGATCAGATTAATTGTTTGCATTCTTTTTTTTTTCCAATTTCATATTTACAAATCTTGCTAATCTTAATAAGTTTTTCAGTCAGTTGTAACTCAGCCTTTGAAGATCAAAGTCTAGGATAACTGTTGTATTTGTATTTGATAGTGTAATAAGCAGAATTACTAAGAAAGTTAATACTATCGTCTATGTATTATTTGTTGATTGCCTGATGTGGAACTCCCACATTTTTTAGACATTTTTCTTCGATATCAAAATCACCAGAGGGTAATACTTTAAATCCTTCGCCCAGGAGGCTCCTGATCACCAGTTATTACACCGGATAACTGTTTTGCACTTCGCCTGAATCTGTCGTTACTCATTTTACTTATAACAATTAATTAGCTATTCTTCCGTGTTAATATATGGTATTTACATTGCGTAACTCCTCTACAATAGCTTATTTCATTTCTGAAGTTATTATTATTTGCGCTTTGGGATGCAATCCCAGTACACATAATCGATAGGTTTGCTAAAGTATATAATATCAGTTGTACTTAAATAAAATTTACCAACTTTGCTTTTCACATTTTGGGGTAGATTTTCATTTAAGAGTTGAATAATTTGTTTATACTTTTTTCCTTTATTACCCCTCATTTTTGAGCTACTGTCAAAGTTTCTCATGTGCACATTCGTCTTTTGTAAAATTTGTTGATATTTTTGTAATTCCTCATCAGTATATTGTGATATTTTGGAATGTTTTAAAAAAATTAAATCATACAACCCATCTGTTCTGCTGAAAATTTCATCACCGATAACAAAGTCATTGTTTTCATTAATATAAAAATTTGATCTACCCAATTTTACAGAATTTAAATTCCTATCAAAATACGGACCATAGATTTTGTCATGATTCTCATGTGAAGGATTCACACCAATGATTGTGCTATCACACCTATTAGTAGGTGTTCTAAATGAAATTTCTTCTGCCCATGAATTTACCATAGCGGATGAGTTCTTAAAACTCTGTACTTTGAAATTTTAATTGTCATCCTGGTTGTTTTACATTTCTTTCCATATTGTTATTTGAACTCCTGGCGCTTTAAATATTTTTTACGGTTGCTTTTATCGGTTCAATCATTGGTTGGAAAGTATTTTCAAATACTCTTTCCTTTATCATTTTGCCAGTTTTAAGGTGTATGTACTTTCCTTGAGTGAGTGTTTTGTAGCTTTAATGACTTTATTTAATTTACGTGAATTAACATTTATATTTGCTTTCAAAATAAATCGACATATGAGAAAGATATTAACTGAATATTTTCTAACAGGGTTCTTCCTGTCAGGGCTGGTCCTATCAGGGCTGTTTCTAACAGGGTCTGTTACTATCAGACCGAATTTAAACTGATGTATTCACTTAAACAGCTATTTAACTAGTGAACACTCACAACAACACCATCTCTTTAAATGATTTATTAAATCGACCTTTATTTATGGTATAGCGAAATCTTTGTTAATGATCAAGAACCCGTATAAATCTTTCCAGAAACTTGAGCACAATTCTCGAAACTGATTGAATGACATATCAGAACTTATATTGTCTTTGTATATATGTTTCAGATTAAGGTCATCCTGTTTGAAAGAATTCTGTAATAAGCATTATCAAAAATCAGATGCTTAGGTAGAGTAAGTATATGATTGACATAGATAAAAGCTGTCAACTTCGCTGTGCCGCCCAATGCAGATATAATCTCGATTGCTGATTTGATGGGCCTACAATTATTCCTCGAATACTATTCGAAAAAAATTCACTATGCTCAATTTTATTTATATATTTATTATTATAGTTTTTAACTGCAATACCATCTGCGTGCTTTATGAACCTAATTTTATTTAACGATAGCATTCTGTACAAATCGTCATGTTTTATATGTAGATAAGATATTCATAATAATCAGCGTGCTCACTAAGGACGAAGTGGTATAACGTACTTGATTTTAGTGTTAAACCTATCAGTAGGAAATGAACATTTTCAGAATACGGATTAATAAATTTATTAATCAATAAATTGCCGTTTGAATTGCATCTTCCTTCATATAATTTCATTGGCCCAGGTAATAAATTAGAAAAACGTTTAGCTAGAGGAAATCGCGGGGTAAATCAGTTGGATGAAGTTTGTCGCGAACATAACATAATACTAAAAGCTTGAACAGCAGACATATTGCAGACAAAATTGTAGCTGAAAAAGCCTGGCTGAGGGTACAAGCAGTATATTCTTCAATATTAGAAAAATTGATTAGTATATTGGTAAAAAATATGATGAAGGCAAAAACAAAGCTAAGGATGGGCTGTCAAACTAAACGGACCAAATTCAAAAAAAGGATTTTTTGTAGAAGAAATAACTTATTTAAAAAAGCTGTCAAAAAAGCTTGAAATCAGATGCACTTATATCCAATGCACTGCAAGCAGCTAAAAAAGCTATGAAATACCACTCGCGTTATACCACAACCGAAGATTGGAGGTTTTTTACTTGTTTTACCTATCTTAGCTGCACTATCAGCGATGGGATCAGTAGCTGGAAGAGCTGCTGGTAAAGCTAAAGCAGTAAATGAAGCAAAAGCTACCAAGCAGCAATTGGAAGAAAATAAACGTCACGTTTTGCTATAGAAGGAATTAAAATAAAACAGGGTAAAAGACTTTATCTACAGCCCTATAAAAGGATATGGACATTTTTTAAAACTCAAGACTCAAAAACCTTTTAGATTTGCTACCCAATCGTGCTCTCACCAATATTACCATTAAGAAATTTAGAAAAACCCATATTCCTTATTTTCGAGGAGTTTACATGAGAGATAAATTACCAAAAAGACCGAATGTTAACGAATGTAGTGTTTTAAATTTAGATGAAGAGAGCCGAAAGGGATCCCATGTAAGAATCAACTTACAATAAAATACTTTGATAGTTTTGGTGAATTAAAACCAACAATATAAGTTCTAAGATATCTAGCTAAAAATATTCAATATAATTATTACAATCGTCAAAATTTTAGTATATTTATATGTCGTCATTTATGTCTACAATTTCTACTTGAATGTTAAATATAAATACCGAAATGAAGAACAAAAAAGTATTTCATTTACATTTCACTAGCAATGTAACTAACACTTACACCAAGTGGGAACGAATCCACTCCAACTACAGAGTATTTTCTACCGATTATTTTGAAGTCTGGTTACATGTGTGGTTTAGTTGATTTTCAGACCTATAATTCCATACCAAATATGTATATATAGATTTATTTCATAATCGTTTTCATTTCGGTGGTAGTAAATAAATAACTTTTCTTGTTGGCTCGCTTTTAGGATTTAGTAGGAAAAAACTAACTCCTAAAAAATTACACGAATGAGATCTTTATGTAAACATAAATAGAGTTATTTTAGGTATCGAATGTAACTTGATTGACGAAACATATATCAATAGTCAGCCAGCCCATATACTACATGAATTTTCTATTAAGGTTAGCCCTGGATATAAAATAGTGGAGGTTCAACGAAATGTTATCTATTAACTTGTGAACTTCAAGTTCAAAACTTTGAATCTCTTAGACCAAGATTGAAATCGAATAAACTTTAGAAGAGAAACCATAACAGTTCGATAACATCTTAAGCCACAAAAATGATAGTATATGAATATTTTTCAAAAGATTTTAAAAGAACAGGTATTACACCCACTACTGTTTATATACAATCAACACTTGCCTGAAGAGTATCAAGTTTTACAGAACAAAATAAACAGTTTTTATTTTATCTGGGATATAAATTGGAATCAGTTAATTTAAGTATGTTAAATATTTTCGAAGAACCAAGACTTGATGAGAGTATCTCAAAACTGGAATATCATTCATACTCACCATACCTGTACAGTTTCGAGAAAAATGATATTATTCAAATTTGTGGCCAACATCAAAACCTTAATATTTTACCTTCAGAAAGCTACATCTATATTGACGGTACTGTATCTAAAATTGATGGAATGGTAGTTGCAAAAACAAAATTTATAAATATTGGAGTAGCTTTCTTATTCGATGAAATTCGTCCTGAGTTAAATGGTGTCGAAATTGACAGCAATCGTAATATGGGTATTACATCAACTATTAAAAACTGTATTTCTTTGAATAAAAATGAATGCGATATGTTACTTAATGCATCATGATCCCCTAATTCTTCAATCTATGTCAGTTCTTTCTTTTTTAATTTTTGTGTACCTCTAAATAAAATACTGCGTTTTATCAAAGATTATAATTTTATATCCTCCGACTTTTCTGCATTAATTACAGCTTCTCTGATTGTGTTAAAACTTACTTTATTCTATGTATTATAGATTAATTAAGATTGATTCATTTGACTTTGCAAACGAATTTTTCACATAAGTATAATTTTTCGGGTCACCACTTACAAATTCAACAATGTAACTTCCATGTCCATAGCACTCGTGGATCGGGTTTTTCTACACGGCTTACATAGATAACCGAATCGGTATCATAGTATGAAACTCTATCTCCAACATTTCCGGGTAACTGTACAATTTTAGACGAGCTTATGAAATTGTGTAAGCTGCAATACACACATGAACAGTTGACAATGTCTCTGCTTCATGTTCTTTAAAAAACCAACTTACTACAATATTTTCCTCACTTATAGGAAGGATATGGCTTTAACATTTGGACTTGTAAGCATTTCGTATGATTCTGATGGGTTATTAATTATGCTTGTGTTCTGTACTTTATTGAAAAAGAAATCTTCTATATATTTGTGATTCTTTTCCTCTGTAGTACATCCTGATGCGTCCTGTTTCATTTTAATAAATTTATTCATCATTTGAGTGAAAAGCCCATCTGATTTTTTAGCTCTGTGATATTGAATGGTTGAATATTCCCAAATTTATTTCGCAAATATCTAATACTTTATATCCTTTCTCTATAAATTTCGAAGCTTTGTCAATAACCCAGGTTACGTGCAAGGCCCTTTCATCATCGGTATGAGTGCAATGTTCTTCTTGAGATAGTTCATCGCTGCATGATCTACATAATGTAAAAATGAGTTTGTTATTTTGTTTTATGGGAAGTACAGGATCTAATACCTGCCCTGGTCATAGTATTTTACATTTAATATTTTACGCTTACACGATGTTTTTTAAATCTATTTTAGAACAATCAGTAATATGAATTTAAGGGTGACCCAATGGAAATTTTCCGTACATACAAATCCAAGGTTAAAGGGAGCACACATCTATGTACTGGATTTTTTCACCTTGCTTGAATTTATAATAATTATTGTTCCTCTTCAACGTCTTGTGCAGCCAAAAAAGTTTGAAGATGAAGAACTAGAAGCATTACTCTATGAAGATTGTTGCCAAACACAAGAAGAGCTCGCAGAATCTTTGGGTGTCATTCAAGCAGCCATTTCAAAACGTTTAAAAGCAGCTGGATTTATTCAAAGGAAATTGGGTTCCACATGAACTCAAGCCAAGAGACGTCGAAAGGCGGTTTTGCATGTCCAAAATGCTGCTAGAACGTCACAAAAGGAAGTCATTTTTGCATCAAATTGTTGCTGGTGATGAAAAATGGATCTATTACGACAAACCCGGCCAACCAGCCAAATCAGCGGCAAAGCCGAATATCCATGGTGCGAAGGTAATGCTCTGTATTTGCAGGGATCAGATAGGTGTGCTGTACTATGAGCTGTTAAAACCGGGTGAAACCATTAATCGACAACGCTACCGAACACAATTAATCCGTTTGAAGAGAGCAGTAGCCGAAAAACGCCCGGAATATGCGACCAGACACGAGGCAATAATTTTCCATCATGACAACGCTCGACCAAACGTTGTTATTCCGGTTAAGAACTATTTGGAAAACAGTGGATGGGAAGTTTTACCCCACCCGCCTTATAGCCCAGATCTTGCCCCTTCTGACTACCATTTGTTCCGGTCGGTGCAGAACGCCCTCACTGAAATACGGTTCACATCAGAGCAGAATATCAAAAATTGGCTTGGGATGCATAAATTGCCAGAAAGATGGGAAAAAGTCATAGCTTCAGATGGGCAATACTTTGAATAATACTATTGTACATGTTTTTCTAAAATAAATGTTCAAATTTTGAAAAAAAAAAACTGCACGAAAATAATTATATACCCAATATATGTATTGTATTTTGTATTAATGGATGTAATTTCATTATTGGACATCATCACAGTCAGCTGTTTTTCAAATTCACATATCACCAATCTCATTTCCAAGCTGCCTTAAAAGTGTCGATTTAGCAAGAGCTTTTTCATAGCGAAAATTTAATGTGGCATATGGGTCGTTGTTTGTGGACATATCGCGTTTGTGTTTTAGACTTGTTTGTCAATGATAAAAGCACCCATGAAACTCAAAAATTTGTTTGGTTTCCTTGCAAAAGTCATCGACTTTCACCCGTGATAGTACAGTTTCTGTTTGTCTAGCTCCATGCTGAATATAATAATTTCGCTTCTTTTCTTCACATATGAGCTAATTAATTGCCTGGACTGATTGATTATTAGTGTACCTGTAACCCTTACTGGGGAGTAATCCTATTGTGTTTGACTTAAAAAAATTACGACGATACACAAGACTATATGCAGATGCTATTGTAACAGCTGCTAAAAACGATTCCATATTGCATTTATCTAAAAAGATATTTCGAAACTTTATACATGCTTCATTAAAATCTGAACATCACTTACACAGTATTCCATAAGCTAACGTTGCATATTAAATTCACGGTGTTTATTTTCTTCATACCATTTTAGGAACACATCGAGATGATCTGTTTTCATTGCATCTGGATTGTAATAATCCATTGGTGTTAATGGAATATTATAATTTTTATTTTCTTTGGTGTTGAAAAAATGCGAAACATAGCCCTCTTTTAATGTTTGCTTTTAATCGAAAGCTTTTGGAAGAACTGACAAACCCATGGGAGTCTATGAATTTCAGGCTTTCTAATTCTATGAGTATTATTTTAATTCCTCTAGTAATTAATGCTGGTTGAAATTTCGTTTGCAGAATATAATTTTTATGATAAATTTTTCGAAAAAATTTTCTAACATTAAGAATGTATTCTAATAATTCTAGTATTGCATTCTGGCCTTTTTTTATATTCAGTCTAAATTTACACTTCTGGCAACATCTTTGTTGAAAAACACATTAATTTGGTAGATGAAGTTTAATTGGTTCAACAACATCGTTAATCACCTTCTCACCGATAACTGTCTCTAGACGACTCTCCAAATCATAAAACACATATAATACGTCTTTAAATTTCGGAGTTCGAACATCCTGTTGAAAATAACACAAGTTCTCTTGAGGGGCATGTTGTCTGCATTTCTTGCAACAAAATTCACCACAAGTATGTTCTTTTTCCGATCAGTACGTCTTAAAACAAAAGACACATATTTTTACTATTTCATAAATCGCTCTCTTTCATATCGACCAAGATACCTTGTGATTATCAAAACAGGTGTTACCTTTAAGACTAATGTTGCAATCTTGAGATACAATTTCAGATAGATTTCTAAGAAAAGTGGATAACTGTTGACATTGTGGACATGACTTCACACATCTATGGCTATTCTTATTATTTTATGGTTCACTACAAATTTCACTAATACCTACAACAAAATGCTGCTGTCAACGATCTTATAACGTTAAAGTGGTCTTTGTAATATAATAAATTAAGTTTCTTATTGCTGTTTTTTCGGAATCTTCAAAATAAAATATTTCGTCCTTTTTTCTTTATTCGTATACTACAATCTTGTATTGCTTTAAGTAATTTTCAAAAGTGTAGAGCTTCGGAATACCACAACCTTCAGAGGGTATAGTATTACTGAGCATATTTATTAAATTTGCGATGCAAACAACCTGAAGTTTATAAATGTTTCTTTGAAACTTAACATATTCCGGATGGTTGTTTACTAGAACAATTGCTACTACTAGTGCTCGAGGTAAACAAAGGTTGTCTTCGTGTTTAACTACAATGATACCTTTTCTTTTAATACATTCTTCATCGAAAGAATTTTAGTTTTTCTTTCGAGCATTTCCTCTCCCAGCAGGAAGCTTCACCAATGTTACACTAATGCGAAAAGTGTCTTAAGACCCTTAGGCCCGCAGCATTGCTTTGAAAAATGTTCGGTATTTTTTAACATAATTCATTGCAATTTAACTCTGATACCTTTCTGAAGTTCATCCAACCAGGCCCTTGATATTCGAAATCCCTACCTTTAAATGTAACCCCCACCAGATATTTCGTAACACGTTTGAATTATATTTTCAATCTTGCCTGTTGGTTCTACATTGTTTGGCATATCCTTGATGCGAAGTTCAACTTTACGTCCATGTTAATTGAATCTCTTGATACGTGTTGAATAATCGTTTGTCACCTCAAAATTCTTTGTGTACAGTAAACCCAATAGAAAAGAAAAAAGAATAATTTTTTATTTATTTTTCCATTTTATTTTAAAATTTTATTTATACATAAACATTTTACATATAATTTATTTAAAAAAAAATGGTTCTGAATGTAATATATCTACCTCATTAAACAGTTTTGGCTCCTTTTCTACAGGGTGGAGTTCCAATTTTAAAGAAACTCCGCACAGATAGCAGTACCTCCATCTCGCTTGACGATAAGGCCTTGCTTCCGTTGTCATCCATAGTATTAAAACGATTAGGTAAGAACACCTTGTCATTCTAATAAACACTATCGGTCCGTATTTAGTTTGGCAGCGATAGACGTTGAACATCCGGTATCGTTTCCCAAGTTCAAGGGTCTTACAACCCTCTGGAGGTTTAATTTTTCCCAAATTTTTTAGCTGATCCATTGTTTTTTCCTGATTTTAATAGGTAAACTTATAGTTAATGGTTTATAAATCAGAGCTTATATTTCTTCCATCAATTTTTTCGACAAGTTCAACAAAAAATTTATGGATATTGTTATTGGACCACGACTTTGAATACAATTCATAAAAATATTAAAAATTCCGGTCAAAATTGTTATCGCTAAGTTCAGTTATTTTATTATACAATATGGTCAAGGATAACATTTTTTGGTATAACTCTGCGAATTTCTTCATAAAAAAGGTTAACTTAAATTCCACGGATAAATTCCTCAAAACGATGTGGTGGTGGGCAGAAAGATAAAAGAAAGAACAACATTTTTCGAACACATTTATCATCTCCTAATTCCCTCTCCAACAACGATGGCGACATAAACCATTTGTACTCAAAAAGATAAACTACAACATTGTTATTATTTCTAAGCACTTGTTGCTATAAAACACTGTGATAACATTCAAACCACCCTCTCAAACCCTCCTCTGAAAACCAAGACAACCCACTTCGCACCAACCTACCTACTTATTACTCACAACACTCTTCTGATCACAGCGTGCTTACCATCCGTCAGCTCACCACACGCCTTATCACATGCCGCCAACCCACATTCACTACATCAAACGCATGCCGACACTATTACCCCCACCATTCTATCCCATCTTACTAACATATCTTCCCTCTCGCCCTGGCACCATTGTACAACTTTCAGAAACTCGACATATTTTTGTCTTTCAACTGTATCATTATGTATAAACTTATTCAACGTATAAACAATATGGAAAAAAATAATAAATAAATATTGAGGAAAATCATGAAAAAAAAACTCAAATCAAAACAAAAAAATAAATAAATAAAAGAATAATAATAATAAATGATTATATATATAATGTTAAAACTAACATAATAAATAAATAAATAAATAAATAAGTAAATGAAAAATATATAAATAAATAAATAAATAAAACAGCAAAGAAACAAAATAAATAGGACATAATATGTCAATAAATAAATAGTATACAATGGATAAATAAATAAATTATAAATTACGTTATGCACAGACATATATATTTATACAGATATATAATCACATAATTTATAAGCAAATAAATGTAACAATCAGTTAAATATATTTAATAAGCAAAATACAAACGTAAAAGAATGGGAAGTCGTAATAAACGTATATCGAAATTAAATAAGCACAAAAAGAATTGTGTCATGATTAATTGAGTTAATTTACAAGAGGATTTTCGCAAATATTACATCTTAGCTTGAACGAGTCACTTAGCTTGCATATTCTAGAAGAGATCAATTCAACATTAGCTCTACCATGTAAATCTGTTGTGGAGTAATATCAGGGGAGATTAAGCATCATCTTTAAAACTTTATTGAGATATTTGAAGCTTTCTAATGTAGCACTTAGCGCAATTACCTCACACCATACAACCGTACAATAGGTTGAAAAATCGTTTTGTAAATTATCCTTTTGTTATCATTTGAAAATGTTGATTTTCTATTAATAAAGGGATATAACATTTGTTAATTTTTTCAAAAACGTTTTTTTAAATGTCAATTTTTGATCAAGAAAAAAACCCAGGTTTCCATGCTATTAGGTCGTCATTGATTTTTAACTGAATGGCTGGAATAAAACAAGACTTTGTTTTTCGGGTGAAAAAGACAGCGTGGGTTTTTTCCACGTTCAGTTTTATTTTCCATTTGGACAAATAGCTTTGCAATATTCTAATCGCATTTTTTAAGTTTATCTCAATGTTGAGACCGAACTCATGCGAAGAAAGTATAACGATATCATCAGCATAAATGGCAACTTCACAATGCGGAAGTTTTAGAATATCCGACGTGAACAAATTATAAAGGATAGGACCAAGCACTGAGCCTTGGGGCACACCAACTGATGACATTAGACGCATTACTATTAATAAATACTTTAAAGCGACGATTTGACACAAAACTTTGAACGATTCTACAAAGAAATGGAGGAAAATTATTATTAATCATTTTGTAGAT
This sequence comes from Volucella inanis, assembly GCA_907269105.1. NCBI lineage: Eukaryota > Metazoa > Arthropoda > Insecta > Diptera > Syrphidae > Volucella > Volucella inanis. The sequence continues at coordinate 9,497,410 of OU026158.1, forward strand.
AAGCCCAGCATGCCAAATGGAGTCAAAAGCTTTCTCAATATCTAACAAAATCATCCCAGTTGATTTACCTATTGCACGATTACTCTTTATCAGATTGCATATTCTGAGAGCCTGATGCGAGGTACCATGATTATGCCTAAAACCAAACTGCTCATCAGGGTATATTTTTTGTTCTTCGATATGTTTGAAAAATTTATCTTTAAGTATTTTTTCGAATGTTTTACTTAAATTGCTAAGCAAACTAATTGGCCTAGTTCCTGATCCTGGCTAACAGGATCATAAGGGGGCTTACAGGCTTTTGGAATTGGTACTACCTTTGCTGGTTTCCATGCATCTGGAAAGTATTGCAACTTAAGACAGCCGTTCATGAAAAATGTAAGAAATTTTATTCCAATTTTAGGCATTTCTTTTAGGTAACAAAATTTTTTTTTTCGTTTTTCTTATCTGCAATTGGTTTATAATATATTACACATTGCATTTATATAATATATAAATATAACAAATTCATTTGGAGGAGTATTACAATTAATTTCATTAAAAGTACTTAGTGCGCACTCTACAAGCGTAGTAGTGTTTGCGTTGCCTATATGTCGAGATACCGTGTGATTTTCTTAAAACTTTTGGGAAAATACATTGGCCTTTTCGTTGTCAGCAACAAAGACATTGGTGTTGCATTTAAGAAAAGGTATTTGCTTTTTCTTATATCTAATTACTTTGACTAAATTCCAGAATGGCTTTCCATCTTTATCAAGGGTCTTCAACTTATTGTTCCATTCTGAGTTTTGATGTGCTTTTATATTCGTACTTATTAATCTATTGAAATATGCTATGAGAGTTTTTGAAATTGGTAGGTGATAGTTTTGCCAATTTCTCCTGTGGGTATTTCTAATTCTGATAAGATTTAGAATATGACTCGGTAATTTCATTGCAGTTACTTTTTTACAATTTTGGGGGATACTAGAACTTGCTGAAGTTTTGTAAATTGTTAAAGGGTATTGCCAATGTCTCGTTTGTTTGTTAAAGCTTCTATGTCTGTTGCCACAGCAAGAAGTTTTTCTTTTAGTTCTTTTCGAAATTTTACCCAATTCGCATTTGTGATATCTGCAAAATATTGCACTTTTTCTACACCTGACCAACAAAGCTTACAGAGAACTGGATTATGATCGGAACTAAGATCATTAAAGACAACAGGTTGTGAGATAAGATCAGAAACATTTGTTACAAATAAATATATTACAGAGGGACTACTACGAAAACTGGTTGGTATAAATGTAGGACTAGTGGGAAACATTACAGATATTGGTGACATAATCGATGTACGAAAGAACATTCCCCCATGAATTTGCTCTTACACAGCCTCAATCCCTGTATCGGCAGTTTAAATCACCTCCTATCAAGAATTTGCAGTTCATATTGAAAAATTTTCTAAGCTCATTTGTAAATCTGTGCTTTTTTTCCTCTCTCGCAAAGTTTCCTACTATTTTTCCTGGAAAATAGACACAATAACTCTTGATCGTTTTATTGTTTCTCAATTTTACTTCCATCCCTATATTTTCAATGTGGTTTGTTTGAATGCAAGGTAGAAGCTCATGTCGAATTGATCTCCTAACCAGAATGGCAACACCTCCCCCTCTTCTGTTATCTCTGTCCACACGATAACATTTAAAAGTTGTGGTCGATATCCAATTGCTTGGTTTTAACCACGTTTCAGTATCTAAAGCAATATTAATTTCGTTTGTGTTCATGAAATTTACAAATTCAAAATGTTTATTACATATAGCTCGGGCATTCCAGGTTATAATATGAATTTTGTTTCCTGAATTACTTAGCATTATATGTTACAAGAACTTAGATGTTAATTGAGCGACAACTCTAAATTGGTCTAATGTAGTTTAACATGTACTTAGCTATTTAATCATCTCTAGTACGAGCGAGTTCAATTCGTCGTATGTTCCTCATTATGATTGATGATGTTGCTGTTGAATCCGTTTAAATTACTCTGGCGTGTGGATGGAGCTGCTGCTGGAACACGCACCCAAGCTTTCTGGAAATTGTTGTTGGTTTCCACCGCTATCCGATTGGTAGTATCCGTTGGCAGAGGGGGGAAATCATGCATTTTCATCGGTGGAATATTATTTTTGCTTTTTCTTGAATCAAAGCAATTGATTTTTGTTTCAGTTTTTTGCTGCATTTCCATGTACTTAACTCTGCTAGCGCATGCACTGCCTGTGGACTTATGATTTCCTTTGCAGTTCGCACATTTCTAACATATATTATATACCCGAGTTTTTACAATCAGAAGTTTTGTAACTACCGGCGCAAGTGGAGCAGTATGTTTTGATGTGGCAGTTACGTTCGCCGTGTCCAAACATTTGACAGTTGCGGCATTGTGTTGGTCTATTCTTTTGTTTTCTCTGATTGATTTGGGTATAAAAAATGGCACGAATATTTTTTTTTAGTTCACTGAGTTTGATTGAACCACATTGCAGAAAAACTAGATAAATGATGTCAGTGTATTGTTCGTATGTTCTAGTTATCATTTCGATTTCTTTGCATTTAATTTTAAGCCGTATTATTTCATTTTTTAGTTTATTGGTATCATATCCACCTAAACCATATAGCAAAATTTGAAAGCTTTCTCATTTTTCAATATTATATATAAATATTAGCAATTTTCGGATTTAAGTCTATCGAGTAAAGAACGATATGAAACCATACTTTCCATACAATTTTGATATCGATCGACATATTTTTGATGGAATAATCACATATCTTTAGTGATGTGTTTTCGTAGTAGTATGACTTCGTTTTACATTTTTAGACTAGATTTTTGCAGCAGTTTTATCGGAGGGATAAATAGTTTTGTGGTCTTAGCTGGTAGCACAATATCATCACTATCAACATAGCTATCTGGCAAGCATTGCAGTAGACTCCAGTAGTTGGAGTCTTTCCTGGTCAAAACCAATTTGGGCACTGATTTAGGTTTTTTGTCTGAGGACATTAATCCGCCCTCAGAATTAGGCGATCTCGCGCGTTAACTTATTTTGACGGGATTTAAGAAAGACTAAGAGAACCAGTAAATTTTCCGTATCAATGCGAATGCGTTCAAAGCTCCGACAGAACTCCGATATTAAGGCACCAGTACGGACTACGGATATCTCCAAGGACCGACATTCAATTTTGCTAATCTTTTACATCACAACTTTTCAATTTTTTTTTCTCTTGTTATCTAAATTTCTAATAACTTTTTAATTCACTTTTAGATTTCGCTGAATTTTTTTTTTCCAGTCCGATTGTGTCAGATAATTTATGGAGCGAAAAGGCAAGGTTCTTAATTTTTATTTTTTTAAATCGATTTTAATTACAAAATAATTAGGTCGTTTCAAATCGTTTTCTATTCTCGACTAGCTCGATTACCCAGCATCGAGCAGCATGTGAGACAAGAGACATTACACCGGTGTTCGAGGCTGTCATTAGTATCACCTATGAGTTTTATCGCACGGTTTTGAATCTTATCTTATTTAGCAGGTGCAGAGCGGTTTTAGGAGAACCTGACCAGATGTGTGTATTGCACTCCAATTTTTGGCGGATGAATGCCTTTTGTATTTAGGCACCCCCAAAAGGGTGAAACATTTCTTACACCGCTTGAGGAAACTTAGACATTTCGGCTATGTGGTCATTCCAATGATGGTCATAATTCATAGCTCAAAAATATTTTGAAAAGGATGGTACTGAATGAAGAGCTGAGCCATTTGCTAAAAGAAGAACGGCTAGTCATAGTACCATAAGATGAAAACTGGATAAAGTTATCTCACTAGCTGAAAAGTATATTGATGACGTAGTTCGCTTCTTTTTTTGATATTGCTATTATTGAGCTTATAGTCAAATTTACGAAAAACCACACCGTAGATTTCTCTAGGCCAAAAATTTAAGTTGACTGATTGCATGAAAGTAAAAAATTTTATTCTATGTATGTATTAGGAGCATAGTGTATAGAAACTGTCGGAGAATAGGTTCGCTAAAATCTCACATCAATCGCATTTACATGACATATCAACTAGATCGGCAGGACGGAAAAAGGATAAATTTTCCCCAGTAAGAGAATTCTGGAGTTACCTTATGACGAATTGGAAGAAAGTGTACGAATCTTGCACAAACCTGAAAATTGATGAGCAAAAGCCTCATTCTGAGGAAGACTCCAATTCAAGGAGTACGTACCCTCAAAGCCAGATAAATATGGTATGAAGATCCGGTAGATATGTAACAGTAGAACTTCATGTTATTTGTTTGCTATTCCGTACTACGGAAAGGAACGAAACAATAGAAATGTCAAACAAGGACAAAATGTGGTGTTGATACTTTCTAAGACTTACTCTGGTAAATCACAAGCGAAACTTATGTTCTGAAAGAATTTTTTCCTAACAGACGCAAAGATCCACTATCAAGTACATTTGCATTCAAAAAAAATTTTCTTTACTAACTAGCACTCCGAGAAATACCATTTTCCTAATATGGTGACTGAGTCACCACCAGTAGGATGAGAGTTTAATAAGAGATAAAATATAGTAAAATTGCTTGAGAAAAGTTATTGAATTCCAAACCTTAATTGTATTGAATTAAGCGATGTTTGTATCGTGGATGTATCGCATCATAAAGGCTGATCCATCATTATGAGAACTATTTTTACAAGCTTTAGTGAAGATTTGATTTTGTGAGGCAACATAGGATTTATTTCCTCGTTTGAGCTTTCTGCGATGACAAAATTTACTGGCGTAAGCTCAATCGAATCGTTCGAAACAACTTTTGTAATCAAATTTTCTTTAGCTCTAGACAGAAGAAGGTATTATCCCTACCTCTTTTATGTCATATATCGCTGGAATGTTGAGATATTCAGTTATGCCTTAGTGGGGGAACAACATGAAAATTATAAGTAATATCCGCCAAATGGAATTATTGAAATACTTCGTACGTGTGAATCATATTTTGTTTCTATTTTTAGCGAATAAAAAATAATTTAACTCTTATTGCAGTTTTTATATACTTCCTGCATTTCTTTTAAGACACGGTTAAACATTTAAAAGAATGCTCTCAAGTTCGTTGTCATATGTGTTTGGAGTAGATACTGAAGTGAGAGTGACAATTATATTTTGATTTATGATCACATTGAAGATCGGTTTGTAGAGAAATGTTTTGTTGTTCTTAAGTTCGCCCAATTAAGCTGTAGTCCACGCTTATGATTTAGTGGCATACAGTTCAGTCCCAAAAATATAAGTCATCAAAAAACATAAACGAATACTCTTATGACTAGTATTTCCAATGAGATGACCTCCTTGGGATACCAGAAATAACTGGCGAAATTTGGCCTCCATTGGATAGTATGAACTGCCATTGGCGGAGAGAAGGACAGTTAGGTATCTCGGTACCAGGCTCGATAAGTGTTGTATTGTAGTATATTAAAAGACGGAAACTTGTAATTAATATGACTTCATTCTAAAGACTGCGTTTGTACGAAGAGCGACATTTCTTATGTCACGTTTACTTGTCATACTCTATGTAACAGTACTTATGATCTAGTACAACCATAACAATAAATATTTATACTACAATATATATTAACAAAAATGTTAAAGCTTGTCTTGCTGGACCCAAGACTGGACGTGGCCTCATTGCTTCCAAATCGGAAGGCTCGGTGTTCGAAATCAAGTAAGATGAGTATTTGAACAGAAATCAACAAGAAGCCAACTTCCACTAAGAATTTAGTAACCACATTAAATGTTGGATGCATCCCATGAAGCCAAATAACCACTAAGCCGAAGCATTTTTCTTTTTCTGTCTATTCCATTTCCCAAAAAAATTATAACATGTTGAGGCATTATAAGTATACTCATATCCACTTGCGTGTTAAGTTCTTTTTATTTATTTATTAATTTTCTAAAATATTATAAAAATAAATTTATAAACTATTTACAAAAAGACATGGCGACGGGGCCATATGATGTCGTCTTCTGATTCTAACTTAGGATAGATTATTATGATTATATTTATAATTCTTATTTATGTACATGATCGAAAAAAGATAATTAATTTAACAATAAGTATTTACATTAAATATGGTCTTTGTTTCAAATGTCATTAGAGTTATTATGAATTGTTCGGATATACAACAACATTTATATTTGAATAATTAATCAACTAAGCTTAAACTAAACTAAATGTAACATATGTAACAACTTAACCTAAATGTAAACTAATAAACGCAACTGAAGCCGATGATTGTAATGTATTGATGACCCTTTAAATTTAAGAATGGATTTTATTTCCAATACAAAAAACTAAGGCCTCTTTGTTGTTACTTCAAGGAGAAAATACGTGTTTTAATTTCATTTCTAGCAAAGATTAAACCCTACATACCCCAAAATTTGGTCGAGTCGGATCGTTAAACATTTAAAATATTTAAACATTTAAACAATAAAAGTGCAAGTGCAAAGTGCAATAGTAGGTAATGGGGCGATTTAAGCCGGGAATTCGGTGAAAGAGCGAGAGGGAAGATATGTTAGTGAGATGGGGATAGGATGGTGTGGGTAATAATGTCGGTACGCGTTTCATGTAGTGAATGTGGGTTGGTTGGCGGCACGCGTCACGCGTTTTATATGGTGACCTGACGAATGGTTGTGTGAGTAATTAGTAGGTATTTAGTGATAAGAAGAGTGTTGTGAATAATAATGTATGTCCACATAAAACGCGTGCCGACGCGTTGCACTGTGGGCTGCCGTAAGAGGGGGTTTGAGAGGGAGTTTGAGTGTTATTACATATGAGTAATAGCGTCAGCACTTGTTTGATATAGTGAGGTATGTGATAAGGCATGTTTCGGCATGCGTCACGCGTTTTGTGTGGTGGGCTGTCGGAAGATGGTTAGTCTGAGAGGGGGGTTTGAATGTTTCCACAGTGTTTTGAAGCAACAAGTGCTTATAATGTTAGAATAATAATAATGTTGTAGTTTATCTTTTTGGGTATTAATTGTTTATGGAATTCGTCGTTGTCGTCGTCGTCGTCATCGTCGTTGTTATAGAGGGAATTGGGAGATGATAAATGCGTTTGAAGAATTTTATTCTTTCTTTTTTCTTACTAACCAATTTTGACAAAAAAATTACTTAAAGCAATACAAGGATGTAGTATATGGTTATGAGAAAAAGGACGAAATATTTCATTTAAAAATACCGAAAAAAGCAGCAATAAGAGACTAGATTTATTATGTTACAGAAACCACTTTAACATTATAAGGTCGTTGAAAGCAGCATTTTTTTGAAATTATTATTGTGAAATTTGCAGTGCACTATACAATAATAAGAATAGCCTTAGATGTATGAAGTCATGTCCACAATGTCAACAGTCACCCAATTTTTCTAGAAATCTACCTGAAATTTTAGACTTTTATACTATGATGAACATCATATTGTACGCCGGTGACCTCTAGATATGGTGTACTCCCTGTTTCCGAAATCGAAGAAAATCCAGGCGATAAACAGCATGAATTGTGAGCTAGACGAAATTAGTAAATTGTGAATCGATAACAGGCTAAGTTTCAACCCGAAAAAGACAAAAGCTATGGTGATAAATGGTTCTAGAATCAAGGAGGTTTCTTCCGCCCCCTCCTTTCTCTTAAGCAACTCTCCTGTCGAGTATGTAGAAACAATGAAGAATCTTATTATTCATCTCGGTCAACACCTAAACTAGAATATTCATATAAGTAAAACTGTATCAAAAATTTATGGAGCACTTCATTGACGTCAAATTACCGGCCAACTTACGTTAAACTTAAACTTGTTAAATCTTTTCTATTGCCTATTATCCTTTATGGCTACGAAATATTTTGCAAAATGGACCATGAGCCAAGAAGAATACTCGCAGTAGCCTATAGTAGCTGCGCAAGATACATATTTTGTAAAAACAGACATAAACATAATTCTGACTACAGTAAACAAATAACCAGTTGCAATTTAATGGCATGTATGAAATACAGAACCATGCTATCATTACACAATATTATAGCAACCAAAAAATCAGATTATCTTTTTGAGAAAATACGTTTTGCGAGAAATCATAGAGCCATGCAAATAATTACTTCCAGGTGCAAGTATATTAATACATCTCCTCAATTTTTTGTGCATGCGATTCAGCTTTGGCATCTTTTACCCCTGGAAATTAAGCGTACGAACAACACAAAAACTTTTAGCAGGAAAGTTTTCCAATACTATGTTATCTATAATCTCCCTATCTTTCAAATTCTGTAAAGATTAATGTAAATCATTGTAATTGTATCTATCCTAAGTTTTTTCAATAAGTTAAAAGATTTATAATATATATCTTACTAGGTGGGGTAAAAATTAACCTCCTGACCAGCAGAATATGCTGCTACTGCAAAAAAAAAGGCACCATAAGTCCGTACATATTACATGCCAAATTTCAGTGCGATAATGTCTTTAGTTTTGTTTTGACAGCTGATTGTAATTGACGTGCTTGGCATCATGTTGAGTATGGATAAAAACGTTTTTCGTTCTCCCATTAAACATTATTTTTTGAGAGGGAAAACGACGAAGGTAACAAAAGAAAAGTTGGATAAATATAATGGGGCTAACGCTCCGTCAAATTACACCATTAAATATTGGTTTCGAGAGTTTCGTGGTGGCCGTAACTCCACTACCGATCAAGTCCACAGAGGCAGGCCCTCCAATGCGGTTAGAGGACAACGTCAAAAAAATACATGAAATGGTGTTGGCTAACCGAAAAGTGAAGGTTTGCGAGCTAGCAGATACCACAAAGATTAGTACTGAGCGCACACGCCATACTTTGGGCAAAATTCTGCATATGAAAAAGTTATCCTGCGCTGGGTTCCGCGCAAACTCACTCCTGACCGAAAACACGAACGCGAGAGCACTTCGAAATAGTGTTTGGACTTGCTTATGCGGAATAAGGAGGACTTTTGGCGTCGATTGGTAACTGTTGATGAAAATTGGATCCACTATTACACACCAGAGAATCCCGAAAAGAGGTTTGATGGGTGGATATGAGTGGTACCATATTGCCAAGTGCGGAGATCGATCTTATGTGATTATTCTTCTTTCCCAACAGGACTTTTTCTATTGTATTGTGAAGCGGATGTCTGACATCAGCTAGCGTTTTGCTTATTGAGTTTATTGCTCTTATTATTCCAAGGTTTATGAAGGAGGTATAACAAGCTTCTATACGAAGAGCTACTATTGGCGTAGTTCTCAGGGCACCAGCGGTTGTCCTTAAGCATTCATTTATTGAAGCATCAATATCTTCACTTTTTTTTTAGTGGTCCACATGAAGATCGTCAGCCCATGTTGAAAAGTACCATCAACCAAAGTCTAAGCTATTTTCAGAGCTGTTTCTAGATGTTGTCCTTTACCCCGTCAACAAATTAGTTTAAAGACATTGTCGCGTAATTTTAGCTGTTTTATTACGTGTCTTGTGTGCAAGTTCCATTTCAAATTTCCGCTGAAAGAAGTCCCTTGTATTTTAAGTTCTCTTCGCAGGGGGATTATTTCTACACGGAGTAAAAGAGTTGGACTGGTGTCATTTTTTTTTCTGAAAAGGTGTAGAGCTTCTGCTTTTCCTGTTGGCACAGTTACACCTCTTTCTTGTACCCAATTATGAAAAGCTACGTCTGCTACTTCCAAAGTCCCTTTTACGAATACTGCATCTCCTGACGCTAGTATGAAGTATGAAGTATATGTTGTCAGCATATATCCCAAAAAAATCAATGCTGCATCTTTGTAAAGTCAGTTCATCTAGTAGGGAGTCAATATACACAGTGTATAAACTACAGAAAGTGGAGATCATTTTGGTATTCCGTTTACAAGTTTAAATAGCGAGGAGTTGTAGCTATCCATATTGAATAAGAAAGAAAGAAAAGACGAAATGACTTTCAGGATGGAAGAGACATTACCCGACCAAAAGCCTTTTCCAGGTCCGATGACAAGATTACACTGTGTTTTGAGCCCCATTTTGTAGGTCAAATGAAGGTCACTTTTGATTTTTTAATGGGAACCCCTATTTTTGACAGATTCGTAATCTACGTGAAAAATTACAATTCTTTTACATGAAACACTTTTTTCAATAATGCGTTCTTTTCCCGTTGAGAACGCCATAAAACTTAAGACATCAAAATTACCCGAGAAGTACAAAATATAGCGAAAAATGTTTCAGACAAAAGTCACAAGGTTCTAAAGGGGACATAAGATGGTGACCACGAGTTTGACCTTGAGACCCATTTTCATGGTCAAACGAAGATCACTTTTGATTTTTCAAATGATAATTACTGATTTTCATAGTCGTATTGCTCGTAGGCGTGTCATTTATTTTTACATACTGCGTTTAGCATAACCCAGACACAACGACGTGGACGTAGCAGTATTTTGTTTCCTTCTGGGTGATTAATTAGAGTGGGTCCCCTTGCCTCCCACTGTTTAGTCATTGAATTCTTCCCATTTCGACGTTTATTTCCCGAGGCTATTTAAACAAATGCTCGAAAATGTAACCATTCACTTCAATATACTTTTCTATCCACGCTCTAAATGAACCAACAGAACTGAGAAATATTATTGACGTAATCTTCCGGCAAGCTTCAGTTTTCATGTCCTCACGTGTTGTTGGCTTTTTTCTGTAAGCCTCACTTTTTAAGTAGCCCCACAAGAAGAAATCAAATGACGTAAGATCAGGTGATCTAGGAGGCCATTGCCTCGGACCCCCTTGTCCGATCCATCGTTGATGGTAAACATTGTTTAATACGCCCCGGGGTACTTAGAAATAATGGGCTGGGCAACCATCATGTTGAAACCACATTGTTTGTCGCAACTCCAATGGCAGTTCTTCTAGTAATACTGAAAGATGGTCCCGCAAGAAGTTTGCATACTTTTCGCCATTCAAGTTGCCTTCAATAAGATATGGACCTATTAATTTATTCCCAATAATTCCCGCCCAAACATTAACATTCCAAGGGTGCTGGCGTTCAACTTGTCGCAACCAAAAAGAGTTTTCGGTAGCCCAGTTATGCATATTATGTCGATTGACCGTACCGTGATTGGTGAAAGTCGACTCATCAGAGAATAACACCTTGGCGAAGAAAAAATGGATCTCGTTCAATTTGCTGAAGTGCCCATTGACAAAAGGAAACCCGGTTGCGAAAATCCTCAGTAGAAAATTCTTGATGCCATGATAAGGATGGTATTTATGCCGATGTAATATCTTACAGACAGTCGTTTGAGAAATTCCTGATTCACGACGTATATGGCGAGTGCTAATATGTGGATAGTGTGCAACAGCAGCTAACACTGCTATTTCATTGTCCTCAACAGCCACCCTATCTGACCGATTCCTTTTCTTTGGTTGCACACTTCCTTTACCAGTGAATTGTTGGATGATCTGATAAAAGGAAGCGCGCGATCGTATCTGGTCTGGGGAACGTTGGGCGTAAAGAGCAACAGCACCATCGATGTTCCTTCCAATTTCTCCATAAATCAATATCATTTCAATTTTCTTTTGAATTGAAATAGCCTGCATCATTAATCTGGAAAACGTTACTAATAATAATCAGTTCATAATCATGCGCACTGGCGTTGTATATGCATAGACTCCTCAAGCAGAGGGTCGCGGGTTCGAATCCTGTGCCAGGCAATTCAGTGAAAAAGTCTTTTCATAGAATTTGTATGTAGTTATTGTATATGAAAATCCCGTCTGCGTCAACTCTGACATGAAGGTATAACACTGATGTTGGAGTGGTTGCTGGCTGGGCTAAATGTAACGAACTAACAACTAGCACGTACTTAAGACAAACTGATTTAGGAGGATGTACTAGCTCGTCCCGTCCAGTTTGACAACTACCTCTGGGAAAAATATCGAAACCTAATACACCTGAGTTTCAAACTACTACACCACCCGCTCGCGCCATGGAGAGAAAGCCAGTAAAAAGGTATTCATATCCCCTTGGTGAGCGCGCGGTATTAAAAAAAAAATGCTCATCAAACACGAATTGGTTGTAAGATTCTGGACCTGCTCTAGATGTACCGCCTTAATCGTAAGGCACGTAAACAGCGCAATCCATCTCTTTTCTGTACGTCGCCCAATCATAACGAACAATGGTCTCATGTAGTCAGTTCCAACGTATGAAAACGGTCTTATGAATGGAGTCAGTCTATCGTTGGGAAGCTGTCCCGTGAGCGGAGTCTGCGGCTTGGCCCCTTCCCTTTGGTAAATCTCTCTTGATATTCGCCGCACAACTGAGCATATGTGCAGTATCCCGAATCTGCTTCTTATCTCGCTGACAATAGTGGCTTCGTTCTGATGTTTCCACGCGGTGTGATAGAACTTCACGATAAGGTTAGTGACCCAGTGCTTCTGGGGCAATATGATAGAATTGCAAGTAGAAGTTGGAATGTGAACAGCTGAGTTGACATTAACTCGAATCACGCCGTTATCGTCTAAGTACGGATTCAATTTTCGTAGTCCGCCCCATCTCTGAGGATTCGTTATCTTCCGCAAAGGCTATTCTTTGTACTACTGGGCATATTCAGCATACTCATGGGCTGAAAAGTCAGTGCCGTTTTATAGCAAAACACAAATTTTTTGCTCTTCACTTCTTCATCGGTCTTAAATCTCTTTCCGGCGAGCATTCTTTTGAGGAGTGCGAACAGGAAATAGTCGCTGGGGGCCAAATCCGAATAATACGGTAGGTGGGGAAGCAATTCGTAACTGAATTCATTCAATTTTGCCATCGTTTTCATCGACTTGTGACACGGTGCATTGTCTTGATAAAACAACACTTTCTTCACTTTCCGATAACTTTGTCGTAAACACAGCGCTATAACAGCGAGGAACTCTAATTTGCTCCACTTTTCTTAAGTTTCGTATCCATTTTGACCACATCTTATAAGCTACATCCGGAACTTTCTTATTCCAGTCTATTCCTTCACGCCACGCAGATTAAAGAGCTAGTTTGGTGAAAAGGGAATAATCGGGGGATAATCCGAATGCATCGAACACCGACATAGATATGGCCAGCATCTCGCGTTTCGTTGATCTTCTATCGCTTCGCAACAACTGCGGATCTATCCTTCCAAAGGTCAACGAATTTAAGTTCATTTCGTTCGGTATCCCAGTGTAGGCCCAGAACCTTCCCCAAGTGCTAACCACCGTCTCCAACCTTCAACCCTCCTGCGATTGCTTCGGAGTTTGACACGGATCGTCTTAGTTCGAAGCCCCCTTGCTTCTGAGTCCAAGTAATATTTTCGATTATACGCGTGGCCGAAGTGGCCGTACGAAGTCATTCGCATACTGATTATTCAGAATGGCATTCACTGCTTTTAGGTATCTATCTCGAAATTGTTCAGCATTCTTGCTTTTGACGATTTGTCCGCCAAAGGAAGCGTTACGTATTCTGATCTGGTCTTTATATATCTGTACATGGTGGAACATTACAAATTTGTCCGAGCACGCTCCAATCGGCTTTTGTCTAAATTTTATCAGGACAGCGATTAGAGGCTAGCAACCATCGGGACCACTGAGCAGCATTGAGTTCAGAGACCTTAGCAGCAGCATCAAAAACCAACCGCAGCTTATCTGGTTTATTCGGATTCACGATTTCAAAGTCAGGTAGATACCAGATGCGCCATTTCTTACTAGCGACCTCCTCAGCAGTTAGTTTTCCTGAATACCCCTTCCTTTCATACTCTTCCAGCATTCGGGCATACTCGCGACGATATCCTTCATTTTATTGAAACTTATTTTCCAGGACAAATAACATTTTCTCAGCCATCCTTCTACTTGCCGGCAGACTTATTTCGGCACTTTTCCATAACAGTCCGGTCTCAAAACGCATACCAATTCGCTTATATCGGCGGATTTAACTATTTTTTCAACGGTTCGTACCCCTAGGCAATCATCCGCAATGTAATTTCTGACTATTTTCTCCAGCTCATCGCGACAACCTTCCTGAACGAAAAACATACGGTTTCTTGTACTCCATCGTTTTTCTTTAGCATCGTAAACGACCCAACCAAGCTTTGTTGACACCACGCACAGACCTTTCCTTCGTACGCAGCTCGGGGATGTCCAAGGTTTGAGTCGGAGCTGAAGGTCTTTGGCTGTCCTAACGCCCCTTAGCTCGAACGTCTTGCTGCCGAATCGCACACCAAAAATCTTAGCATTGACCCTTTTTGATGGTCCTGTTATTGCCTTGTTGCCGAACCATTGCATGGTCGAGCTCTCTTCTCGACCCTTTAAGCCTAGACGGTCTGCTAAACTTTTGTTCATTAACGACATTGCTGATCTCTCCTCAATAAACACGAAGTTTCTTATAATTTTTTTACCGTGAGAATCCTAAAGAAAAGCCGTGCCCATAAGAGTTTGCTCTTGCTGAGATATAACTCGTTGTTTCTGCGCACGTTCCTGACTCCCTTGCAAGAGCTACTGAAGTCTCCTCGAACAACCAACGGTGGTACACTCGTGGCGCTAAGTTCATGTATTGGTTTGATGACCAATTAAAACACAGCTTACTTCTGCGCACACATCGCTACCTCTGAGCACACTTCACCTCCAAGAAACGTTTGCAGCTGGTTATGTCGTGCCTCACTGAACACGCTCCACATTGATCGCCTTCTGGCTTAAAGTTGACTTCATTGGCTAAAAAGAATTGGCTCCGTTTATCTTGCTTAGGTTCGCTTAGATCCGAACACGCTACACGAAGTAATCGTGGGCTAACTCCTGAAACCATTCGTTGAAATGTTCAACCCTCTGTATCGATTCGATCCTATAAGCGTAAAGCGCCCATTCTAGTCGTTTTTCAACAGGCAACTTTACTAGCGGTTCGTCCATCAGCATCGGGCTATCCAGATGATGCTCACATCTCGCAGCTTTTAAAAACGAAGATAAGTTCTGCACCTTATTTGCAAGCGGTAAGATCCAAATCAAAAGGTTTTTTAGAATTGAGCGAATGCTGCGTAACTTCACTAATTGACATTTAACTAACGTTTAAGGCCTACCAAATGTCGTATACGAACTATCTATTATTCGCCTAACGTTACCACTATGTATAAGCAAACATTCTACTTCTTCCTTATCCTTAGCTTAGCCTTCTGAAGCAACATCAGATTCTGTCGTACTTTTCTGTCGATACAGTGAACACTTCGTGAAACATAGGCCAGTCCTCCAGTCGAAAATTGAACTCATGAAGCTCATATAACTTCCTTCCGTTATCCAGCCTAGCATTGGACAACGTGCGGCTTATGCTACTCAACGCGACCGAAAGCTCTCCCGATTTACTTCCGTTGCCTATAGTACTGTTACTAGCGTTACCTCTACTCGGTCCGGCTTATTCGTCCATACCGTTTAAATTAATACCGCTAGTTAAATCACTGTTCTGACTATCCACAGTTCTGCCGTTCACGGCACTTACACCCTCAGCACGACCATTCGTCAGCTGACCAACTGTTTTATTATTTCTTGCAGTCTATCCTCTATAGATGACGTCTGCTGATCGCTGATGGTAACATCATGCTCGTCCTCGTCCTCCCGTGAAAGTATGGCAGCAGCTGTGGGTTGCTTTCGCGTTTCCGGTATTTTATAATTGTACGTATAGACAATGGCAAACTAATGGGACCTATGCTTGCCACACTCCACAACGACCGATATACCCCAGTTAAAGCCGTTCTATTTCTTTATCCTAACCTTAAGTAATCGCACTTGCGACTCTACGCCAAACCAATGACACCTATCCCAAATCAAATTCAATATAAAGGTGTACTCACCTTACACACTTTACTTCCTTTTTAGCGTACTGTAGCTTGTAATAGTTCTTGGGCTTGCGACTGACTGACAATGGCCGAAGTATGGTTTTTTTCATTGCAGTTGATTCAATAAATACGTCTACACATTTTGTGGTAGTGCAATGGAGCATTCCTTGGAAGTAGCGGCATTAGTGCACCGGTTTTTGGTGTGCCCTAGCTTCTGACATGATACGCACCGCATAGGATTTGTAATGTATTCTTCTACCTTACAGTTCAGCGACGCGATCTTGATTTCGTTAGGACGGCGGATTGTATCAAACGTAATTATTGCTGCGAATTTAAAAGTAAAAGTTCTAGTTTCTTCTGCGCCTTATTTTAAACTTAAATTTCTGACCAGGTTTACGTCGTTGTACAGCCGATATCGTCAGTAGTATGCTTATACTGCTTCTGTAACACAGGTTGTATATTATTTTAATTGTTTATGTCAGATATGATGACAAAACTCACATGTTCTTTCGTTCACCCTGTGCGCTAAGTGATTTGTTGAATCAACTACTTTATTATTTCGACGAGAAAATATTGGTTCTTATCAGCGAAGAAAGACGCCACTATACATGAATCGTTTTAGTATTTTGGAGTATTTGAACCCCTAGGAGCGGCATACAGAAGCGGTGGCATGTATTTTTGGATAAGTGTATTATTGGTCACCCAAGTCAGACTTAAGCGAGGAGCACAACATGTATCTGCGTCTGCGTCTGTAAAAAAAGCAATGAATACGTATAATATATTGTATCACGCATTAAAACACCCGATTCAGAATATAATAGTATAAATAACTATTTAT
Organism: Volucella inanis; assembly: GCA_907269105.1. Classification (NCBI taxonomy): domain Eukaryota; kingdom Metazoa; phylum Arthropoda; class Insecta; order Diptera; family Syrphidae; genus Volucella; species Volucella inanis. Next base: position 9,514,057 of record OU026158.1, read on the forward strand.
TAGTTATTACAGTTGCGTTATGTTTAGGATAAAAGACTGACCATTAAAACAAGTGTTAGCCTGTTTTTATAGAAAAATATGCAAATGTGCTCAGCAAAGGCACTTAATCATATGTTCATTATGTATGAAACATAAAATATATATGTATGCATGTATGAAAAGTGTAGTTCACAATAATAAATCGATCTGAATTTCAAGAAAAAAATAATAAGTATAATAATAATCCTCCGGGCGCGCGAATTTAGAATTGTCTTATTTCAAGCGTATAAAGGCTTCCTTAGCACGGTTCCATTAGAGAGACTTCACATAATACAGAATTGACTCCACTGTGAAACATTCGCTGATGTGCATTTAATATAATAATTTGGCTGATATGCGATTGTCTCGGCAACACGATTGAAAAGGCTTTATCTTTGTCTTCATTGGACTGAATTCGACTGCTTAAACGTAAAATATCATATTCGTCTAGAGCTGGGTTAAGGGTATAAAGAACTGAAGATTTGTCAAAATTACGACCACCTTTAACATTATCAATTACATGACCGAAATAAGCATACTGAACACTCTTTATTCAATAGATTTCAGCTTGACTTATTTCCTCTGTCGTTAAGTATTTTTAATATGCCTACAAAAGGGAGAACATAAGCACTTACCCTCAGCAGTCTTTTCAAGTAACTAAATTTTTCGAGAAGATATTTGGAATGAAGTCAACACCTCAGGCAACTCCTGTCCCCTTAACGTATCGGGCCAGCTTTTGTGGTCTGAAAGCAACCAACAAGGATCATGCGTCCAAAGATCTGACTTTACTAAGAGCTTAGACAGTAAGGACTGTCCTTGTCCGGGCAATATCTCCAAATATAATTTTTCGTGAGTTTTTTAATCTCCTGAACTCTATTAGAGATATAGGGTTTCCACTTCTTTCCTTAACTTTCCTTAATTTTTGAGTCTGTTCATTGATAAATATTATTGAAATGAAATTTGAGATTCCATTAGGGCTCGCGTCCGCAAATATATGTAGCTCCAAATGATCCAGATCCGAAAAACTCCAAACACTTTGGGGTACTGAAAACTGTTTGAGCTGTGCAATATCAACGTAAAATAAATTCCAGGATTTCATGAGATCGTTAGGGAGTTGTTCATCCCATGCCAATTTTTGCTTCCAAATTGTATGAAAAAAAATTTTAAAATTTTGATCCCAAAGGATCAAAAAAACGAGAAATTACTTGGAGCACAGAACGCTTTGTCGCCGTTACCGCCATATTACGTACATAATCTTCTACTGATCGGATGTCAACAGCTAGCTCGTCGGAAAAAACATACCACAACATTCCCAGTCCCAGTGTAGTACCGCAATCGTCGTTGAATACATTTCTTACCGCCAATTTGTTACAGTTCCATTGTCGTAATGGAACGTCATCATAGCACGCCTTAAAATGAGCGTTGATTGTCGGTAAAATTCGATGGCTTCCCATTTCATTATTCGTACTGCAAACAACGTCGTCCATATAGAGGCTTTTATCAAGAACAGCGCAAGTTTTACGAAAGTAGATTTGAATAGATTTGAATTTCAGGAAGATCAGAAGTATTCTCTAGCTCTTTAGAGTCTTTCGGGTGGAGAGAAACTTGAAGAAATGCCTTTTCGATGTTTGCTACTTATCCAATGAGACCCAATCGAAAGTTAAGAAGAATTTTAAGAATGTCCGGTAGTAGATTGGAACCAGAAAATAATACATCGTTTAAAGATTGACAAAATTGAGAGTGGGCCGATGCATCAAACACAATGCGTAACTTTGACGTAGACTTTTCTTTCCGATACACAGGGCGATGGGGCATGTAATACTTTCGTGACCCCTCCTCCTCATCACGTACTGCTTCAGCAATGCCGCCATCTATTAACTCCCACATAGCTTTGTCATACCTAAGAATTGCTTCGGGTGACCTGGCATGTTTACGTATTAGTGATTTGAAACAAATTATGGCACCTACTTTATTGATATCAAGCAAAGTATTTTCATTTTTAGAAGGCAAACATACCTGATATCGATCAATTTCCTTTGTAATAGACTTACTAATAAAATCCTGTGTGAAATTATTAGCTTGTTTTTCCTCGGGTTTAATACCAATAAATTCCAGATCGCAAAATATGCTTTCGTTTAACCGCTCAACCGCGTTCACTTGCAAAATATTTACTTTGACTAATTCAGACTGCACGCTCTGCACACTTATCGGAACTGGCCCTTGCAATGTCCAACCAAACAGGGTTTCCACAGCAGTTAATCGATCTATATATCCCGTATATATATCCCGTAACACATTTCCAATAAAAGTCAGCTCCAATAAGAAGAGAAATTCATCCTCAGGTCATCAAACGGTCGTGCGTCCGCAAAAGTTAGTCGGTATGAATCAGTTATATTTGTAGCCAAGATGCCTAGAACATCAATGCAAATCTCAGGCACTGACACAGCTTCAAACTCCACAGAACTTTGGTTATATTGGCATTTTAATGTTACCAAAACACTATTACATTCTCTTGCTGGTAGATGCCTTTCACTCCGGAATGGTACAATGCTAAGTTTACGTATTCCCGTTACAGGTAAACAGAGTTTTTTTGCTAAGGTTTCTTCTATAGAAGTCATCTGACTCCCGCCGTCCATTATTATGCGGGCATAAGCACTTTTATTGGTTTTGGAATTTATTGCGGACACCGATGCCGTTTGTACAAATACGTCTTCCACTTTATTGTTACCTGCTGCACACACGTTAAGCGGTAAGCGTGGTTTATTTACCAAATTAGGATTTTCCGAATTAGAAATTTTATTAGGTGAATTTAGGTTTGCTTTTATGCTTGGGTCACACACTGCTTGGGCATGTCAGCCTTGAAATTTTCTGCAGCGTAATTGTTTTAAATGACATCTTTTTGACAAATATCCCCGATATGTACAGCAAAGGCATCTGTTATCTCCCTTCAACATAATTTTTCGCTCAATGAGTGTGTGCGGCCCATTGCAATCTCTGGTGTTGTGAAGTGTAGACTTACAGAAAAAGCACGATTCTTTGACGGTCTAGGTAAATAATTCTGCTACTGTTGCATGCGTTTTCTGTAGACGCCGCGAGTCCCGTTCTTCAAATGAATTCTCTAATGCGGCTGTTCCTCTTTTAATAAACATTAACAACCCCTTTATATGCTTATCTCCAAATGAGATTTCCTTTGTCGATGTAGAATGAGAATCGATGTCTTCAGGAAGCGCATTTTCTTCATCTTCTGAAATCCACTCATTCTTTTTCAAGAGTAAATAATCTGTGCGCAAATCGTTTGGCAAGCATCGTAATAATTTTGATTTTAACATAATGTAGTGTAGTTAATAGATGGAATTCACAGAGCAGTCAGTGACCTAGTACATGTCATGACAGTATTGTAAATGCTTCGAAGACCTTTAACATCTGACTTAGATGCTCTTGCTACTTGCTCCCAAAATGGAAGCCATTCTTTAAAATCACCTGAGAATGATTTTAAAAAAAGGGTAGCTTTACAGCGTTCAACTTTACATTTGCTGGTATTTGATTCGAATTTTCAAGGTTTTGCATTCGTTTTAACTTACTGAGTCGTTGATTCAATCTCGTAATCGTCCTAACAGCTTTATCTTCATAATCAGCCGATGATTCACATTCCTTTTGATGATCTTCTGGTTTGGTTGTTTGGCGCAACTCGGTATTAGCTTTCTTCAAACCTTCATACGCAGTCTTTATTCGTTCCAAGTAAACGGAGAGATTTTCTTCGATTACGTCCCATTCTTCAGCATTCTTCGATGTAGGCTTAGATTCGGCAGATTCCATGTATTCTAGTGAACTTTTAATAATACGCGTTACCTGTCCTCGATAAGTTGCACGATTCGCATTTTCCATATTTCAACTACGTTTGACGTAGTAGTTCCCGGGTTTCGGCACCAATGTAAAAAAAGCAATGAGTATGTATAATATATCACGCATTAAAACACCCGATTCAAAATATAATAGTAATAGTTATTTATTAGTTATTTCATGTTTAGGATAAAAGACTGACCATTAAAACAAGTGTTAACCTGTTTTTATAGAAAAATATGCAAATGTGCTCAGCAACGGCACTTAATCAAATGTTTAAAATGTATGAAACTTCAAATATATATGTATGCATATATGAAAAGTGTAGTTCACAATAATAAATCGATCTGAATTTCAAGAACAAAATAAAAAGTATAATAATAACAGATAATAATAATGAAATATAAGTTTAATTTTCCCACAGCGTCAAACTTTTAACCCATAAGAATGCCCACAATCTGCATCCGCGTCTACTTTACTATTTTTACTATTTCGATAGTGGTGTTTGTCTAGATGAAGATTATGTCAGTTAACAAAGGGGGAAGATGGTGGAGGACGTGAGAATGACCTTGTATAACGCTAAAAAAAGCGTTTGCTGGCAGAGAAGTAGTGGAGGTGAAAAATAGAAAATTTTTGCAATAGAAAATTGGAATGGAAAACAGATCTCCGCATGTATAAAATATTTCGTAAGATAAAGGGTATGACTTCCAATGTTACAGAGTTACATAGTACTTCGAAAATCATCATCTACCATTTCCCGAAATATTTTTTAAACGTTGACATTTAATTTTTATTCAACAACTTATTACATTTTCTTATCTACCATAGTCATTTAAACTGTAAGTAAGGGGTGATTCATCCTGAGCTTTGACGCGTGACTCTTATCAAACTGCTTTGTTATTTTTTTCAGTATCGTTTGGCAAGTCATCATGGAAAGACTCACATTACAACAGCGTCTCCAAATTGTTCAGCTGTATTATGAAAATCAGGGTTCTGTGAGAAATGTTTTTCGTGCGATACGAGGAACTTACGCTGCGCATAACCGACCTAATGAAACCAATATTGCCGATACCATTCACAAATTTGAGTCCCAGTTTACATAACTGGATGAAATCCGACCGGTTAGACCACATCCAGAACGTGGTGAAGAGATTATAGCAGCTGTAGCTGAGACTGTACGCGAACATCGTGACGAATCGATTCGTCGTCGTTCTCAGCAGCTTGGCTTGGCGTATTCGACAACTTGGCATATTGTACTTGAGGATCTCGGCCTAAAAGCGTACAAAATTTACCTGGTCCAAGAATTGAAGCCAGTTGACTTGAATTTGCGTCATATTTTCAGTGAATGGGCTCTGGAAATCCTGTGTTTCTGGCTCAATGGATACGTTAATAAACAAAATTGCCGTATTTGGGCTGATGAGCAACCCGAGTACCAAGAGCTACCATTCCATCCGTTAAAAACAACAGTATGGTGTGGTTTATAGGCTGGTGGAATCATTGGTCCATATTTCTTCAAAAATGAAGCAAATCAGAATGTTACCGTCAATGATAACGAGCCATACAGCGCGTGAAACAATGGACTTGTTGAGAAATTATTTTGGTGAACACTTAACTTCACGTTTTCCTACGGTAAATTGGCCGCCTAGATCGTGCGATATCACACCTTTGGAATATTTTCTCTGGGAATATGTAAAGTCTCAGGTCTTCGGAAATAAGCTATCTACGATTGACGTTTCGGAGGCCAACATTACTCGTGATACTCGCGAGATATCAGTCGCTATGTTCGACTGAGTCGCCTAAAATTTAACCTTTCGAATGGACCACCTCAGACGTAGTTGTGGCCAACATTTACATGATATCATTTTTAAGAAGTAAATGCCATGAATTGTTCTTTTAACCGATAATAAAAATTTTAAGCTCAAATTAATGTGTTTTATTTTACGTTATAAAACTCTGAAAATCTTACTTTCTTAAAGCTATAGGGTAGCCTATCAGCACATAGTAGCATCGCGGTATAAATTTTTTTCGAGGGAAATGCAGAACACATATTCATGCAATGAATGGTTCGCGAAACTTTCTGGGTTAGCACGAACATGTAAATTTGTGTTGTAATTCCGAAATGTTAGCATTGCTATCACTTCTGCTTTCTTACAAAAGTATATCGAGCAACTTCTTAATCGAAGGTATATATCGATGATATAAATATATCAGCAGCAACTCTAACAGAACATTTACAGCGACTTAAAAAAGTACTCAAGATTTTACAAGATAATGGCATTAGATGCAAGAAAGACAAGTGTGCATTTCTTCAACAAAATATTACGTAACTTGGACGTCAAATAAGTTCCGAGGAAATTGTTCCAGATGAATCAGGTCTTCTTGCTGTTAAAAATTTAAAACCGCCTGAAGACATCAAGGAACTGGATGAAGAAAAGAAGGTTCATGGGAAAAGTGCCGAATTTATCTGACGTTGCGGCCCCCATAAACATGCTTCGAAGAAATAATATATATTTTCGGTGGGGAAAAAGTCAAAAAAAAGCCTCCGATGAAATTAAATCCTACATAACAAACGCGACATAACTTGCTTCATTCTAAAGAAAATTTACCGGTTCTTCTTGCTATCGACGCATCATCCTTTGGTATAGCAGTCGCCATTTATCACCCTTACCAAGACGGCATACAGAGGTATACTTTATTGCTTTTGTCTCAAAAATATTGGATAAGCACCAGAAGAAATACAGCCAGATTAAGAAGGAAGGTCTAGCATTTGTTTTTGATGGTAAGCATTTCTATCAGTTTCGATATGTTCGTAAATTTATCCTTTATACGAACCATTAACCACTGATGAGTATTTTCAATCCTAATAAACATTTTCCACCCATTTTCAGTACATTTTCCATGTAACGCTCAAAGCAAACCAGTTGAAACAGCCGATCGCGGATATGCGGATGCTTCTTTGTCACGATGACTCATAGGAACCGACAGCAATTTGATAAAAAAGAGTCACGTTTTGAGATAATATTCGACGATTTTTCTGTAAATAGTGACCTTATAAAAAAACATGCCAAATCTGTGCCAAGTTTATCGTTTTGTAAAAGACGGTTAGGCAGAAAAACTACCTTTGGAGCAAGCGAGCATCAAACCGTTTATCATTCGTAGAAACGCTTTAACTATTCACAATGAATTATTTTGCTTACAAACTGAGTATATTACTGATTTGCTGAAAAATCAGACACTAAAGCTTTTGCTCAATGGACATAGGGGAAGTATTAAGATGAAACAACTTGTCTGCCGATACATATAGTGGAGCAAAATCGATATTGACATCACACAAATATCTTCAGACCGTGACTAAAGTATTCCGAAATCTACAAAACCTTGGGAACGAATTCACATAGATTTCGCTGGCCCAATATTTAACTCAATGTGGTTAGTTTGTGTGGATTCCTACTCACAATTCCCATTTGTGTCTTCGATGTCTAAAACTACAACGGAGGATACCATTTCTGCCCTATTCCTCATTTTTTCTATTCAGGGGTCACACCGCAGACCGCAGCTTAAGTCTAAAAATTCGACAAATTCTGCACAACTCTTGGTAATCGACATGTAAGAACAACGCCATTTCATCCAGGATCCAACGGATTAGCTGAGCGTTTCGTTCGAACCTTTTAGACGTCATTTATTAAAGACTCTGTACATAAATTTCTTTCGACCTTTCGTGTTATCCCCTGCAGAACTAATACGGAGTATACCGATTTGGACAATGTGGTTAGAACTTTTAACTTCGAAGAATTTTTACCAATATTCAGCAAAATTCCATGTTAACAATAAGGTTTACATCAGAAATTATGGTAAGGGAAAAATGTGGATACCAGATTCAAAGGGAAATTGGTAAAATCATATATATGCTAACACCGAAAAGGGAATTTGTCGACATCATAGTAATCAGATCCAACTACTAGAAGTTCTCCGATTATCAACACTGATAATATCATCATCAAATATCACCATGATCAACCAGGTAGGAATCAACCGTATCCATAGCTCAATCTTCCCTATCAGCAAATTCGACGATTGGACAAATATCAGATGCTTGTCAAGAAAATATTCCACTTCGCAGAACTACAAAAATTCGCCGAGAAGTATAACGTTACGAGCCAGAGGATTTTCGAAGAAAATAATAATTTATTTAACATTTCATTTATTTATTTTCTATGAAATAATTTTTTTGGTTGTTTCCTAATATACAGGGTGTCCCAAAAATCAACGTCAAGCTGGAAACCAGTGATAGGGCAAAAAAAAAGCCTAAGTCATCTACTTTTAAAATTATATAAAATTGAAACATAAATATATCGGTTTTAACGAAAATATTGTTTTTTTTCAGCCATGTATCAGTAATCATCCAACTTGAACTGACTGTACTGACAAAAAAAAATGTACTATGCCAGTAACTTAAGCCAAAGAAAAATACTTTTTTAAGGAAACCCGATTAATTCTTTTTAATGATTTAAAATGAGTACCAAGGGTGATTATTATTTCATTCATGAATTATAAGGCTTCATTGGATTGCGACTTTGGTTTGCTATCTGACCGTTTCTATCGAACCTGGATTTCCTCTGTACTAGTGTTGATCGTTGATCCCGTGATTGTGCAGTGTATTGGGTATGTAATTTAAATCGTGCGGTTTTTTTTTTCAAAATTTGAACGTTTATTTAAGAAAAACATGTACAATGGTATTATTCAAAGTATTGTCCATCTGAAGCTATGACTGTTTCCCATCTTTCTGGCAATCTGTGAATTCCATCCCAAAAGAACTGCGCCGGCTTGGCAGCCAAGAATGAATCAAGCCAATTTTTGATATTCTGCTCTGCTGTGTTGATACCACATGCATGCATAAATATTTAGTGGCACGTTTTCCAAATCAATGTAGGTTTTGTTGACACAAAGAAAAAGACAGATCATAAAAGAAAATAAACAACAAACAAACAGAAATCTGCACAGTGATTAAATTATAATGTAAGCCTTATGGATAAGTCATTTGGAAATTGAGAAGTAGAATTTTGAGGATTATGTAAGATTAATATGGAATCATTTCCTGAGTTTGTAAAGAATAGTGAATATGATTACATCAGTGAAATATATTCAATCCAATATGGTAGCTATACTATAGTATGATGAAATATCAGAACAGCTAAATTTATGCTTGAAAACATTAAGACTAAATTTGAAGACTTTCAGGAGAAAAATGATAGTTAGGCATTAGTTTCCCTCACTAGAATTGAGGTGGTGGCAGGGGGTGGCCGTGGTGTAGTGGTATATGCACAGACTCCTCAAACAGAGGGTCTCTGAAAAAGTCTTTTTATAGAACTAGTATGTAGTTACAAGTAGCCAGAACCGTCTAGAACAAACGCGAATTTATTACGATCAATTGATATATTTAGTTCCCTTCAAATACCCGATGTAATAAAAGATTTGCCCAAATCCAAATCCGCGTTTACTCTATGAATTTTTAAACAATGTCGAATAGATTCTAGTCTATGTGAGAAGTATTGATGGTGCGCCATTCTTAGCTATTTTATTACGAGCCATTCGGAATAAAATAGAAGGGCCCGCTAACGAAGTGCTTAATATGTACGGCACACCACTTGACTGGGAATAAATAAAAGGTAACCTAATACTACACTACTCAGACAAACGGACAGAGACAACTCTCGTGACCTATATAACTTAAGGCAAGGTTCTAAAACTGTAGAAGAAATTCAAGCTACTCTTCTTAACAACATTTTAATACACGAAAAAGAATAAAATGTTATCCGCGCAAAGCAAAACCTTTACGGCGAAATGTGTTTGAACGTTTTTCTAACAGGACTCAAAGATCCCATCGGCTCAGTAGTTCGGGCAATGTGACCAGAAAACCTCCCAACAGCCCTTTCTTTTATATTAAAGAACAAAATATTCTCTATACTAGAGCAACATCTTACCAAAGTACAAAAATGATAAAACCCTCAAAATTCCAAAGGCCTCAAAATCCTAACCCTAGAATCACACAACAGAATTTCCAAGTAGCAAATAACTTTCACCCACAACAAATGAGAAATCCTCAAAGTGAACTGCCAAGCAACAACCCACACCTTTTTTCTAATAATTTACCAATAGTGCGAACATTGTCACAACACAACCAACAACAAAACCATTTCAAAAACACTCAACAAAAGTCCAAAATTCAAAACCTCCTTCAAAACCTTCTCGTCCAGAACCTATGGACACCCTCACCACTAAATCACGCCTGACGATAATACCAGATAGATCACAAGTCAGCCAATTGCACTATGATCCCCGTTCTAGGTACACTATCCAAGAAGTACACAAATTAGGAACACATCCAAATTCAGAAATACCATTTAACTATGAACCAAGTTTGGACCATTATTACCCTATTAATCCCCAAAACACAGAGACACAGCACGAAAATTTTACACAGGAAAATAATTTATTAGACGACCAAAATTTTTACCCATTCGCCTCACAAAACCAACAGGCAACATAGATATTAACAAACATGGACAAAACCTCCCATATATAAATATTTCGTCACCCTTTGAACGACCACTCAAGTTTTTAATTGATACAGGAGCTTCCTCCTCATTCCTTAACCCTGAATTTAGCTATCCCAATGATTTTTCTACATGTGAGCCTGTAACTATTACAACAGTTAAGCAATATATAAGCAAGTTACACTTCCAATTTTTATTGAATTCAAACAAACTGATAATTTCAAATTTCTACTTCCCAAATTTCACCAATATTTTGACGGGCTCTTAGGACTAGATGCTTTATCAAAACTTGGAGCTAAAATCGACCTCCAAAAGAATATTTTAATAACTAATAAAGCAACCATCCCTCTCCAATTTAAACCTAACTTTAAAGTCCCTACAGATATACGTGACGGTGACATCTTCATTTCAACAACCATAATAGAACCCCAATTATACATTCCAGAAGGGATGTAGACGTAGAAAGTTGAAGTTATAAATAATAATAATGAACCAAAAATTCTCCTTATTGAACTACCCCTCAAAGTAAAACAATTTAATCGCCATGAAATAATCGAAGTGAACAACTTCAACGTTGCCTATAACGATGAAAAAACAGATACTGATATTACCGATCTCATCCGTTCCACACACCTCAATTCAGAGGAAAAAAAGAGTCTCTTTAAACTTTGCTTCTCATACGACGAAATTTTCTTTACAGAAGGTCAACCGCTTTCTTTTTCCAACCAAGTAAAACATAAAATAATTACAACTGATGAAGCACCCATTTATATTAAATCATACAGGTATCCACACGTCCACAAAACAGAAGTCAAACAACAAATCGATGAAATGTTAGAGCAAAATATAATCCGACCGAGCTACTCACCTTGGAGCTCACCAGTTTGGGTAATTCCTAAAAAATTAGATGCAAGCGGTAGACATAATGGCCCTGTTAAACCTATGACAGAATGTTTAAAAAAGGCAGAACCGTTAAACTGACTGAACAATACATTAGAACTTTTAAAGAATGTAAACACATACTGACTAATGACCCAATATTGGCATATCCTGACTTTACGAAACAATTCATTTTGACAACAGATGCTAGGAATTTTGCTATTGGCGTCGTTCTTTCCCAAGGCCACGTTGGAAACGACATAAAAATTTGTTACGTTAGCAGGACACTAACTGACACTGAAATTAACTATTCCACAGTCGAAAAAGAAATGCTTGCCATAGTCTGGGTAACGAAATATTTCCGCCCTTACCTATTTGGCAATAAATTCCAAATTATAACAGATCACAAGCCATTAACATGGATCATGAGTCTAAAAGAACCCAATTGAAATTGGAGGAATTAGACTACTAGATAACATATAAAAAAGGCAAACTTCCCACTAATTCAACCAGAGGAAATAAATAACCACGACAGAATTAAGACACAAAGTACATCAAGTTCAACCATACATTCCCCAGGCCATCAGTCGATCATAGACATCCGCGGAGTAAAGTTGTGTTTCGGCTTTTAATTGAGCAGTGATCGGCTTTACTTACAAATTTGGTTAAAGCTAGAAAGGCTCTAATTGGCGTAGCGGTAGTGCGTGCGATAAAGAAACTTAAAGTAGTGGATTCGAATCCGAGTGGAAGAAAAAAAATGTTTTCTTTTTCATTTTTATTTAAATGGTTTAAGCCAAACAGCAGTAATGGTAGAATTAACGACGGAGAGAAGGAAGAAGCTAAAGCCATTAGCTAAACAAGAGAGAGTGAGAGAGATTTGAGAGAGAACAGCTTTGCTTCTTTGGCGTCATCCGAATCGGAAAATGAAGACGAAGAATTGAAGTATATAGATAGGAGCATCAAAATGCTACAGCAAACGGTGCTAGCCATAAAAGAAAATCAAATGGTAAGAGGGAAGAGGGAAAAGCAGGAACAACTCCAACAGCAAACCCAACTGGCTCGAAAACAGGTCCAACAACAAAACTAAAAAAATACATTAACACAAGTTCTACAACAACACCAACCAAAACTTAAGAACCACCAGCAACAACAACAAGAGCAGCCACAACAACAAGACCACCAGCAGCAGAAACAACAACGGCAGCAAACAAAACAGCAGCAGCAGAAACAACAGCAGCCGAAACCCCAGCAGCAGCAGGAACAACCACAACAACAGCAGCAGCAGAAGAAGATGGAGAAGGTGCCTCCTATCAATACCTATAAATTAGAGGTAAACGCCACCAAGGACCAATGTAAGTTGGTCATTGGTAATAATTTTAATATTAAGAGTTTGGGGAACGATCGCCATGCCATCCACTGTAATACAGCTAGTGTAAGGAAACGACGACGGAGCACAACTCAATCACAGTGAAGTGTGAAAAGCGACAATCGATGCTGCTGAAGGGGCTGGAACCGTCTTCTGATCCTGAGGAGATCCTGGCTCTGCTCAAAGAGAAGGAGTGCGAAGGGCTCAAGTGTGTGGGGGTAAAGCCATTTACCACAGCGAGAGCAAGGCGGGAGAAACGGAGTCTGCCGTTATTCCTGGTGCAGCTCAGTCCCGAAAGCCGCTTGGATAGTCTAAGGAGTATCAATGTCCTAGACTACCAGGTAGTTCGCTAAGAAAATTTAAAGAGGAGCGAAGGTGTTATACAATGTGCTCGCTGCCAGAGGTTCGGGCACGCCGCGTCGAACTGCCAAATGCAGCCTCGATGTGTGAAGGGCGCAAAGAACCACCGTTCCGAGGAGTGTGCTCTGGGTAGGGACGGAGCATCCGATAGGACACAGCTCTCTTGTGTGTTATGTGGCAACGTGAGACACACCGCAAACTATCGGGGTTGTCCTAGGTTCACTGAAATCAAAAAAGCAAAATTGGCTCGGCAGCAGAAGGTGGAGGTCAAGCGCTCTCCTGTTAAGTTTCAAACACCAGCCTTCACGTCCCTAATTTCCCACACCGAAATGGCGTCAGGTGAGGGGACTACGGTACAGCAAGCGACTGTTGCTTCTATGGCGCTAATGCCGAGAACAACGGAAGCTGCACCTTACATGCTGGCCATCTTGCTCGCAATCTAAATGCAGATGGCTCAGCTGCAACAGCAGGTACAAGAAGAGGCCAAACGGGTGGACCAGATCTACGCGCTGCTGCCGGTCCTAAGGCAACACATATCGTAATGGGTACGCACATGGTGGAGCAAACTTTGAAGGTCCTTGCGGTGAATGGTAATTTACTGATTAGGTTCGAATGAAGAACCGCTATGTTTAAATTACTACAAGACCAAACTCCTGATGTGCTTTTCGCTAGCGAAACTTAGCTAACCGATAAGCACAAATTGGAGTACAATAATTATATTGTTATAAGAAGAAACCGGCCCAGATCCAAACGTGGAGGTAGTGTTGCGATCTGCATTTAACAAGATATAAAATTTCACGGAGTGTACAAGAGAGTGTTGGAGGCAGTCGTCTTGTACATCCCGCTCCGCAGTGGAAAGCGGCTGTACTTGGCCTCTGTTTATGCACCTGAGACTTCACAATCGACTTTATTTATTACAGAGCTTGACACTCTTTTTCGACTTCTGAGGCTGGAATCGGGGGAGAATTATTTTATAATCGGCGGAGATTTCAACGCTAAACACAGAGATTGGGGAAATCATTTGCCAAATACTCATGTCATGAACAGACTCGGTCTTAAAGCGACGGATAGCCCGTCATTTTCCAGAGGCGGGTCATATTTGGATCTACTGCTATACGACGAACGTATACGTTTGAGAGGTACGAATTTACAAACGCTTAACTGTCTGCGCACATTCGTGTATGACAGCGGCCATTGCGGTTTTAGCACAGAAATTACAGTTCCCAACGAAATTGCGGAATTGGAGGAGTTTGTCCAAAGATATTCTTACAACTACAGGAAGACTCGATGGAAACGCCTCTCCGCAAAATTGACAAGAGCACTTTCCTCGAACACGCTCCACCCACCGTCCAATAGGAATTTTTCAAACGAAGAGATCAACAAATTCCTTAAACGAATGGACGAGACAATTAAACAAACTATGGACACTACAACAACGCGGTATCAACGAACGACTAACGAATACCTGTTCCGCAATCCTACTATTGACGCACTGCACCGACAGAAAAGTAGACTTTTGTCAAGACTCAAAAACCTGTACAGAGAATTAATAGACAAGACCAGGAGATTAGGACCCTGAAGTCGTCGATTAAAAATTTTCCAACGCTAATAAAAGAGAATTACAGAATTTCTGTAGGCTTGCATTGAAAAAACAAGGTTCGGCCTGTAAACACCAGCAACCCGAATATGTTCCCGCAAATAAATAAACTATTTAGGAGAAAAAATCAAAATGACCTTCAGTGCCTTAAAATAGTCCGGACTCTGACTAGGTGAGGGAAGGACAAACATATAGTTCGGGATAATCAATTCGGTCTGAAGGCGGGACATTATATCTCACGTGCCGCGTCTAAACTGGTGTCCGATATCCAATGGAATAAAGGCAAAAACCAATGTACTGGTGCCTGCCTTCTTGACATGGAGAAGGTCTTCGACACCGTGTGGTTAGAGGGTCTTTTCTATAAGTTGACTAGGCTGGGGATCAGTAAACCACTCTTGTACATTCTTTACAATATGCTTACCAACAGACAGTTCATCGTGAAAAATAGTGATGTGACTTCTGTTGGAATATTTCAAATTAAAAATGGTCTTCAGTAGTCAATTCGCCAATCCTATTCAGCGTTTATACAAGCGACTTGATAGGTTCACTTCCCCATACTATTGCGTATGCAGACGATTTGATAGCGTGCAGAACAGGTCCAAGAATCGAGGTCATTAATACTCTCGTGCAGCGTGACTGCGATAAGATAAGACGATTTTGCGATGACTGGAAGTTAAAAATCAACTTTCAAAAGTCGGAAACCGTTTAGTATTTGGATGTCCCGTGTGGTTCAATGTACGAGCAAGCTTAATGGAAAAGATTCGGGTGTTTTAGAGGGCTTGCCTTCGTTTGTACAGAACACCAGAGTCGGAGTACAAAAAATGTTATCCTAATGAGGTCATTTACAACTTGGCGAACCTAATACGAGTGGACAACTTCGTAATTAAACTAACTCGAATGCACATTTCAATAGCAATGACCTCGACGAATAACCTGATATCTGGGGCTTACTACCCCAATTTCCTTTACCACGAGAGTATGCACTATGACGGCTTCGTTTCGCCAGAAGCATTCCTCTACCTAGATCAGATAGGGTTGATCCAGGATGGAGCAGCGATCCCGTTAATCTTCCATGTCGCTCGGACAGCTGGTGACAGGTGACTCAATTACAATAGAGACGTCGCACACAGCAGTGTGGATCGTCTCAGGTTCAATAGGGCGGTAGGAAACCGCGAAAAGAGGGATGTCGTTCGGCAGCACCAGCATCTCTGGTGGTTAAATGATGGAGAAGATGGTTCGTAGTCGTTTCCGTCAATTACGGACCAGCCTCACTAATGGGGCAGAGCTGACCAGTCTATTTGCACTGCAAATAGGGATGGCCAACTTACATAGGCTTAGGTTAGACTTTAAGATATATATATACATATTATGGTATATACAAAGATATATACTAAGATATGTATATTATTGTGTATAATGTCTAGGTGTGTGTATGTGTTTATTGTGTATGTAGGTTAGGTAGACTAAGATTTATTTTATTTTAGATATTAAGTTTTTATAAAAATAATGTCCATATGCTAAGTTTTTTGTTAACAATGTTTTTCTTAGCTTTAAGTATAGAAAATAAATATTATAAAATAAAATGAAATGTAAATAAAGTCAAAAGATTTAGAGTGCCTATGTGGGGCCAGTAAGTTAGTATAAGATTATTAAGTAATTTTAAGCTAGCATTTAAGCATTATTTTGTTAGTATGTAAGAGTTAATGATTAAGAAAATAAAATGCATATAAAACTGAACTACATTCCGCAGATAAAAATTTAAACAACAATATCCCAATTTCAAAACGACCTTTGAATGAATTCAATATACAATTAGTTTTATTAAACTCCAACGATCCATCTATGAAACTTGACCTTCCTTTTAAAAATAAACAACGCAGAACAATACAAAAACCAAAATTCAATGAAAAAACACTAGTGGAAATCTTTAAAAAATTCCTTCCGCCAAATAAAATTACGGCAATCTTTGCTGAAGACCACATTTTTCGCTTAGTTCAAGCACCTTACTCCAAACATTTTTTCAATAATAGATTCTTCAAACTTATAAGAAGTATGAAAATCCTAACGGATATCAGAAACAACGACGAACAAAATAAAATTATAAACGAATACCCCATCAAAAATAACCACCGTGGAATTAATGAGGCATTACTTTATCTGAAAAGGAATTACTTCTTTCCATTTATGGCTTCAAAAATAAAACAAACAATTAACAATTGCGAAAAGTGTCAAACCCTCAAGTACGACCGATTCCCACCCAAACCAGTATTTATGACACCAGAAACTCCAGACAAACCCCTCGACATAATTCATATAGACGTTTACACAATAAATCACAAAAATATTTTGACAATCATTGATAAATTTTCAAAATTCGCCGCAGCCTACACGTTTTCCTCTCGTATTAGTATAACAATAATAAAACATATTAAACATTTTCTCAGTTTACATGGTATCCCTAAAAAACTCGTCTGTGACCAAGGTCCAGAATTCACAAGCAATCTCTTTTAAGAAATGTGCTATCAATATATAATTACACCCCACTTCACTTCATTCCAACAATCTTTCAGTAATTCACCAGTAGAAAGACTCCACTCGACCCTCTATAGAATCATAGTCGCGAAAAGAAAAGAAAATCACTTAGACCTCGATCATGATGAAATCCTTATTGAAACTATTACAACCTATAACAATTCCATACACTCGAGCAAAAAATTTACCCCATTTGAATTATGTTATGGAAGAACCTGTATTAGGTCTTATTGGTTACGTAACTCTTCCCCCCTTAGATAGAGCGATGGCCATAGAAGCTTTGGTGATATGGCTGAAGCGGGAGTTTGAAGAATTATTGTTTTGTTATTATTATTATTATTATTATTCTAATTGTTGAAATTGCTCCGAGAGTAAGAAGGGAACTATATGTGTAAAGATTGGTATGCGTAACGTCTGTTTGTAAAATTTGGAATGCTTCTTCGTTCTGGATGCTAAAATTTTGAAGTTTTTCTAAGATTAATTTGTTGATTGTAGCTTTTGGAATGACTGTTTGATGCGGAGTTGAAAGCAAGTGAATTTCTTCCCAAAAGATTGATGGATTATCTTTATAGGTGATGTCGTTGATTTGGACTTCACAGTTTTGGTAATGTAGCAGCATTGTTCTGGAAATCGTGTATGGGTCAATATTGCAACTGGATTTTATTACTGTTGATGGTGCTTGAATCAGGAGAATGTAGTAAGGATCGGGTTGTAATATTTTTGAAATTGGTCCAATATCGTTTATTGTGCAATGTCCTGGTTGGTTGTTTAAAAGTTTTTGCAAACATGATGACTGATTGGTTGATTTTTGTTTTGATTCTTGACAGATGAATATGCCTTCTACCTTGGGACATTATTCATCAAAGTATTGAATGTGTTTGTTATTGTAAAGGACACATTTTGGGATATCAATTTCTTTTGTTTTGTTAATAGGTAATGGAATGATGTGGAGAAGGGAGTATATTTCACGGGATAGCATTGGTACTCGGAAATTGAAAATAATTTTGGTATCATTGTAATAAGCTTGCAGACCAAGTAGTTCATATATATGTTCGGATGAACCAATTTGAACTGATTTGTTTGTAAACGATTCCTGGATTTTTTCCAGTTCTTCTTTATTTAGAATAAATTTAGGAATGATGTTTAATCTTGCCAAAATTATTGATTCTGCAATATTGTTTATATGATTATTTAAAAGATCTTTTATAATTGATTTGACTCAGATATTGTGAGCGGAGCACACAATAAAGCGCGGACTTAATTTATTCCTGCGACATTCTTTTCTAAATATAGTATCTTTTTCTTCTAATTCTTCAGGGTCTTCCCTGTTTTCGTTTAATTTTCTTATTCTTTTATTTGCATCT
Organism: Volucella inanis; assembly: GCA_907269105.1. Taxonomy (NCBI): domain Eukaryota; kingdom Metazoa; phylum Arthropoda; class Insecta; order Diptera; family Syrphidae; genus Volucella; species Volucella inanis. The sequence continues at coordinate 9,532,567 of OU026158.1, forward strand.
AACATCTATTTTTGATTTGCGGGTAAAGGATTTCTTTACACTCATTGAGTTTCCTAAGGAAGTTGTGTTCATCATTACACCTAATATTTTTAATTAAATCACTGGTTCTTCCATAACATAATTCAAATGGGGTAAATTTTTTGCTCGAGTGTATGGAATTGTTATAGGTTGTAATAGTTTCAATAAGGATTTCATCATGATCGAGGTCTAAGTGATTTTCTTTTCTTTTCGCGACTATGATTCTATAGAGGGTCGAGTGGAGTCTTTCTACTGGTGAATTACTGAAAGATTGTTGGAATGAAGTGAAGTGGGGTGTAATTATATATTGATAGCACATTTCTTAAAAGAGATTGCTTGTGAATTCTGGACCTTGGTCACAGACGAGTTTTTTAGGGATACCATGTAAACTGAGAAAATGTTTAATATGTTTTATTATTGTTATACTATTACGAGAGGAAAACGTGTAGGCTGCGGCGAATTTTGAAAATTTATCAATGATTGTCAAAATATTTTTGTGATTTATTGTGTAAACGTCTATATGAATTATGTCGAGGGGTTTGTCTGGAGTTTCTGGTGTCATAAATACTGGTTTGGGTGGGAATCGGTCGTACTTGAGGGTTTGACACTTTTCGCAATTGTTAATTGTTTGTTTTATTTTTGAAGCCATAAATGGAAAGAAGTAATTCCTTTTCAGATAAAGTAATGCCTCATTAATTCCACGGTGGTTATTTTTGATGGGGTATTCGTTTATAATTTTATTTTGTTCGTCGTTGTTTCTGATATCCGTTAGGATTTTCATACTTCTTATAAGTTTGAAGAATCTATTATTGAAAAAATGTTTGGAGTAAGGTGCTTGAACTAAGCGAAAAATGTGGTCTTCAGCAAAGATTGCCGTAATTTTATTTGGCGGAAGGAATTTTTTAAAGATTTCCACTAGTGTTTTTTCATTGAATTTTGGTTTTTGTATTGTTCTGCGTTGTTTATTTTTAAAAGGAAGGTCAAGTTTCATAGATGGATCGTTGGAGTTTAATAAAACTAATTGTATATTGAATTCATTCAAAGGTCGTTTTGAAATTGGGATATTGTTGTTTAAATTTTTATCTGCGGAATGTAGTTCAGTTTTATATGCATTTTATTTTCTTAATCATTAACTCTTACATACTAACAAAATAATGCTTAAATGCTAGCTTAAAATTACTTAATAATCTTATACTAACTTACTGGCCCCACATAGGCACTCTAAATCTTTTGACTTTATTTACATTTCATTTTATTTTATAATATTTATTTTCTATACTTAAAGCTAAGAAAAACATTGTTAACAAAAAACTTAGCATATGGACATTATTTTTATAATGTCCCAAGGTAGAAGGCATATTCATCTGTCAAGAATCAAAACAAAAATCAACCAATCAGTCATCATGTTTGCAAAAACTTTTAAACAACCAACCAGGACATTGCACAATAAACGATATTGGACCAATTTCAAAAATATTACAACCCGATCCTAACTACATTCTCCTGATTCAAGCACCATCAACAGTAATAAAATCCAGTTGCAATATTGACCCATACACGATTTCCAGAACAATGCTGCTACATTACCAAAACTGTGAAGTCCAAATCAACGACATCACCTATAAAGATAATCCATCAATCTTTTGGGAAGAAATTCACTTGCTTTCAACTCCGCATCAAACAGTCATTCCAAAAGCTACAATCAACAAATTAATCTTAGAAAAACTTCAAAATTTTAGCATCCAGAACGAAGAAGCATTCCAAATTTTACAAACAGACGTTACGCATACCAATCTTTACACATATAGTTCCCTTCTTACTCTCGGAGCAATTTCAACAATTAGAATAATAATAATAATAATAATAACAAAACAATAATTCTTCAAACTCCCGCTTCAGCCATATCACCAAAGCTTCTATGGCCATCGCTCTATCTAAGGGGGGAAGAGTTACGTAACCAATAAGACCTAATACACAACAACAAAGAACCAACCAATGTCACCCTAATAAAACAACAACAAGAAACCAACCCAGCAGTAGGACACCACCGGATAGAACTCAGCAACAATATTCTAAATTAAATAAAATTGTAATTATTAGAATTAAAAATGTGGATTGCACAGGTGAAACTTTCGGGGTGGCCGTGGTGTAGTGGTATATGCATACACTCCTCAAGCAGAGGATCGCGGGTTCGTATCCCGTGCGAGGCAATTCTCTGAAAAAAGTCTTTTCGTAGAATTTGCATGTAGTTATATGAGAATCCCGTCGACGTCAACTCTGACATAATGGCATAACACTGATGTTGGAGTGGTTGCTGGCTGGGCTAAATCTAACGAACCAACAACTGGCACGTACTGAGACCCAATGTTTGAGGATGCACTTGCTCGTCCCGTCCAATTTGACAACCACCTCTGGGGAAAATATCGAAACCTAATACTACTGAGTTTCAAACTACCACACCTCCCGCCCGCGCCCTGGAGAAAACCAGTAAAAGGGTATTCATATCCCCTTGGTGCGCGCACGGGATTATCAAAAAAAGGAAAAAATAAAATACGAAAATACACTCTGATGGAGGCGTCGGCAAAACCGTGCGGTTCTCTTTTGTTAGCTGGTTCTTTGTCCAGCCACTGGGGTATATGGATCTATGTCCAATACGGTAATAATTCGCAGAAAGATTTTCATTCGGGAACCATGGCTGGAGGTATCTGTTCCACCCATCGCACTCCTGACCAATACAAATCTTGGATGAAGATTTTGGCACGTATAATTACAGGTGCAAAACATCCATTGAGGTCGTATAATCTTGCAATCTCGTTCACGACTGCTTGTTTTATCAACTTGTGATTGCCCTCGTTGACTCACACCTTGAGCTGGATCTCGTCATTTGCAGAGTTCCACATCAGGCCCTGCATGGAACTATTGAAACCTTATGCAATGGTTCATTAGCCATTAATGCTCTCGGCGTTCTCTCGTAAGTTCAAAACCGCCTGCACGTAATGATGAAATTATCTCATTGGCCAGAACAATGGCTTGTCCTTCGTTGTCTGCTCCAGAAAGTATTTCGTCAACATAGACGTTGTTTGTTATTGCTTCGTAAGCCAACAAATTAGATAAATTTTTCTTCTTCTGCGATCATCGCTCCTGGCACTAATTCGCACAACTTTTACCTCTGCACTTCCGCATTCATGCCTTAAATGGAAAGCGCCAGAAAAATTGTTCAGCGATATAGCAGATGTGTCGTTTTCTACAAGGGACACTTTAGTAATAGCCACAGTCTGCTAGATCCAACTGCACTTCTGTTACTGCCTGCTCCTTTGGCTTTTCACCAATCCTTAAAGTTTGATCAAAGAAGGCCGAATTCATCGCACTCGCCCTTCTCTCCAGAATTGAAAGACATGCCTAGCCCAAGAGCCAGAACCGAGGTAAACTTTTGCCTCATTCATCATGTTACAGATTCCGCGCGTTTTTGACGTCTCCGTATTGAGTTTTGGGATTGTGTGTTATGCATTTAAATGACTATTTACAATGTTCTGTAACATCTCCTCTCACAACTTCCAAAATCAAGGTTGACGCCTTACGCCCTTTTGTATGAGAGGCCGCCCCTGACATTGCCCTTCAGATGCACAAACAATAAAAGCATTGTCATATGGGAAACGGAGCAGTCAGCAGTTGCTCTCACCAATTGACAGCAACAATAAAAAAACAAAGTTAAATAGTAAAATTGTTTTTTCTTAGTCAATTTCTTTTTTTTTTTTTTTCGATTGGCTTAACAACTTCAGTAGTGGGATAGGGAGTAGAGAAAAATATATATATATAAAGCAAAGTGCATAATTACTATTTTCCTTTCGAGAGTATTTTTTAAAAATCAAAGCAATTAAAAGAGGGAGAAGATGAGTGAAGCAGAATAAAAAAACACCAAATTCAGTCCATACACCAGAGATGAGTTTCGTGAAAAAGCGAGACTTAAAAGGATCAAAAGGAAAGTCTCAGTTGCTTCAGAACCTGTTGGTCTACGAAGGATTAATAGAAGGGGATGAACTAGGTGAGAGCAGTCAAGAGGCAGGCGAGGCGCAAGAAGAAATGGCATCTGAAAACGACGATCAAAGCACAGTGGAAAAACTTACGCAAGAAATTGAATACAACTTAACAACTTAAGCGAATCCAATCAATGCACATCGAACAACTTCTAAAACAGCACACAACAGCAGAAGCTGAGTTAAGGAAATTAGACTATAAATATATCAAATTCAATAATTGTTAAATTAGTTCTAAAGTACCGAGAAACAATAAAGGTTAAGGCATTCGGCTATGTAATTCTTGTTATAATAGAAGTGGAGCAATTTAATTAACTGGCCCTCAAAATGGGAGCAGCGTTCTGTGTACTGTAAAGACAAAGTTTGTGTGGACAAATAAGCCACCAAACAGTGAAATGAATAAAAGGGTGGACAACCAAGCCACCACACAGTGAAGTGAATAAGAGAGTGGATAATCAAGCCACCAACTAGACAGTAAAGTAAATAAAAGGACTAGATAATCAAGCCACCAACCAAACAATAAAGTGAATAAAAAGAATGGACAACCAAGCCACCAATCAAACAGTGTAATGATAGGGAAAAACAAAGGCCCCCGAGTAGTTCTTTAACCAAACGAACAAAAAGGAGTCAGGAAATTCTGACAGCCGCCCTTAACAGCAGAAAGGAGCCCGGAACCACGCCTACAACAAGTATAAAAGTGTTAAGAAGAAATGCTACGAGAATTAACCATTATATTACTATAACTCTAAGTCAGTAATAATAGTTGAATTATAAACAAATCTGTTTTACCTATATTTACTTGAACGGGTAATATTATTGATTCTCTCACTGAATAAAACAAATACCTTTTTTAAAAAAAAAAAAATATAGTAAACCCAAATATCCTAATGCGACAAGCTCGTCTGCAATTGCCAGCAGAGAACGTTGCAACTCCTCAACCTCCTGCACCCGTTCTTAATCAAGCTCCTAATACTATTACTGAAGATATGATTCAAATAATCACTCAACTAGTGACTGAACCCCTTTAAAAAAAAGGATACCAAATTTTCAATTCCATTATGAATCCCGCGTCCGACATCAACAACGACATAGACCAACCAATAAACCTGACTAATGATAGGAATTTGTCCAACATGGACAAAATACCTGATGTGGTGAAAAGCCGTAGAGAATTCTCTGGGCAACCACACGAATTTAACTCATGGAAAAAAAGTGTCGACAGGATAATTAAAATCTATGAATACTTAAAAGGTAGCCCCAAATATTATGATATCTTATCGGTTATCAGAAATATGATAACAGGCTATGCAGACGTCGCCCTAGCATCTTATAATACCCCGCTAAACTAGAAAAAAAAAGTTTCAAAATGTCTTACTCGGCACTATACAGACAAGAAGGATTTAGGAACCCTCGAGTATCAAATGACGACTTTGCTACAGAGCAGTACTATGATCCCTGAATAAGGGGTGGCCGTGGTGTAGTGGTATATGCATATGCACTGAAAAAGTCTTTTCATAGAATTTGTATGTAGTTATATGAAAATCCCGTCGGTGTCAACTCTGACATGAAGGCATAACACTGATGTTGGAGTGGTTGCTGGCTGGGCTTAATGTAACGAACTAACAACCACCACGTACTAAGACCCACTCGTTGACGATGTAATGGCTCGTCCCGTCCATTTTGACAACCACCTCTGGGAAAAATATCGAAACCAAAACACACCTGAGTTTCAAACTACTTTTCAAACACTAACACCAAATCCCGCACCCAGACGTAAACTTCATCCCAAATTACTTCATAAATCTCGGAGTGCTCAACCACCGCAATACCATTTTAAACCACGGTACCAGCCGAAATACCATTATCCACAGCAAAAAACACCGCCTAATTAGTGTCCGCCTCCTCCGAAGCAAATAGACGTTGATCATTCCATCAAATTCTAAAAGGTCAACTACCAGAACCGACCTCGCAACCAGCAGTTTGTTCCAACACCAACATTCACAGCAGATCCTCCAGCCACACAAACAGCAGAGAAATTACGTTAATTAAATTAAACGTAGTCATTCATACCAGGGAAAATCATATGACTATTTACCCAAACATATCAATACCACTCAAACAGCATATCTCACAATCAATTAATAACATTAAGCTAAGAACCTCTCATATGAGTAAAAAAAAACTAGTCTGACTGACTCACTAGCATAATTAACAACTGTCCTAACCTTTTTTACGATCCTGACAAGAAACTGACTTACACCAACACCATAAAAGGGGAAATTGGAAAATGGAACAACCAACGAACGTATTTATTCAATATCTTGGCCATACCAGATGGCACTTAAACAATTAGTCGAAAAACAAATAAATGACTTACTAAAAGATGGAATCATTAGACCATCTAAATCATATTATAATTCTCCAGTTGAGATCGTTCCCAAAAAAATGGACGCATCCGGAGAAAGAAAATATCGCATGGTCATCGATTACCGTGAGCTAAGCTCTGTACTGTAGCAGAAAGATATCCAATTCTCAAGAATAATGAGGTTCTTGATAACCTCGGCAAAAATAAATGGTTTTCTATAATTGATCTCAAAAGTGGCTTTTATCAGATCCCCCTCAAGGAATCTGATATTGAAAAAACTGCCTTTTCCGTGAATAACGGAAAATTCGAATTCACTCGTCTTTCTTTCGGGCTAAAGAATGTCCCTTCTATTTTTCAAAGAGCTGTAGATGATATTTTGAAGAAATACATCGGAAAGTGTTGCTATGTTTATGTTGACGACATCGTCATCTTTCAGAAAGACGAGATTGAACATTTCAAGAGCCTGGAAAGAGTATTTTAAGTCCTAGAACCCGCCAATATGAAAATACAATTGGATAAATGTGAGTTCTTTTAGAAAGAAATAGAATTCCTGGGCTTTGTCATTAGTAGAGATAGCATTAAAACCAATCCTTAAAAAGCATAGGCGATTGCTGATCGACCATCCCCTAAAAACGTTAAAGGACTCCGTTCATTTCTCGGAATGTCAGGATACTACCGCCGCTTCCTCAAGGATTACGCAAATGTTGCGAAGCCCCTGACATCCGTCTTAAGAGGGGAAGATGGATGAGTGTCCAAATAAACCCATTTACTTGGACAAAGATGCCTTGGAAAATTCAATAGAGAAAAAAATTCACTTATTTCGGCAGAAGTTGTCCTGTCATATCTAAACTTCAAAAATGAATTTGAACTAACCACGGATGCCTCATTCTATGCTATCGGGGCAGTCCTCTCTCAAAATGGCAAACCAATCACATTGCTCTCGAGAACGTTAAACAAGACAAGAACACTATGCCACGGACGAGAAGGAAATGCTTGCCATTATATGATCATTAAATTTATTAAGGAACTTCCTGTACGGATTCAGAAAAATGCAAATCTTTACCGATCATTAGCCTTTTACTTATGCTTTGAACAATAAGAACGCTAACAGTAAAATAAAAAGATGGAAGACCATGTTAGAAGAATTTAAGTATGAACTTAAGTATAAGTCAAGTAAAGCAAACGTAGTCACCGATTCTCTTTTAAGGCATTCTCAAATAAACGAAATTCACTCAATGACCCCAACCGATAGCTCTTCCGAAAAATTAATTCTTGTAGTCGAAACACCCAAAAAAGTATTCCATAACCAATTAATACATAAAGAAGGCAAAGAAAACAGTTACTAAATTAGAAAACCATTCGAAAATTACACAATTACCAAACCAGAGTACACAGCAACAGACTTGATAAATGCATTTAAGCGATATTTTAATCCTAGCACTATAAGCGGACTTTTGACAATTGAAGAAGCTATGGGAAAGGTACAAGAAATATATCTGCTCCACTTCAAGGATTACCGTATTAAATTTACACAAAAAACTAATAGAAGACGTACTAAGTGAAACCGAGCAAGAAGAAAAAATTCTAAAGTTACACCGACGCATTCACCGCAATGCCGAAATGAGCCGTATTCAGTTGTTAAAGAATTTCTCCTTCCCTGAAATGTCTTCAAAAGTTAAAGTCATAGTAAGCCGCTATGCAACATGTTAAGAAAACAAATACGACAGACATCACAATAAGCCACACCTGAATCTTACTCCCTAATTATCCAGGACACACCCTCCATATCGACATCTTTTCCACCGAAAAACAACCTGTTTAAACAGCTGTAGATAAATTCATTAAATTCGCTCAAGCCAAAATTATTCAATCACACTCAATCGAAGATATCAGACGACCATTATGAAACATTCTATTCTTCTTCTGCGTACCTGAAGTTGTAATAGACAATGAAAAAGCCCTGAATTCAGACTCAATAACTTCAATGATGGAAGGCAACCTTCAAATCAAAATTTTCAAAACCCCACCATATAAAAGTGAAGTAAACGGTCAAGTTGAACGTTTTCATTCCACATTTTCTAAAATCAGACGGACCTCCACGGTCCTTTGAAGAGCTCCTGGAAAGAGCCGTCAACGAATACAACTTCACTATCCACTCGACCACAGGTAGGAAACCAATAGAATACCAAGACTAAACCCAGAACAAATTGAAAAGACAAGGATGACTTACATTGAAAGACTTAAAATTAAATAGGAGAAAGATACGACATACCATAACAAGAAAAGGAAACCGAATAAAGACTATCAAATAGGACAAGTTATTTATGTAAAGAATAATAAACGAATAGGCTCGAAAGTTGCAGGTAGATATCGACAATAAATTGTTAAGAAGGAGAATAAGAATTCTACAATAATAACCGAATCCGGCAAAATACCATAGTGCACAAAAGTGATATTAGAAATTAAACTCTATCTTTCTAGATGTGCTTTTTGCACTAGTCAAGCAACACTTGACTTTTCAAATTCACAAGTAGTAACTTTTCACACTGGACAGACGAAGATACAGGACAGGAACTTTAAACTAATACACGTCATTGACTTAGACCAATAGGAACAATTCATTTCGGAAATAATATCAGTCCTTAACCTTGCATTAATCCAAAACTATAAAATATTCGCTTTACTAACACATGAGTTGTAATAAATTATAAATCTCTTACATAACAGAGATTCTTACAGCGCATGGAAATGGATTACTGGCAATCCAGATCATGACGACTATGTCACCAATAAAGCAAAAATCACAGATGTTCTAAAAAATAATAACAAGCAGGTTGTAATAAACCAAATCACTAAAGCTCAAAACGAAATACAGAAACTATTAAAAGAAAACAATAGATTAAATTTCGATGTAATGAAAAATGTTCAATATAAAATTAAATTTGTAAATGAAAAATAAGAAAATATCAACTATGCCATTCACTGGGCTAAACTAGGCACGATCAATTCATTTACTATATTTTTTCAAAAAATGAAGTAGAAATATTTCAAATAAACAACTTTTGCCCTACAATTCAATAGAAGAAGCTTAAGATTTTTCAGAAATAAAAGTTATAAGCAATAGTTCAACTATGCTCCATATTGTAAACATTCCTTAAACAACAAATGAAATTTATGAAAGTCTTGTGATAAAGCCAATAAAATGAAATAACATTGTAACAGAAATTTTTTTTAACGTTATTCTTAGAAGTAATGAAAAAATGTGTGGAACATTAAAAAAATTTAAAAGTTATAACTTTATCTATTTATAATTTCAAAGACATTGTTAATATTAGAAACGATACACGAATTCATAGCTTGCTTTAAAGTCTATCAGCCATCTGCAACACTGTCAACAATCAGCATATTCCAACCATAGACGAGACATCATATTACTTAGCCAGTTTAATGGAACCCTACATTTCGAAAATAAGATCTTACACCAGCAGACGAGGTAAACAAAACCAGCACGCGCGAAACCCAATTACAAGAAATGCTGACCACGCTTGCACACACGAACCCCAATAACATGAAATGCTCACAAATTAGCTGATGCAATCAATGCACATAAAACAATTTCCAAAACAGCAAACAACAGCAGAAGCTGAGTTAGAGATTTTAGACTATAAATATAAGAAATTCAATAATTGTTAAGTTAGTTATAAAGTACCGAGAAACAATAAAGGTTAAGGTATTCTGCCTAGTAATTTTTTTATAACAAAAGTGGAGCATTGGAGAAAATTAAGCGGGGAAATGAAAGGAAGAAGGAGGCGCCTGCTCCAGAACAAAGAACAAGTAGCGTAGAGAGGAAATTTGCATCAAAAACTGGCTACACGTAAAGGTTGTGGCCAAGATGCTCTGTGAGAATGTAGCAGAACTATCCTCCGTCGCATATACAAGAAGATTTCAGGAAATCAAAATATGTTTACCAGCTAGATGGAAGGCTAGTCATAATGGCGGCGATCAGTAAGTTGGGAGGGGCAGCAAAACTTTGGAGTGTTTCTAAGAATTTCGTGTGCGACTTAGTCAACAATTTTCCAACGAAAAATGATGTAGCTAATTAACCCGAAATTTTGCTTAATATATAAAAAGCAATTGCCGTATGAGGACACAGAAGAGTTCATATTTGAGATGCGAGCGTTTGCCTTGAGGGGTAAACTGGACAAAAGGACACTAGCCAAATATGTGGTACGAGGAAAAATGATACAGAATGTCATGATGTATGGAAACAACATAGCCTGATACCATACAGGAACTTCTTAAGAAAATTCGTCACTATGCAAGAATCAGCCGCAAACGTCAACAACCTATGCTACGAGAAGGATAGCAGAAAACTAAACAGATTCGGCGGAGGAGGGTGCCTAATATTAGGACATTCAAGTAGATACTTTACGAAGCTGGTGTGAAGTGTTAATTGTTCCGGATAAAAGCAAGCCATACAAAATAATCATCGGGCGGGGCTTGTTGGATCAACCTCAAGTTCGAATCGAGAAGACATACAATGAACTTAAAATTAGTGATTGTACTGAGAGCAATGAAAGCAAAACTTTAATTATTACAGACGAATCGGCTAAACAGGAACGGAGAGGCATCAGGACTGACAATATGGACACGGAGAAATCACAAATGAGGAGAATGAGAAAGTAGACGAATTAGTTTTGCGTTAACTGTCAGCGAACTAGGAGAGTATAACTGGGGGGAATGTACAATAGAACTCAACACAACGCCAACAGTGTGCGTGCAGCGTCACCGCATACCCTACGCCAAACGCAGGATAATAAAAGAAAAGATCGACGAAATGTTGCAGCAGGGAGTTATTAAACCTTCAACCTCCAACTTTTGTGCACCGATAGTACTTACAAAGAAGAAAGATGGCGAGGATAGAATGTGTACCGACTATCGGGCACTGATTAAGGTATCCGTCAAATAGAAATTCACAATCCCTACATGATTTCGTTCCATGCCTTTTGGCCTGATAAATGCCCCAGCATACTTTCAAATGTGCACGAATCAAATAAAAACACGCATCGGCCGTGGGGATATCGCAATTTACTTGGACGACGTAATTATTGAAATTGAATCAGTATCAGAAGGACTACAAATGCTCGAAAAATTCCTGATAGTTCTTAAGTCTTAGGATTGACTCTCAAAATCAAAAAATGTGCATTCCTGAGAATTCGTATTGAGTTCTTCGGCCATCAACTGGATGGGAGCGGAATAAGAGTAACAGCGCGGAAGATAGTGGCTGTTAAAGACTTTTCTAAATCGAAAGATGTACATCACGTGAGGTAGTTCTTGGATCTTACCGGTTATATACCCCTAACCAACTTAATAAAAGAGGACAATCCATTCGTGTTTTGGCATTATACGATGCAGATTGCGATCACGAGGTTCGTACCGATGCCTCGACTGTAGGACTTGCTGGCATATTGATGCAGTGAGGGAAACGTGATGATACACTGAAACCGGTGGCATATTTTAGCTAAAAGGTAACGGAGGTCGAAGCGAAATACCACAGCTATGAGGTGAAGGTCCTAGCTGTTGTAGGAAGTCTGGACAGGTTTCGAATATATCTACTAGGGAAGGCCTTTAAGGTTATAAAGGATTGTGAAGCAATTGTAGCCAATCAGAACAAAGCAAAGATGATACCACGTGTAGCAAGATGGCGCCTCAAACTCTAGGAGTTTGCAATGGAACAACAATGCAAACTGCACAAAATTGAAAAGAAGCCAGTACCGTTACACACCGTCCATCCATTTAATGGAAAAAATCAATATCACCGGTATATCATCATTATCATCGACTCTTTCACAAAGTTTGTGGTCCTTTTCCCCTCTAAAACTCTACAGGCTTCATAAACTGTCAATCTGTTTCACAGTTACATAATGTTATTTGGGGTTCAGAATAAGGTCATAAGCGATAGAGGGTCGAATTTCAACAGTGAGGAGTTTAAGAAACTTTGCATTTCACTTGGCATAGAATATCACTTGATTGCGCCAGGTGCCAGCAGAGCAATTGGGCAAGTCGAGAGGTATGTCGATCCCGTGGCTAACTTAATGCGAACCAATTTAAACGAGCGAATAGAAGAAAACCCAAAACGTATGAAAACGCGCTTTGACAAAAAAAATGTAAGCCAAGCCGATTGGAAATCGGTAAAAAAGTAGTTTATCGAACTAACCAAATACGGAAATCGAAATTAGATGCTCATTATCGTGGACCAAACGAGGTCGTTGCTATACTTCCACATGATCGATACAAGTTAAAGAGGGAAAATACCAGAACTGTCATTGTTGCTATATAACATTGCTGTGTTAAATAGTCCGTAGCTCTATGTCGAACCAATGGACAAGCTTAAGATTGCCTCTGAGCCATAGCTTTCGAATTTTTTAAATTCTTCTCGATCCGAGCCTCTGAATCGGGTTTCTGAGGCTAAAGGCAAATGTCATAGAAAAGCTTAAGATCGTCTCTGAGCTATGGCTTCTATGTGGTGGCCGATGAAGGTTGAACAAGCGAGGATCTGTGAGAGTTTGTGTGTTTACGTGTTGTGTTTGTTTACGTAGCATTCTTTCACTTGCTTAGTAAGCTTTGGTTATAGAGAAGCGTAAGATTGCCTTTGAGCTATGAACCTGTGTTCTTTCACTTGCTTAAAAATTGTTGGTTATAGACAAGAGTAAGATTGCCTCTGAGCAATGAACCTTTGTTCTTTCACTTGCTTAGTAAAATTTGGTCATAGACAAGGGTAAAATTGCCTCTGAGCTATGAACCTGTGTTCTTTCACTTGCTTAGTAAATCTTGGTTATAGACAAGCGTAAGATTGCCTCTGAGCTATGAACCTGTGTTCTTTTACTTTCTTAATAAGTTTCGGTTATAGACAACCTTAAGATTGCCTTTGAGATATGGGATTGATTGTAGAATTGTTAGACAGAAGGTGAAATATACAAGCCGAATGCGGCCCCTGAGCTATGTCATCCGTTAGATGAAATATAATACTTAATTGTGTAATTGATAGATGTAATTTAAAAATTTACAAATCTCCGTTAGCTGTGTTGTGGACCGTTGCTTACCATGGCGGTGATGGACGATTTCCATTGGTAAAGAAGCATCAAAGATTCTAATTGCTGCTGTAACTGAGTAAAATGAATAAATAAATGAATTTTTATGTTTAAAAGTTAATGAGTCGTTTACTTCATCGAGAACGATGACTTCGCAGGATGGCCGTGTTAGAGTAGACGACTAAGTGTATTGAGGTACACTGGCTTAGTCTGCGGACACAATGTGCTTAGACTGCACTGTGTGGTATTTTAAGGGTGAGTTTGTTTGCTTGAAACGAGTCACGTTAGAAAATCTGTGTTTGCTTGAAACGATGAGTTGTTCCTGGATAGCTGACGCGATCAGATGCGCCACAGAATCGGAAAAGTGAAATTTATTAAGAATTTAAAATAATTTTCCCTATCATATAGTGTCAGTGATTTCTGCATAGGCGGAGTTTTATAATGCTCTGGTCTAGATAGTATGTGTGCTTAAGGGTTCATGGGGGCTTTCATGCTAAATTTGTTTCTGCTGTGTATGGCCATGCTTCTTTAATTCAAGTTCTGGACCTCTAAGCATGAGGCGTATGCTAAGGGTGAAGTTTCTGACTTCTGGATAATAAGTATTTCTGATAATTCACCATTTAGTCCTCTTATGAAGACATAGAGAGCCCGATTTCGATAGATTTCATTTAGTGTGTTTCATTTAATTTCATTTAGCACTGTTGTCATCAGCCTCGATTTGATTTATGATGAAAAAGAATTGGTAATTTACTCGGTAATTCACGTTATGAATCCAGGAAACGTATTGTACCAGATTTCCGTCAAATGTTTGCAGGTGCTTCACACTATCAGGTAATCTGATTTCCTTCACCTCTTACTCTATTTTTGGAGCCTGCAGTGAAGTACAGTTTGAATCACCTGTAGTGGACGTTCTTCATCGATACATTCTAATCCTACGCTCTAATTCTCTGATCTTTTCGATCTGGGCATTGACAGGTCCCGTAAGCTGTGTGACTGCGATTTGAATAGCTTCCATATTTGCTTCTGAATTATTTTTTTATATTGGATTATTTATGAAAGAATTATTTCTTCCTTTGTCCTTTATTTTACTTTTTTTTTATAACTATTAGCGTGTGAGTATGTTACAATATTCTGTGTACCTAATTATTCACGATGCGTATATTAGTTATATCACAATATCTTCGAAAATGTAAAAAATTTAAAATATAATAGTTTTTTATTTTTCTTGCAGTTATTTGTTTGTTTTCTGATAATATTTCGTTTTATTTTTTAAAATTTTATTTTCACAAAAAATTTTTAATATTTATTTTGCTTAAAATAGTGAGGAAAAGTTGAACTTACAGTATTACGACGGTTCTTAACATCATCTTGTGGTTCGGGATCTTGGAATTCTTCGTTGTTTTATGGTTGCAAGGTTTCTAGTTGCGGCGTGAATTGTTTCTTGCTGAAAGGTCTTCTCATTTTTGGCTACTTCGAAGAATCTTCTTTTGTAGCGGGTTACTGCCGTACGATTTACCTTCACTTACACTTCTCTATAACACGTTGGGCCCTAGTAAACGATTTTTTAAAAAGATTCACAAAAAAAATATTTTTTCTGAGACAAATGTCACCATATCAATGCCAAATGTTTGACATTAAGTCAAAGTAAATTCTGATTACAACTAAAAATTAAATGAGTCAGCAAAAGTATAGTTTAAAACATTAACTTTACACAGGAGAAGCCTGGGCATTGAAAATCTAAATTTGGAATATTAAACTAGCATATTATTAAATAGCATATTATCCAACCCAGCAAATTCGGCGGATGTGAGAATCCGCGCGTGTGCTGAGTTCACACAAATATCGTGATAACCTCGCCTGTGGCAGTGATGTTCTCTGCAATTACTCTTGCCCTGAAAATGTGGTTTATAGCCACCTGTATGCTGTTTGTTATTTGGAATTTGCACGCGCTGCTGTTTTCTAGGTAGGTTGTAAGCTGCGCAATTGCCGTTTGTATGCATGATAATGTTTATTTTATGACGATTCCAGACATTTGTCAATGACAACCTAAGTTGGATGCTGAGAAATATCTATTTTTCCTCAAGCAATCTTAGAAATACTTAACCCACTCCAAACAAGCCTCAGTTGGAGTACATTGCCCACATTTGGTTTGGCACACCTAAAAAATGGCTGCATGTGCTAGATCTTTTCAATCTTACAACGATAACATCCGTCTCGCTATGAATTCTAATCAATATACTTTCAAGCTCTCTTTCGGACGTTTTCTTAAATACTGTGGTTCGTCCCTAAGCCGTACATATCGCTAATGGAATGCCCTGTCAGGCTCTCTATTTCCTAGTCGTTATAACTTGCAAACACTTAAGACCAGAGTACGTCAGTACCTCTTTCTTTGCTTTTCTATTAGTTATTTTGATGAATAGTCTAAGATGAATAGTCTATTCTACCTGTCGGCGGCATGTTGCGCTTCTTCGCTGTTATACAATTTGCAATAAAAGTGTTCCCATTTTCTGAGCACCGAATGTGACTCCAGTACTCGTACTAGGTTTCTTTCTCCACCTCTATAAGCTTCTGTACGGTTCTTCTTGACTTAAGCACAGATAAAGGCACCTAATTTCACGGTTGTAAAATAGACAATGAATCTTTATTTCATTCCAACTTAAAATGTAACATATAGTACAAAAAAGGTGTGATGCAATCTGATATGCGAGACGCGCATTCAGCTAATTTTGGTGTGGGAAAATGAATTTTAACAAAAGTGTGTACGGCAACCTGAGATGCGAGACGCGCACTCAGCAAAATTAAGTGTGAGAAATATAATGTAATTTTAGTTGTTTGTCTACTTTTTAGTCATTCTGCCGGCACAATGGTAAGAAAGTTAAAATTGTTTAGAAGAGGTTGGTTCATTATCTATACGTTCTAGAACAAAGTCTTCTTTGGCCCCGTCTAGTTTTACTTCTGGTGTTCTTCGCCTTAGAGATTTTGCAATTTTCGAAACAATAGCCAATATCAGCAATGTTGTAACCGACAGATCAACCGACAGTTTATTCCATGAGTCTGCTGTTGATAAAACGAACTCTTTGATTTTCGTCCTGGAATAAAAAATCTCAAATTTCACGTACCATATAATGAATAGTTTAAACTTGAGTTTATTGGTTTTATAAAAGTGGATTGGATATCTATCGTTGGATCGTAAGAAGAATATTTTTTTGCCTAGTCTGAATAAAACACAATTGGCCTAGATGGATTTTGCCAATACCATCTTAAGCGATGTCCTCCCGCTGGCCGCTACAAATAATTGAAGCTTCAATTGCCCTGTTTGCCACGATGAGCCATGTGTTCTGAAGGTGTAGATGTTTCCAGGTGGTGTTAGGTAACCAAAGTTTTTAATGCTGAAAGTGTTTTTGGTATCCGCCGATATAAGTGATCGATGACACAAGTTTTACTGGCAGTAATCTGACTTATTACTCTGTGCTTACACAAGAATGTTAATCGTTGCAATGTGCTACATCTGCTAAGTTCGTTGTCCGTTAATTCAAGGAAGTTCTGGTTATTGTAGCTTATTGCTATAAAGTCCACTGAAACTTCCGGTATTGCATTTGTATCATTGTTTATTTTTTTAGGTATTGGAGTTATTTTGACTAAATCGTATGATGAGAGTTCTGCAATATGCAAGAATCCGCTAACGATTGCGTGGGTTCCATTAAGTTGTATTTGAATTCGATCAGAAGGCCGTTCTACAATTACTACGTTCGGCGATAATTGAGTCACATAATCACATTTTTAACTACTTCTAGGAGGTGTCCTTGCGTTATGAATTCCAAAAAGATTGCATAGCTCAGCTGTTGTGACGTAGTGCGATTCCATTTCTCTAAGAAGGTGAATTGATATTTGCTATGCTGCAAGGATTTGCAGCCCAAACCTATTGGCATTAATTTTTGCAAACCAAGTATACATATTGTTTATCTCTGAGATAACATGGTTTAGTTTGTGTGCGGGTATTTCAAATCTTCCGTCTGCTTTCTTTTTCAGTTTATTTAAGGACGTTGTTTTCGACGTCATTAAGACCTATTGTTGTTGAATTTCTTGTTTCAATAAGCCTTGGTTATGGTCTAAATTGTCTATGTTCGCGTAGACTTCGTCGTTGACTCCAAAAATCATTTCCAACAGCGTTCCGAATAAACCTCTCCTTAAACGTTTGTTATTTTGATCAATCATTGTTCTAAGTATTTTTAGTTCACGTTCTAATGATGCCCCTTTCTCTTCGAGATGATTGAGAAAAGTGAGGCAATGGGTTCCCTCCCGAGATTCCATTAATATGCTATTTGATCGTTCCATTCTTTTTATGATGTCGTTTATGTTCCTATATTCATCCGCTATATTAAAGTTAGATATAACTTCCACAATTTAGGTTCCTCGAGTTTTAACTCCTGCTTTTTCTACTTATTGAGTGTATTGAGCATTAGTTTTAGTCACGGCATTGTCATAGTAGTTAAAAGTAAAAGCGACAAGTCTTTGAATAAATTGTATTTTTTCGTTTGGCTTGTGATCTATAATTCTTAGGTGTGTTACTCCTCTTCGAGGTTATGTCACCTCTTGTATTGCCGCTTTAGTTTCCGTATCGTTTTTAACAGGAAGTGGACACAGTCGTACAATAGGTCTTTTTCAGGTAACATTTCGTTTCGTTCTTAAAGTTACTACTCGTGTAATGCAATCGTGCACTTGTATTATTCTTGCTAAAGGCCATCTAGTTGGAGGGTAATTCACGTCTTTAACCAGTACAAGATCTCATACGTTAAAGGAATGAGTGCTAATATACCATTTCATTCGTTTCTGCAATCTAGATAAATATTCGGTCTGCCATTTCTTGCAGAAATGCTGCGTCATTTTCAGAATATGGTTCTATCTTGTTAATCTATGTGTTTGTGTTTGAAGTTTGTTTGATTTTGGCGGCGTAACCAAATCCTAGCCAACCAAAAAATGTTCAGGTGTTAATATTTCTATATCTGGATCATCTGTTACTGAACAAAGTGGTCGTGAATTTAAACATGCCTGTATTTGTGTCAGCAGAGTGCTCATTTCTTCAAATGTAAGTGTAGTTTTTCCTATTACTCGTTTTAACTGATATTTAATCGACTTAACACCAGTTTCCCAAAGCCCTCTAAAGTGAGGAGCTGCCGTTGGAATAAAATGTCAACTAACTCCCTCAATGGGAGAACATAGAACTGCAGGTGAAATTTCGTTTACTGCTTTTCGTAAGTCAGTGTCTAAAATTCTTTTCGCACCCACTAAAGTGGTTCCGTTGTCACTGTATAAGTCGGATGGAAGCCCCCTTCTCGAAGAAAATCTTCTAAATGCTGCTAAAAATGCTACCTTCGTCAAAGCAGATACCAATTCTATATGAATTGCTTTTGTACAAAAGCAGACAAAGATTGCAATATATAGCTTGTACGATTTGTAACCTCTGCCTTTTGTTGTTCTTATCTGTATTGGACCCGCATAATCAATTCCTGTGTGTGTAAACGGCTTATTAGGTCGAGCTCGTGAAACAGGTAGATCGGCCATGATTTGATTAAAAGTTTTGGGTTTGAATCTTCAACATTTAACGCAGTTTCTGATAACATTTTTGACCTCATTCCCCCACTTCAATATCCAAAACTTACGTTGCGTTTAGGCAAGTGTTGCCTCGTTTTCTTCATGCAAGGTTGAAATGTGTGATTCTTTTATAATTTGTTAAGTTACAAAATCGCTATTTGGCAGTGTGATGGTATGCTTCTGACTATATGAAACGCTTGATCGTTCAATTTTACCGCCTACTCGTAATACGCTATTCTCATCCAAAAATGGGTTCAGTCTAGATTTGGTCAGTCAGTCAACTTACTAGATTTGGATAAATTTTTCCCATCTTTATTGAAACAGTTTCTGTATGAAAATGTTGTGTTTGTATCAGACAAATGATAGTATTTAAGGAATGATCTAACTCTACTCTCGTAAGTTCCAGTGTTAAAAATTTCTTACGGTGCCTACAAGGCGTAGCAAATCTGATACAACAACCAACTACTTTTGTTAATTGTCTTATCGACGTATATTTATCTAATAGCTCCCATCTCGATTTCAGTGTTTTTCTTGCCATAGTTTTAGTTGTCAAGTTTTTTACCTCTTTCATTTTAACCAACTTCCTTGTTTCCGTTTTGTATGGGTATTAGTAATAGTGAAGCCAGGAAGGTCTTTCCCTTCCCTTCCCTTTAATCCAAGTCCGCGGGATGGTCTTCTAATTTCACGTAATGCAAATCTTCTGGTTTCGTTATTTCATGTAAGCAAATAGTCGGTTAGCAACAAAACATTTTCATTTGTCTACTGCTCGATTAATCCAGGCTAAAGTTATCTTTGAATCGCTGCAAGCATAAACTTTGAAGGACAGATAAAGGCACTTCCTTACACGTTTGTAAAATAGACAATGAATCTTTATTTCATTCCAACTTAAAATGTAACATATAATACAAAAAAAAGTGTGAGTCAATCTAAAATGCGAGACGCACATTCAGCTAATTTTTTGTATGAGAAAGTGAATTTTAACAAAAGTGTGCACGGCAGTAGAGAAACTTTTTGTTGAGCTGCATGTGATTGGCGTCATTCTTCATCAAACAATTTATTTCTTGGTGGTGGTCATTTGAAGCCCAAAAACAGCAGCATCTCTGATGTCACGTTGGCGGGATTTTTACTGTCATTTGACACTTGATGCTGGTGGAAAAGAAGTTGTTGAGAGATTTCGGGATACGCGTTTAGCCAACATTCTTGCGCTTTCTTGTGTTTGCAACTTTTCTACGTTTAATTCAGTTTAGATGTTTTAGACAATTTTAAACTGGTGGACATTTTATTCTTCTTTTTGTTTTAGAATCGGCGTTTCTTAAACTTTTAAGAATTAATATAAAAATCACAACTTGAGATATTTTAAATTCTTCGGCGGGAACTCCTTCAGGACCAACTGTTGTTTCGTGCAGTCTTCCTCCGAATTTGTAGAAAAACTAAGGTTACTAAATGATATTTGATTCACGCAATTCTTTAACAATATAACTTACCACATTTTGATGAATATTATCGCCTACTTCCTGCTAGGCGATTAAAACTTATAATCTTTCAATGAGTTTATTAGAACTATACCAATACACATAATCGATAGGATTACTAGAGTTTATCATATCAGATGAATGGATATGTTCTTTACCAATTTTTGTTTAACAATATTCTGTGATTAATCTTGGATTAAGGATTGAGTAATGTGGTTGTATTTTGTTCTTGATTGCTTTTAATTTGCAAGGCATTCTCATAATTCCTCATATGCACATTTGATTTTTGTATTATTTTTTTACATTGTTGTAAACACTCATTAGTGTACATCTAGTTTTAAGGGTTTTTTCGTAAAACAAGCTCATGATGCCCATCTGTTCTATTGAATATTTCATCATCAATAACTAAATCACTGTGTTTGTTTAATAAAAATTTTGATCTACCTAGTTTCGTTGAATTCGACGGTACATCGAAATATTGACCGGTTGAGTAGAGTATTTTGACTAAGATTAACGGTATTGAAATTTGTTGGTGTTTTAAATGAAACATTGTTATTCGAAATCGTTGTGGATGTCGTAAGAATTAATTCTGGGCAATTTAAAATAAAAATCTTTCAAAAATAAGATAAGATAAAAAGATCCTTAAGTAAATTTTGACATTCATATTTGTGTGGTTCAAACAGTTCTGTTTTAAGCATGTGCATTTAAAATCAGAACTTTTCAAGATTGAGCGGTTGCAAACAGGGCAGTTTTAGACATGATTTTTTCCAGAAACTTTACATCATGGAATGCGCCACTGACGGCAGTTCGGTTCTTGTAATGAATTTTTAAATGATTGTGAAATAATATCTACTTCTTAGGCAAAAGAAAATTTGGTGGCTTGTGATTAGAAAACCGCTTTCAATCGCTCAACACCGTTCTGAATTGCTTAGAGGCTTTATAAGTTGCTACACCGCAATTCGAAGAGTGTCCTCTTCCACCAATTGCAATGTTTTACAATAACTTCGTAACCAAAGAGTGCTTTGAAAATGTTCATAACCACACTTTAAAATGACGCAATCATTTTAAATGTTCAACTTAAAGGGATTGCGTAAATACGTTTATGTCTACAGAGTGGAGTTTTCTTGTTAGCTTTAGGCATTCGTTAGACATAAGACTTCTCCCACGGAACAGTTGCAACTATCCCTCAGATGTCAATTTTAAAATAAAACACCTATTTTCCTATTTACTATAAGTCTAAAACAAACATTTTTCGTTGAAGACTGTAATACTCACCTAAGTGGTGATATAGTCCGAAATGAACGTTTTTCTCAACTTGTTAAAATGTCTACAAGACAATCCACACTCTTCTTCAGATTTTTTTTTTATTAAAGATCTTGCGAATTATATGCGGATGAAAATTTTTCACTCGCATATAATTCGCAACATCTTTTTTGGAACGCTATTACTCAGACACAAAAATGCCTATGAAAATTTTTCACTCGCATATAATTCGTAACATCTTTTTTGTAACGCTAGCACTCAGGCACAAAACTGGTTCATTGTACTCCATGTGTTCCGACTGTCAACAACACGCCGATTGGTACTTAGTTGCCATGCGGTCAACTAACTTGGTATTTACCATTGATCTAATGGTAACCGATTTTTCTGTGTGGAGAGACTGTTGACCTTTTCTTGAGAAACTCTACAAAGAGATTATAGAGCGTATTTGTTTTCTTAAAAAAATTTGAAAAAGTATCCAATCTATTGTGTAGGGTTTTCTAATAACAACTTGACAACTTTTTTTTTTTTTTAAATAAAAGGCAAACTATTTGAGATATTTCCAAAAACTTTATTATTGGCTTGACGTACAATCAAAACATTTATGAATGGAACTCGACTTCGTTCATATGGCCACCGTGGGCACGTTTGCAGCGGTCGATTCGTTGGACCCAATTTTCAACGATTTTGCCACACATTTCGGCCGAAACGGCCGCTATTTCGCGATCATTGTTGGCTGTGAGCTCTTTCAACCTCATCGGCGTGTTGGCATAAACCAATGACTTAACGTAGCCCCACAGAAAATAGTCAAGCGACGTTAAATCCCACGAACGAGGCGGCCAATCGACTGGCCCATGTCTTGAGATAACACCCTCACCATACTTACTCTTCAATAAATCGATTGTAGCGTGTGCTGTGTGGCCTGTGGCACCATCCTGTTGAAACCACATGTCGTCCAAGTCCATATCTTCTAATTCTAAACGTGAGGATCATTATCGTCGACGAAAAAATATGGCCCAATAACGCCGCCGGCATGCAAACCGCACCAAACAGTTATTTTTTGTGGATGAAGTGGTGACTCATGAAGCACATGTGGGTTTTCACCCGACCAATAACGCATATTTTGCTTATTGACGAACCCATTGAGTCAAAAATGAGCTTCGTCACTGAAGATGATTTTGCGATGAAATTCATCATCTTGGCGCATCTTCTCCAGAACCCATTCGGAGAACGTTTGCAGACGTTGCTCGTTAGTGTGCTTTACCATGACGAAAACGTTGAGTTTACTGAATAAATTGACAGTGACAGTTTGATGATAAGGAAAAGAGTGCGTTCACAAATTAAATTCAAAGTTGTCAAGTCCCTATTGGAAAACCCTATACATCTGTTCACAGTTGTCATTTTGCCAACTATCCGTGGTTTTCAAATATTTGCAAAGGTGGGCGAGGCACTTGTGTTTGCTACATAATTGAAAACATAATATAAAAAGAGTTAAAAAATTAATATTTTTGTACGAAAGAATAAATTAAACTAACAAGGAAATGTTATATTAATTATAAATAAGTTGAAAATGAAAAAAAAAACCACAACAAAAGACATTACATGAAAGGGGAGTTTTTAAAAGTAAACGGACTATATTTTAAAAAGCAAGTCTTTTAAAATCACAATTTTTATCTTGTGATTTACTTGTTCAAATCCAAGAATTGTTTTTTGATTGTTTGTTCTTGATTGTTTTTAATTTTCAACCCTTTTTCTATGTATTACAAATTCATCGTTGTGGTTGATTCTTCCTAACTCCATTTTATAAAATTACTTCCTTGAATTAGTCGGCTTTCAAAATCACTTAGCAACTATATGATATGATCAGTAATATTCACTTTTATTATTCTAAACAATTCCGTGTGTAACCTCAACTTCAAAGGTATGCTTAAACTTACTTTTTCGAACTTGGTCACCAACTTAATTTCATCTTCTTGGAGTGGATAATCGGTTAATTTAGGAGTTGAGCTGTCAAGATAACTGTTAAAAGTTGTAAATTTAGCGCTTGAACTAAAAGTAGTGTGTTTATCACAAGCGACATCATCACTGAATTCAGTTTAGCTTAAGAGGGAGCTATTATTTCACAATTATTTGAAAATTCATACCAATCTGTATATTTGAAGGTTGATGCAAAGACTTCGAATATATACTAATATTTTCAAATTTGTTCCCATTGGGGTCGAAAAAGAATGCTTAACATTTTTCCACAGATTGATAGATCCACAAAATTTCCACGAAACAACAAACCATGTTTTCTTTTCTTTTTTTTTTCTCGCCATCAAAGTTTTTATTTTCATAATATCTGACTTTTTATTGAACATCATTTTAAAAAAAGATACTTTTCCCAATTAATAATAGAGCATCTATTCACTGAAAAAGCGTTGTAGGCAACTATTATAAAGATGTATTTGATCTTCTTTGATTAGAAATTAAACACCATATTTTATATATATACATACGAGTATATAGTAGAATAGTTCAGTAATATAACATTTAATTAGAGTATTTGCTTCATATCTTTCATATCCAAAGAAATTTACACATATGAAACATTTATTTTATTCACCAATTTAATATATTTTATCATTTTTTTTTTAGTTTTCTCTTCTAATGTGCTGAAGATTTTCGATTTTTTTTTTTTTTTTTTTTTTTTTTTTTTTTTTTTTTTTTTTGTTGAGTGCTGATATAATATCCCATTTACAACAATATTCATCATGATTTCTTAAATGATAGTTTTTCCCTTAGTTGAGGTGATAAATAATACATAGATCCTCATCAAGGTTGCAATTTATTTATGTTGACTTCAATAAAGGAAACCAATGCCTAGCCGCTATCTTTTTCCTGAAATTCTTCTAATTTTGCCTTAATACAGATGATATTTGCCAAGTGGCTGCCGCCGGTGTTGATAAACAATTGTGCCCACTTTATCGCATTTTTCATGACTTTCCGCAAGATTTCCGGTGACAACTGTTCGCATTCCTGTCGAATATTCTCCTTAAGGGTTGCGATTGTTTGAAGCTTGTTGGCATAAACCCGTGACTTCAAGTAGCTCCAAAGAAAGAAGTCTGAGATGGTTAAATCGGGCGATCTTGTTGGCAATGCCACAATATCCATTGTAGCTTGTGCTGTGTGTGCGGTATCACTATGTTGTTGAAACCACATGTTCACCAAGTCCCTCTCATCCAATAAGGGCATTAAGAAATTAATTATCATTGCCCTGTAGCGTTCTCCAGTAACAGTGACCGTATTGCTAATGGCGTCCTCAAAAATATACGGTCCAATCACTCCCCCACTCAAACGCCACACCATACAGTGGCTTTGAGTAGATGTAATGGCTCTTCGTGGATCACACGTGGATTTTCAGTGCCCCAGAAACGAAGATTTTGCTTATTGACGTAACCGCTTAATTGGAAATGCGCTTCGTCGCTCATGATAATTTTCGACACAAAATCGTAATCTTCGTTATTGAGATTTTCACTAAAATTCGCTGTAGAGCTCGTCTGGTGATGCCCAATTGCATGGTCCGTCGTCTGGTTGATGTTTTTTCGTTCTCAGCGACATTGGAAGCCACATCCGCGATGTTTTTGGACGAACGACCAGTCCGGTGGCATGGTCTCCTGTATTTCCTGTATTTGAGTCGAGCGAGTAGCTAAGCGCCGAAATGTTTGCTCAGTTGGCATGACATGATTAAGAAATTGACGTCGAAATTTACGCTGCGCTAATACCACCGACCGGTTATTGGTCAAAAACATCGACACATTTATTCCACGCTCTTGTGCAGTATAGCGGTCTAATATTTTTTTTTATTTGTATACTGCAGCTATCTAGTTCACAATTGTGAAATATAATTGATGTCCGACGCCATTTGCAAAAATTATACCATTTTCCGGTAGGGCGATTAATTTTCATTGTATTTTCAAGCATAAAATCTAGCCATATTGGTTTGAATATATTTTACTGATGTAATATCAAAATTTTTACTATTTTTCACAAACTCAGTAAATGAATCCATATTAAACCTACATACTCCTAAAAGTTCTACTTACACAAAGATTCAATAAATGTGCCTATTTCTAATTGTATGATTTCTTTCTTTTATGATGTGTCTATTTCTTTTTATTAACAACATACTCAACGACTTTTTTTCTACCTCTAGGTTTGAAAATTGAAGATTTTAGAAAAATTTACTACTTATATACAAAGTACCTTCTTAAACTCTGAAGCATTTAGACGTAATCTTAGTTATGTGTTTTGTTTGTTTAGTTAGTAATGTCATTTGGAGGACTTCGAAGAAATCTTTTGGGAGTTACCAACAGAAATCCATAAAATAAGATTTCAAACACAGGAGAATCAGAAAGTCCTGTCAATAATAATCAAAGTCATCATTTGCAACCTGATGGCACTTAGGTGTCGAGTTATGGGATATGACAATGTCCCTCCTTTCCCATATCAACTAAAGAGTGAACCAACAGCTAGTGTGGAAGTTTTCATTAAATTGGTATTTAACATATTTATTGTAAAATTAACGTAGAATCTTATTGACTAATAAAGTTAGGTCCATTGCAATTATGAATGGGACACAAAATCGTTCATGAGACCACCATTTGTTGCATCTGTTGCAAGCGACCATCCAAAGGTCAAAACTATCGATGACGTTTAAAAAATAAATGGCAATTTCAGTTTGGAAGTTATTTTTGAGATCCTGAATAGTCGCTGGGTTATTGGCGTAAACTTTACTCTTCAAATAATTGCGTAGGAAGAAGTCTAAAGGTTGCGTTGCAATCTTTTTAAAATAAAATAAAAATATGTATAAAAAAAATGCTTTACTTCCAATAAGAAATTAACATTCAGTAAGATTGGTTTACTTTTCTTATAACCAGCAGCTTACCGTTGGACAAAGATTTTAATTTCACCATTACTTTTTAGATTTTTATGTGAAATATTTCAAATATTTATTCATATTGACCATTTAATAATTAACACATTTTTTTCAAAGTCACTTTTGTAAGAGCAAAGATTTTTCATTCATCAAACTCTACTCTAAACGATTTGCCCCAAATTATTTTCATTCAATTTTCTAGTGAAATCAATTTTCTAATCAAATATAAAAACGAAACACCGAGATTATATGCAAATAAAAAAAAAAATAAGACTTTGAAAAAAAGCAATTCCTTCGAACAAAATACCGCGTCCTCCCACAACAACATACGAGTACATTACTAGCCAATTATCCGCTGCCGGTGTTCAACAACCTTCTCAATCATTACCTATTCCATTATTGGTATATAAAAAAAAACCGACATAAACAAAACGTTTAAAGTTCTAAAAATACTGATAAGAAATCCATTCAACGACTAAGTCTAACTTGAGTGACCAATGAATCACTCATCTAAAAATAGATGCCGCTTTGACATAAGTTCAGTAAATAATCCACCCCTGAAATAGATACAGTATGCAGCAGAAGTCTTGATACCCCAACCCAATTTCTCTTCATCGCAGTATATTATGTTATTAAACGCCTCCAAACAAGTTGTTTCTTTGCTCATAATATATGTTTACTTGTACATTTTGAAATCCAAAAATAAAAAAATCAAACAATTAATTCAAAAAAAAATAAATAAATAAATAAATAAAATAAAAATGTTCCGTTGCATCCAAAAATAACACAGCAAAACTGTTGATACCCTTAAAGAAAAGTATAACAAATCTTTAACTATACTATAATTTTGCAAAAATAAGATTTACCTAATACTTGGTTGGATATCCGTTGAGTTTTTCAACTTCCTTAAAGCGTTCTGGCATCGAATGCGTTAGTTTTTTTTATATATTCATTTGAAATTTCTTGCCACTCTGCCAAGTAAGGCTTTCAACTGGGGCTTTGACGTTATAACATGTTTGCGTAAGCGTTTCTATAAATGATCCCAAAGGTGCTCTATTGGTGGTGTTACAAGCAAGTGAGGGGCTCTATGTATCAACCACATTTTTACAATTTGGGCGACATGTTTCGGATCATTGTCCTGTTGAAAGTAAAAATCGTTGACAATTCCCATATTTTGTGCACTTTGGAGGAAATTTTCTTGCAGTATCTTTAAATACCTTTCCTTTGTCATGATTTCGTCGATTATGACTAAGTTGCCGACACCAAACGTGTATATACAGCCCCATACCATAACAGCACCACCTCCGTGCTTTACCGTTTTTGCCGTGTTTTTCGGACTTAAAGCCTCATTTGATTTTCTCCACACCTTCGAACGCCCATCTGAGCAAAAAATATTAAACTTTGACTCGTCTGAAAAAATTCCCATATCCCAGAAGTCGAATCCTTTATTCTTGAATTTTTGTTTCGTTGATTAAAGGCTTTCTTCTAGCAGTGCAGGACCTATACCCCTTTCTTTGTATGCACCTGCGTTCTGTGTCAGCTGAAACAATTATATATAGAGAATTCTCTAGCGTTGTGGCTATCTTTGGCGCACTTTCAAAAGGATTTTCTTGAATAATTTTCTTAATCGCTCGTTCATCTCTAGCCGTTAAGGCCCGATTACGCCCAGATCTTGTTTTGTTTTCGATTCTTTTTTCTATTATATATCTGTTGATTACTTTTTGAACTGTGAATATGATTTTCCATCATAGTTTATGATAATTTTTCTTTCTTCTATTGTTAATTCTTTTCTCCCCATTTTAAAAAATTACTATCTACTCACTTTATTGTTACACCAACTTCGGATTTTGTCGAACTAAATAAATATATTTTTACTCTACATCGAAGATCTTCATACTCTGAAAGACAATCCTTTTCGCTTAGAATTGACCGTTATTTTTGTAAAACAACATGCATAAACCAAGAGTATCAACACGCTTGCTGTGTTATTTTTGAATGCAACGGAACATTTTTATTTTATTTATTTATTATTATTATTATTTTTTTTTTTAATGAACTGTTTGGTTTTTTTATTTTTGAATTTCAAAATGTACAAATAAACATATGTTATGAGCAAAGAAACAACTTGTTTGAAGGCGTTCAATAACATAATATCCTGCGATGAAGAGAAAATGGGTTGGGGTATCAAGACTTTTGCTGCATACTGTATAAGTATGCAGCTCCAAGGGATCGAAATACTGAACACTAAAACGATTCATGTACCGTGACTTCTTTCTTTTATGTACCGATATACCTTTTCGTCCCCGCTCGCTCAAAGGTGATTTGACCTCTGATGGCACAGATAATCTTTTTCTAAAAGTATCCACAAAAGTTTTCATTGAATCAAGTCCATAAAAAGCACAATTATTAGTTACTACATATGTTCCGCTTCAGGTATCAGAGTTTGATATCTCACCACATACATATATTTTTTCAATTTCTTTCTGCCTTAATACTTTCTGCCTTAAATGGCACACTCACAGCCAGTAGATTTCTGCTGATAAGTAATGTCATCTGCATATGCGGGAAGTTGTACAGAAACCCCTCCTACGCTTGTAAGTGGCCAAAAATACTTTCAAACAAAGCTGACAAAAATAGACAAGGCTCTGTATAGATAAAATTTGTAAACATTTTCATCAGTAACTTTGAAAAAATGTGGCTTGCATTGAACTGATATTGACTGATATAGTTACTCGTATACCAGAAATCGGGTTTAAAATTCAAACAAAAAAAAAATGAACGAAATTCTGTGGCCAAAATTGAAAGAATAATAATAAGGAAAATAATGTATTTTTCATAGTACATTGAATAATTCACTTATATTAAATAAATTTCGAGCACACAATGTGGATGTGGCAAAAAATAAAAAGCCTTTTTTATTCTAAATTTTCATAACAAATTATATCAAAAGAGTCACTCACTGCTAATATGCAGTATTTTTACAGCATTTGGAAAAAGGAACTTATTTGCAAACTGTTATGCATACGGTTTAATATATCAAACTTAATATGAATATAAAATATAATAAGTGTACTGTAACAAAATAGTTTGATTTAATCGGGTTGGTTTGGTAGCAAGCGTTTATATCCCTTAAATTAAAAAAAACAAGGCCATATGCGTGCAAGTTGAAATTTCAATTAAATCGACTATTTCGTGCTTTTCCATTAAAAAAAGCCCTACTTTACTTTTGAATAAAAAAAAAGAAACCAAAATTAACGTAAAAAGCAAAGAATTGTACTATGTTACATTGGTGTTGCTTCTCAAAAAACTCTGTTTGCTACTTTTTTGATGGCAAAAATAAATTCTTAGTATTCCAAAAGCCATGCACCTCGTCAAGATTTAGAGGGTTGTCACAATTACCTCATAGAATATACGTAAATTTATGTACACATGTATGATAAATATGAATGTATGTTGACATCATCCTGGCCTAGTTATAGTATTTAGACATTCAGCTATCCTTAATTTTTTTTTTTTTTTTTTGTTCAGAAATCGTCATAGGTTTTTGAGTCATAATATATATACTCGTACGTACGTAAATAAATGCCAAATTGATTGACAATGACTCAAATATAATACCTAGTAAAAAAATTTATATACGCAGGCCCAAAATACCCCGACCTGTACAAGAAACTTCCTAAGTCACCTGATTTTTAAATTGCAGGGAAATTGATCATAAGAAGTCTACTTAAAACAAGTATGTGTCTGTAGAAAAAGTAATATTTCTATATAAATAACAATAAAGTTAACAAGTAATGTTTATCTTATTAAATGCCGCAAATTTAAGAAAGTGTTATGTTACAATATTTTTGTTCCTAAATTGTTCGAAATTTTGTTATTTCTATCACTAAAATCTATTGTAGGAAATGCGAAATTTTTGGCAGTTTATATTTAGATACAAGCATACAAATAATTGAGTTCATTTTTACTATTAAACAAAAATAATTTTTAGCTCGTTGGTTCACATATAAAATGTAAAGTAATAATAAAATAGTATACGTAATTTTTGAACACATATGTTTATATTTTGAGCAAATAACCTGCATAATGTACATATATACAAGCGTATAAGCTTATATATGTGTTATATTATACATATACAGCATGATCTACACCGTATGTTAATTTCCTTACCCAAACGTACGAGCCTATACTCGTATATGTATGCATGTAGTATGGAGAATGTTCATGCACATGCTAGATTAACAAATGATCGTTTTTATTTTAACATTTTGTATGTATACTCTTGCTTATACGAGTTTTGCACACTTCTCTAGGTAAGAATTTGCGAGAATATAAGAGCAATCCAATATATTTATATATATATGTATATATATATTTAGTTTGGAGAATAGAATTGAGAATGGAATAGAACCAAGCAATAATGATCTATTTATATTTATAGCATCTAACATTGCACCCTTAATGCATTGTTTTACTGTTTTTTGCTTGTATAGATGCTATATACTTATATGTATAGAAGCTATATACTTATGTATGTATCTTATAGGTTCATAAACTTTGAATCAAAAGCCTTAAAACTAGTTAAATATAATACACACATTTCAAAATTTTCTAGTTTTACTAAATACGTTTTTGATACATAGATCTTGCTAACTGGGCATACGATCACTCTTCACTGTCTGAGCAGTTTTCTTCTTCGAAAAAGCATTCTATTAAATAGCAAGCACGTGGTTTGAACTTTAAGTCTATTCACTTAATTGGTTGGTTAAGCACACCATGCAGATAAGACATCAAGTTGTAAACTATATTCTCCAAGAATAGAATCGATTATACAAAAGAGTTTAGCTATGGGAAAATGTTTTAAGAAATATACTCGTATAGTAGATTTGAGAGGGTATCACGAGTTCATTAGCTGGGAGGATATTGGTCTTTGAGAGTACTTCTATTCTTCTTTACGATAGCTTATAAAGTAAATTAACCCAAGTTAATGAAGTTTAGTCACAGCTTATTATGTATGTAAGGAAAATAATTAAGAAAAAAACATAGATTATAATTTCGAAAGTATTTCACGATTGTCCGATGCAATGGAGGAGCTATATCAGATTTACTTTTATGAATTAGAAGAAACATTTGAGGTTAAAGATAAGTTCAGATTCTCTTTGATATAGGTGCATTCTGATGAAGTAAATTGCGGACCCTTGAAAGGAACTAATCATGAAGGTATTTGAGATAAGTGTGGTACAGTTTAATCGTTTCATTTATATCATGAAGCAGTTGTAAGTCCTTATTGTACTAGAGGGCGAATGAAGAAGTGTTTTTATCTAGGCATCGAAAGAGCGGCTTTTGCCGAAAAATTTTAATAATATAATATAGACATGTTTGATAGAGATATTGTACATAGAATATGACTTTTTAAAAATGCTACCGAAATTAGCAGCACTGAACTTCACGACATCAGAGCTAGGAAATTAAAGCTAGATAGTTACTGCGACTGCAGCGTGGTGATAGCTGCCCAGGCTAGATAGAAAAAGTTGTGCCCAGTGACAACGCATTGCTTGTGAGAGGGAATGTACCGACACTGAATGAAAAGATGTCGCTTAGAAACCTTGTTTTTTGTATAAAAATTAATTTCTTATAAACAATAACATTAGTGTCTTTTCCTAAGAATGGACATCGAGTGTAGAAGAATAATTTACGCTTTAAACTGAAATGGAAAATCTGGGAACCTAGAGGAAAAACATTTCGATTACCTTACTATCATTTGATTTTCATTTATTCCAATTTTCCCTTACCAGCAATCGATTAATTTTGTATTCTACCATATATTCATCAATTTTCCCAAATTTATGTCTTATAAAGATAATTTTGGTGAGGGCTTATGCCCCCATTTATTTACCTTAGTTCAAGCTTAAAAAACCAAGTCTTAAAAACTAAAATACAAAATATTTATTTAGAGTTTTAGGGCTAGGGATAGTGAAGGAGATTTGAAGGAAAGTGTGCTGCGATTAAAATCGAAAACGGAAAGGTTGAAGTTTACCTTACGCAGCATATGGGATATTGGTTCGTTAGAGCCATCGGTGAGTTGGTAGATAAAAGAGCCGGAGGCAACGAAGTTTTCGAAGGTTAGTGTAAAAAAAAAATGGAGTTGTAAAGACACATGCAATCGACGGAGCCTGAGAGGGTCATTGAATGAAGGTAATGTCTGCTGCGTCCTTTCGTTCCTCAAGGATATTTAGGTTAATGAGCTTGAGACGGTCTCGATAGGGAGATAAAATTAGGGGATCGTTCCAAGGTAGATGACGAATAGCAAATCGAATAAAACGACGTTAGATGCCGTTAAAACTTTGAAAACTATAACTTTACAGCATTTAATAAGTCACGTACAAGTTTGTAGTGTCATTTCTTGTTTACTTCCATTCCCATATAATGAAAGGGATATTGTATTCCGAACCCTTTTCTTGGATGAAAAAGGATCATCAAATATAAATTGGAAAAAATATTCAAAATTGTTTCTACCTATCAATTCAATCCGTTTGTGAATTGATTTAACAGTTTTACTAAAACTCCTAAAACTCCTCCTAAAATTATCTAATATTGATAAGTTTCACAAGACTTGGTTGGGCTTTTTGAACAGGATTAGTAGTAAGGTTAGTGTAGGTTTTGCCAGGTTTGCTGTGAAGCAGAAAAAAAAATTCGTACCGAAAACCATTCATCTTCCGCCTTCTTACCAAGATGATCAATGATGATGATGATTTGTTGTATAGCCTATTCGGAATTAAACTAAACAAGGGACTCATGCTATACTTATGGTATACTTGATTCAAGTAATATCGCGCTGGTATAGTGTTTCTTTTCGCTGTGTTCATCACATAACGTAGATAGCTAACACTGATATCGATGAGGAGTTGAGCAGATGCATTCTAACCTTGCAAGTCTTTTCATAGCGTGTGGAGCTGATAACATCTAAGGGTTTCGGGTTTTGTATTAGTTGTGGTCTGGCCTTCCAGTTTTTATTGCCTATATTCAAAAATTTTTTTGCCACGAGTCAGAGTCAGTGGCCGATTTACACTTAGCCTTACATCGTAACTTACCGGCGGCAAGAGTTGAGGGCTTAGTCTTATTGAAGCCTGTGCGTCACGACAAAAGAGGAGCAAATACTCAAATTAAAATCATTTTAGGTAATTTGAAAAAATTCTGTTGGAGTGCAGTCGCAAAAAATAGCTTACATGACTCTACGTCTGGAAATTCACCTTATCGATTGTCTTTGAAACGGGGCGGTATAGTTACTCGTACTATAATTGTCACAAATTTTTGGACGAACGAGTAGCATAAAACTATTCACATTCACGAAAGTATTCACATAAGTTACTGCATAATCTTCTAGCTTAGCAAATCAGATGATTTTGCCGTTAAATGCCAAGTATTGTAAAATTGATCTGAATTATTATTACTAAAATTCACAAACATGATTACCATTGTGCACAGGTATTCATCTTTCATCTTTGCTCACGCCCGCCCTGTACCCCGTGTACTTAAAAGGAGGGTATCAATAATCCGTTGATCATTGGTCCTATCTCCTACCAAGGTTTATAATGAAAAACAAAGTGGACTATATCAAATGCAAAAACGTTAACATAATTTTATATCATTAACTTTTTAAGGTGATCTATTTTCAAAAGTATTTGGTGATAAAAAATTCAACAATATGACACAAAACAGTTTTGCTTTCTATTTTTGACGAAAAAGTAATTGCTGTTGTCTATTTTAAAAGAAAATTTTCCTATGAGGATGATATGATGAACAATGAGATTATGATTCCAAAAAGAAACCGTAAGTGGAAGTTCATCGATCAGCAATGGGTTCAAGTGTTGCTCCTGAAAACCAAAACGATTTATAGAAAAACATCTTATGATAGCCATAAAAGATTTAAAACCTGAATAGTAATATATAGTATAATCACTAAAAATATATTTAACGAAATACTAATAGTAGTCTTCACATTTTTGAATAAGTAATTAGATCATGTACCTAAAAAAAAAATAAAAGCAGAAATTAGCAAGGGATTCTCATAATATAGAATATATAGACATTTTTCGATCGGCATGTCTTAAAACAGACTTAGAAGCATATAATTGTTTGAAAAAAAAAAAATGGAAATTTGCAAGATGATCTTTTGGAACAATATAAAATACATTCAATAGAGCTATGAAATTCTAAAAATGGACCGCATGCCTGAATTGATTAAAGGGTTGTGCAACTCTAGGGTTTTCAAAAAGTCGATTGCTTTTTATAGCTACATTTTGGGATATGGCCGGGAAATATTTCGAAATACTTGTGTTTCAAAGTATAGAACAAGGCCGTCAGGTATTTACTATTATAACTTAAAATTTTAAACGCTTTTACCTTGAAACTGCATTTTTCAGGTTGGCCGCACCAATAATTTGAGCAATTTTCAACCAATTCACTTCAAAATAAGTACTTGTACGTAGGTATTTTTTTTTTATATGATTTTATTATCAAAAATTTTCTGGCGATTTTTCTGCGAATTTTGAAAGTTTGACTATGGAAGCGCACCATTCGGCCAAAAATCAATAAATTAAAAAAATGTAGTGATTTATCATAATTCGAAATTTAGGTGGGCAAAATTCAAATGATTTCTTCGTTCAAAAAGAGTTGATATTCTATTAAACAAATACTTCTTCGATATATTGTACCAAAGTATATAATTATGTGGTATAATAAATCAAAATTTCCAAAAGAAAAAAAAAAAATAAAATGCTGACTTACACCATTTATAAAAATCTATACCTTCGCCAGGCGATCACCTCACACGCCGTTAAACATCTCGCTCGCAGGTGAACTGGTGGATGTTAAACCAATGCAAGATATAGATACAAAAGCCAGGCGACCATCACATACACCATTGAGTGTCACACTTGTAGGGCAGGCGATGGAAGTTATAAAAATACTGTATTCGAGAATCGAAAACTAGGCGAACACCACACATACTACTGAGTGTCGCTCTGGCAAAGGAACTGGTGGATGTTATGCCAATGCACATCGGCATTGCGAACCAGAAAACCAACACACACATACGATCGATATTCTTACTCGTACGTTGTATATTGGATATTATACCAATATTCAGTAAAAAAAAAAAGAACTATGCACTGCACCAGAAAAAATCTATTACTCTACTTCAAATTTAACTATTTTTCTTCTACAGTCAATAATTGAAATGTTTATTATTCAGAGAGACAAACTCATCCCTCATTAAACTTCTGTTTGGTTTCTCATTATGCTTTTATTCTTTATTCACAAACCATCACGACTGGAGCCGTCAACAAATCACAACTAAATGAGAAAGACTACATGGAGTGCGAAGGTTGCGAATGACACAAAACATAACCAGATGTAGACAAATAAACTCTGCGGCATTGCCAGCCAGCGAATCTTGTAATAATATTGGTACTACCATACAAACAATTTTATTTTAGTTCTACTTTCAATTTACCTGACTTTCATAAAGTCGTCCATCCTGATTTTGATTTCGCCTCGAGTCGTTCATCTTCGGAAGTTTCATCATCATTCCCTTCAATATCAGTATCAGATATACCACCTGGCGGCAACCAAGGTCTTATGCTGTCAACGGCAAAAACCCCCTCATAACTTGTTCAACGTTTCGGCGATTAGTACCTTCCGTATCCATGACCACATAACGATCATTTGGAAGCCCAGCTTTTATCATAAATAGCCCCTTAAAAGTTGGAAATAATTTCCTGGTCGTACCGGTTTTTAGTTCTTTTTTCTTAATGAGTACTAAATCTCCTTCTCTATAATGTTTAGGACTTTTCCTAAGTCTATTTTATTTTTGTTTCTGTTTGTCTTGCTCTTCTTTTATGAATTCTGATGTTTCTTTACGAATTTCACAGAGATTCTCAATCAAAATTGTAGTGGTGTGCATGATTTCGTCTTTGAAAGCCATGTCCATGCCAGATCTCGGTTGCATTCCAAAAAGCAATTCGTTTGGTATCGTAACCGTATTTTTACTAACGACATTATTCAGAGCAGACTGGACTTGGAGTAGATTGGCATCCCATCGGTCTTCTTCTAATATTATAGTCATCAGAGCACTCAAAATATACCTATTGAGGCGCTCTACCTGTCCGTTTGCCCTTGGAGTAGCAACTGCATTTAAGATATATTTTATGTAGTTTTGTAAGATGAACTGTTTAAAATTCTTAGCTGTGAACACACTGCCGCGATTGGATATTATAATTTTAAGTATACCGTAAACAGAAAAAACAGCTTTGCAAAATTCGATTCCTAATTTGGTTTTGGTTGATTTGACTGAATTATGAAACACCGTAAACAACCAGTAATGTTTTCACAGTCTCTGGAGCGTCTTCTCTATGGCAAAGTGCCCAAATTCATCATTCGCTGCGTGTACTACTTGTCGTCTCATTCCCTTTAGAACTACCCATTGAAAACCGTTTCTGGTTTTTCGGTAAACTCGGCTATCACGTAATGAATAACCCTGTCCTGTCTTAGGTTTCCTCGTTAAAATTATCATCTGCAAGTTGTGCTGATAGTACCCAATCAGCTGGTTTAATTTGCAAGGGATTTCTACTGAGGGCATCAGCGTGTAACGTTCTGTTGCTTAGTCTAAATTTCACATCAAAAGTGAATTCCATTAACTGTAGCCACCGTCTAACTATTCTTGGAAGAAGCTGTTTCTTTTCGCTTGATGTCTTAAGTGCATTACAGTCAGTCACAACTGTAAATTTTGCAACTGAATGCTAGCCTATTCAGCATTTCCATCGTTCCTATACATATGTACTCTGGCACTGACAACCCAAAGAAGTAATTTGTCAAAACACATCACCATTTTCGACGTCCTATTCAATTTATATTTGCTAAAGAATCAGTCGATTCTATAACTTCAGAAGTAAGACGTATTGAAAACCAAATCTCCAGAACAAAGTGTCTTTTAATAAAACAGAAATTTTTGTTAAGCCCATAATTATATTATGTATGATAGATGGTAAGGTATGTAATGCGGTTTCATCTTGTGCTTCAACACAAATATGCACAAAGCCCACCAACTTCTACCAGAAAACAAGCAAAAACTAACAGAAAAAAAACTTGTCCAGGACAGGTTTAGAAGGGAGTTAGGCCTCGATATGCCAAAACAGCAAACAGGCAATACAAACAATACTGCTCGCAAATTTTTAAGGAACGCTGAACTATCTTCTGAAATAAGTGGTGTTAATTTAGAGCTTCTAAAGCGATTTCATGTTATCTTAGAGTGCTTGAACTGTGGGATTCAAATAAATGTTAATAAATTTCATGAATACTCAAAATAAACATGTGCCTTATATCTCAGAGAATATTCAATAGCATCATCTATTGTTCTCATTGCCAAACTATCCGAAGAAGCACAGAAGGCGCGAAACAAACACAACAGGAAATATAGAGAACTATTAACTAGAAAAACATCGCGAATCGACACAAACACTGATTTTTATAGGCTTTTATTTACATCGGATCCACTTATAACAAGCTTCAGAGCTCATCCAAAGACAAAAAAAAAAAAACAAGATAACTTCAGAAGTATTGGAGCTGTTAGAAGATACTACTTGTCAACAGAATAACCTAACAAGTACAGAAAATCAGGAAGAATTTCCGTCAGATCTATAGGGTGCAAAAAAATCTGACAGTAAATAAAGTCAATAATGAAGCAACAAAAAAAGTTGTTTTTATTATTTTTGCTTTAAGTTATAACCATGAAAAAGGTCTTATCATGATGCACGCGCAATAGCTTTGCCTATCTAGATTGCTTAAATCTAGACAGCAGTTAAGCTCACATAAAGTTCAAAAATCAATGAAAGCCCTAACTGAGGGCAGAGGCAGTCCTCACCCAGATCCTGTTTCTGAAAAACTCTCTTGGCTTAGCTAATTTATCGGCGATTTCATCCAATACTCAATACATTTATCCTTCCAATTGCTCCGAGAAGTTAGTTCATAGTTAGTTTGTTAGTCCTTAGTAACTTCTCACTCTAGATTATATATGGATAAATACATTAAGTTCTTTAGGGAAACAAAAACAAACAATTATTATACAAAGCGAAAAGAAATGATTCAATTTTTATTTTAAAATATAAAGCAGTTTAAATGCCACTAAAATGGCATAAAAAAGTAACGTAGGTGACGAAAAAAAAAATATTAACACACTAATAAAATTAAACAAGAAATAATATTGTGGTAGACAAAATTCAGATAACATACAAGAAAATCTATTCACTAAAAAATCGGAATCGCTTTTTATATCAGAACATCAAATAGAGATTCTAAACTTACACCATATAAATCGAGAAGTTAGTTTTTGAAAGTTTTTAAAATACAAGTGAGTAAAAGAATCACCGAGAAACTACAGTAACAGAATTACGATAGGCCCTAAGACCTTTTAACCTTGACCAAGAAAAATGCATTGCTGGACCAATTGGGATTGTCAAAAACTCTGAAATTGAAATTGCCTGATCTCATAATAAAAGACTTTATCACCTTAAGGCAATAAAAATATTGTACTGGAGGAATGCTTATCTGACGAAAAAGTGGAATGTTAGGGTACGACAGTTTTTCAATAAATTATTCTTACAACGTATTCCTCTATGCTTGAGAGTGGCTTAACTTTAATCAAATAATGACACCCCAGCAAACTGTGCCGTATTTCATTTTAGTATGAAAATTGTTTGCATTCTCGAACTGGTTTTAAGTTGTGAGAGAGTTCAGCAAGTCATTTTCTCATATCAATCGGAGATTTTCGCTAAGTCGAGGTTGATGGAATTTGCCTAAGCTAAGATATAATTGAGCCCCAAGATCGAACCTTGAGAAACACCTTTGAAAATATAAAGAAAATCAGACGAAGTATAAGAAACTCATACAGTTTGTTTACGAAATTTGAGGTATGACAGGATAAGAGCAAAGCAGCATTTGAGAAACCAAACAAAGTTCGGAGCACAAGTTGGTGATATCAATAGTGTTCAATGCATTAGGGAGGTTTAGAAACAATAGGAAGATAACTTTGTCATTGTCTAGAGATTCCTTAATATCCTCCAAATCTGTGATTTTTCCTGAAACTGTATTGAAGGGAAGAAACCAAGTTATTTGAATTTATGTATTTATTGATTTGTCTTCGGAGTATTTTTTCAAATACCTTGTATAAATAGGGTTGGATGTTTAGACGGTTTTTCGTAGAGTTGGATAAATGCCAGAAGTTAGTATATGATTTAATATGTCTACTAGGTAAAGTTAGTAAAGAACACTAACGAGCTACGTTTTCCGATTGGGTTCTGAAGAAGATGCGCCAAAATGATGAATTTCATCGCAAAATCATCTTCAGTGACGAAGCTCATTTTTGGCTCAATGGGCTCGTCAATAAGCAAAATATGCGTTATTGGTCGGGTGAAAACCTACATGTGCTACATGAATCACCACTTCTTCCACAAAAAATAACTTCGTCGACGATAACGATCGTCACGTTACTGTGAATGGTCAGCGTTATCGCGCCATGATCACCGATTATTTTTGGCCCGAATTGGAAGATATGGACTTGAACGACATGTGGTTTCAACAGGATGGTGCCACAAGCCACACTGCGCACGCTACAATCGATTTATTGAATAGTAAGTATGGTGAGCGTGTTATCTCAAGACATGGGCCAGTCAATTGGCCGCCTCGTTCGTGCGATTTAACTATTTGACTATTTTCTGTGGGGCTACGTTAAGTCACTGGTTTATGCCAAACACGCCGACGACGTTAGAAGAGCTCAGAGCCAACATTGAACGCGAAATAGCGGCCGTTTCGGCCGAAATGTGTGGCCGAGTCGTTGAAAATTGGGTCCAACAAATCAACCACTGTAAACATGCCCGCGGTGGCCATATGAACGAAGTCGAGTTCCATTCATAAATGTTTTGATTGTACTTCAAGCCAATAATTAAGTTTTTGAAATATCACAAATGGTGGCAAAAAAGTTCACCTTGAATTCAAACCTTTTCATGAGGACGTACTCTGAAAATTTTCATTCAAATGACAAAATATTTCATACATACCATCTAGAGTCCTAGGTCGTGAGTCGAGGTGAAGTTTCACCATGGTGACTATCATGTCCGAACTCTAAAGGCATTAAGTAATGCAACAGGTATTATACTATTATTTATTTCATTTCAATGGGTTGTTTGTCAGAATAAGGGATAACAATAATGAAAGGATTATCATGTAGTGTTATTGGAATTATTATTAGGCCTTAATAAATTCTCAACCAACCGCGTTCTCCAAATTATATGTAATACTATTCTGTATACTGATTTCTTAATAACTGCGAAGATATTATTATTTTTTTTTTTTTTCAGCTTAATACAATACCCTTAACTCTGATTATCTTTATGTAGTTAGATAATTTTTTTAAAATAAATAAATAAATTTTTTACATAATATATCAACAAATAACAAATATATATTATTGAGCTGTCGATATGGCGTATCAGATGACCAACGTATGAGAGAGTTTCCCGGTACAGTATTTACTTGAAGAAAGTGCAGAAATGCAAAAAGGTTATATCTGTGTGGCTACGTGTTAATATCCATACAGCCACACATCCTAGCATTTTAATTTAATGATACAATATCCTGATTGAGACACGCTGTGTGGAGGTATTTGAATCGATTAACTACTTGACAGCTTGATTTATATTAAGTAATCATTGTATTTGTTCTGTTTTTCTAATGTTCTCATTTTAAGAACTTCCCAGTTCAAAAACAAAACATTAATTAAATAAAATTTCAATTCGCTTTCAATTAGTGTGAGTAACGAAAATATTCCTTCTTTGCATTTCACCAAGTGGTGTTGCGAATTGATATTTACAATCAAAAGATTGTGTAGCGTCTGCCTTTTAAGTAAAAAATAGTGATCTATGCATTTATTTGTGGTATTCATGTTTGAGTCACTGTTCCAAGCCTAATGGATTGACCCTTTCTTTTAAGCTCATCTTCCCCTCCCAATAATTCAATTGGCGCTACTAATCTCTATTTACAACCTACCACAGAACCTGATCCTATTAAACATCACCCTATTTTTGAGTTCCCTCATTCCACTTTCTCCGTAAGCTCCCTGTGCTCTTGTTCCTATGGCGAATTTATATTTTTTGTCTAGATATTATTGAGTAGTACGTACTCTGGTGAAAGAGGTG
Source organism: Volucella inanis (assembly GCA_907269105.1). Classification (NCBI taxonomy): domain Eukaryota; kingdom Metazoa; phylum Arthropoda; class Insecta; order Diptera; family Syrphidae; genus Volucella; species Volucella inanis. Next base: position 9,574,568 of record OU026158.1, read on the forward strand.
GAAAGCCTTGTTAAAAGTTACAAATCGTGTGGGAATATTATACTTTAGATGTGAATATGTAGGTTAATTATCGTGATGAGAGATTTATTTTAGGCAGGTAACTTTTTTTTACGAGGGAGATCATAGTGTGATCATAGATGATATGAAGCGAAGGAGGTAGAAAGCAAAAGAGAAGAACAGAATGGAATTTTTTTTTTAGAGAACGAGACCAAGAAGATAGGTCAACAGCCTTTGCGAGTTTTGGTCAGCTGATTGAATCAGCAGACGGGGGTTTTTTTTTTTTGAGTGGCTGGTGAGATAGTGCCATGGTCGGATTGGATGGGAGTTGTGGTTGCATTTGTGTGTGACGAGTTTTTTTTTTGGTTTAAGACATCGGCGCGCAAGGTCATGGTATTCTTTTTCCTTTAGTTTTTTTTTCTGATTCGAGACGTGAGTTTTAATTTTGAGTCTTGCATAAAGGGACTTGTGCGAAAAAAAACCCTCCCACAAATGAAAAAAGGATTTTTTACAGTAAAGTTTCTCACGTTGTATATACGCGGTTTAATTCAAGTTTCCGAGTTTCATACAAATTGAGAACATTTTTTTTTTCGATTTATTATTTTGTTTTTATTAAATTGTGTATATAATAAAAAATATATATAATAATTTTATGAAATTGGAAAAAGGGTTCTTGGAAGTGCTGGCTCCAGAACGACGAGGGATCTGTAGAATCGGGTAAGTCCTACATATATATATACATCTAAGGGGCCAGAATTAAAAAAGCCTATTAATATTAAGTGAAATAAAGTTCAAAAAAAGACGTATTTTTACTTTTATTTGTGATTTTTTTTTCTTTTCGTTTTAATATAGAATTGTATGATGATATGAAATATGTTTTTTTTATCATGAATGATTAAATTAAGCGCGAGTGGTGTGTGGATGGGCAGACCGACCGTCCTTCGATGCGGCAACTGTGATAAGACGTGATGCACAAACGACGACGTAACGGACTTTCGCTTATACTTTTTATTACAGGTGGCGACTGGCAGGTACTTCGCAATTGGTAGCAATTGGTCGCATTTAAGTGCGATAAGGGTGGGTTGGCCATCCTCAGCCAACTACACCCGGCTTATTTCAGGTCGTAGCGAGCTGTCATCGCTGTATGATCTTGGGACATATTATTCGGTACAGAGTATTTAGGGTTAAGTTAGTTGTAGGTTTAGTTTTAATTTATTCATTTGGTATTTAGGGTTTAGATAGGATTAGTTAGTTTAGGCGCGAACGTCTCGAGCTTGCACAGTGGTGATGGCACACAGATGTGATCTTCCTTTTTCCTTCGCTCTCTCTTTCTTCCATCTTTCTCTCCTCCTTTCTTTTAAGTCCATCCGTTTAGTCAGCGTAAAACAACGTAACTTTCTCCACACTATTCTTGCTTCTTTTGAATTATTTATTTTTTTTTTTTTGGCACGAGATAATTTAGTAAGTGAGTAGAGGTGCACGGGGTAGAGGCAGAAACCATTCCAATTCGACGAGCTAGAGCCGAGCAACCGCGAGCGTTCCACTGCCTTCTACTCCTGCATCATGATGCCTTTGTCGCTGACTACACTTCTTACAATTGGCAGTGAAATGTATTATATTTTCTTTCCCATTTAGTACATTATCTATTAATTTGTTTTCTGATTGTTTTTATTGTTTCTTAATTATTACCACTTAACAAATGTAACCTTTGCAAGCCGTACATGGCTGATTTCCGCACGCTCGCGATGCAGACCTCCTGCTATCGCATGGCGTAGGCTTAAGTGCTCCTTTCTTTTATAATTTATACACTTGTATCATGAAATAAGATTGCCTGCTCCAGATATGAATTACCTATCTAACGTAATAAGTTCTCACAGGTTGTAAAAGAATACTGTAATGAATCATTTATTCCCTTAAAAAAAAAAATAATAGCAGTTGCTGTTGCAGCATTTAATCTCAGTTTTTTTTTCTTAAGTTCGTATTAAAACTTCTAAATCATCGCGTTGATCTTTTACTGACAAGGCGTCAACCATAATTTCTTCCGAAAAACCATCGGAGACATAACCTAGTTTTTCATCCATCATCATGCCATCAAATCACCAGTAGACTTGTTGCTACGAAAACCACACCGGTCATTTCAAAGTTTTCGCGTTGCTAGATATTTCATAAGCTGGCCGTTTATCAGAATTTCCATGACCTTGGGAAGAAGAGACGTAAGTGCAATGGGTCTGTAGGAAGAGAGAGTAGAAGATTCGCCTTTTTTTAAGGTTGGGCTGGATAAATGCTGTTTTCCATCTACTCGAAAAGAGTAGAATAAATGAAAAGCTTACCCACTGGTTTTGCTGGCGACGTAGAATACCTCTATAGAAGAAGAGGAGACAACCACCTAATTAGCAGATTTCTGTATATCAAGGTCTTTAAATACGGTTCCTACTGCACGAATGCGAAAGTGGATTCATCCCGTTGAAGACTCGGCGTACCCAAGTGTAAGGAATAGTAATCAATATTTTAACGTAGGAAAGAAAAGTTCACTCAGTTTAATGCAACTGCAACCACACAAGAACGAACTTTTACTCTAGCGGCAGTTGTAGTTTTTACCTATAGATATGGCAGTAGACAATAATTCAAAGTGAATAGCATGGGACAAATTTCAACAAACACTTAGCACTCACTTTTTTTATGTCAAATCAACAGCACTCTTACACAAGAAATTGCTTAAAACACAAGAAAACTTACGAATTGGTTAAAACCTATACTCAAGATCATGCCAATATGTATCAACCTTTCTTTAATAATACATATATATCAGTATGTATGTATACAAGCGTTCGGGTCGCAGATTTTGTTTTCTCTATTTGTAAGTGCGCCAGCAACGGAATTTCTCAACACTCCAGCAAAAAATATTCCAAGGTAAGATTCAAAAAAAAAAATAGATTCCAATTTTTGCGATTGTTAATTTTAAATATCCAGGAAGATAATCAAAATTATATTTGTCTAACCGAAGTTAAATTCACTCAAGGTATTTCGGTGTCCTCTTTTATTATCATTATCAACAGCGGCATCAATAAAAACGCATCCCTCTTAATTTTTTTATTCGTATCAAATGGTTTAAGAATTGGCGCGCTTATGATTTTCAGGGCTTCATTCAATACAGTTGAGATTTGAACCTAGTTTGGTAATTACAGCTTTGCTATTCATTATGATTGATTATGTATTTTATCCTCATTAAGTGCAATACCATGTTCGCAGAATGATGACTCTGAAACGTTTTTTTTTTTTTTTTTAATATTGGAGACTTTATACTTGATTACAGCACTCAAAATAATAAGAGTGGGAAATTCGTTTTTGAAAGACCTCTGGCTCCGTTTTCAGGTCGAATGGAAGTTTTGTGCACCTGAATGTACCCAGGGAAAGCCAAATGTGCTTTATCTGCTGTAGTTCGATATTAAAAAGCCAACAAACTACCCTCAGTATTATTAAGATAAGATTTTACAAGGCTGAACGAAAAAATAAACAATATTTCCCCTACCAACTCCAATGGTTCCTAGTGCCCTTACCGTGTTTGAGACTGATCACGCCTAATGTGAATACAAATTTTATTTGCCGGAGAGCTCCATGTTCTCTATAGCTTCTGGAAGTCACCATAGAATTCTAGGGTGACTAGATAAGAACGATAGCAAAAAAAATGTTAATTAAACAACGGTCTGAGATATAAAATTAATTTTGGTTTTATTTTGAAGTCACATTCATTCCATTATATGCATGTTATATTGATATTGCCGAACTCTGACTACAGAAAGTCGGTTAGCATCGCTCTACCATATACCAAAGACGGTGACGGTGTCTCTTTCGTCATTTCGAAGGAAATAAGGTCCGATGATGTCGTCATGTCATAAACCGCACCAAGAAGTCAATCTTTATGGATGTATTGAAGCTCGGCCGAGCATTTGTGGATTGTATTCACTGCTATAATGGCAGTTTTGCTTATTGATATATCCACTGAGACAATTTTTGCCCAAATCTCCGGTGCCCAATTAGCAATCAAGGTGTTGTCTTTGGTCGTGTGGCTTCAATTCTTATGTCAGCACAATCTTATACGGATGTATAAGAATCTAACCAGAAAACAAGCCGGGTGGACCCTCTGGCGATGCCCAATTAAGCTGATCGGCGCCTAATCGACACTTCTGGGTCTTGGTTGATGGCTTAAGATCATAAAGAGTGTATTCACGATCGAATTTTTCCACAGTGCGACGAATTATCTGCACACTGAAGCCATGATGACGACTTCACGACGAAATTCGCGTTGCGTATTTACAACCAAGCCGGAATTTCGATAATATTTTTAATAATTTCCGAACGTTCGACAGTAAAAACAACTGATGAAATGGGCGACCTTACTGAATATTTTGACAGCTTGATGCCATTGGTGAATTTGACCACTGCTGAAACATAACTATTGGGAAAACTATCATTTCTATCTGGTCACCCGTGATTTTAATAAGAAAGCAAAAACATTAAAATACTTCCAAAATGAAATAGAATTTTGTGGAAAAATCTTTAGACATGAAATATTTTGCTGCACAATTTAAATAGAAAATATGATTCTGCTACAAATAATTTCATTCTGATTAGTCTGCTATTTTGCCACCCATCAAAAAATGTGCTGGACTAAATTGTTAATATGTTAAACCGAAATGAAGACCGATATGCAATAGCAACTGGGGATAATGCTCCTTTTGTTCGAATTATAACCCAAAATCTAAGTTTGACGATTCCACATCGACCTCAAAAACTGAGCACATCACAAACAATACTCCACTGAATTTTGAGTAAGAACTTGGGACATTAAGTATATAAGCTTCAATTAATACAAGAATATAAGCCTGCTTTACCTTTTTAATGGTGTCTTGGAAGCGCATGAAATTTATTCGGAATTAAACTACAAATTACAATTTTAAGCGATGAGGCATATTTCCATCTCCAAGGCTTTGTTAAGATAAAGTGTTTGAGTTTCCAGTAACTAAACAATAGTTGTCGAGAATTCTCTCTATTAAAGACGTATTACATTTGGTGTGGTTTTTGGACAGGAAATATCATAGGATTTTCTTTCTTCAATAATTAAGCAAATATGATTATTACCGATTTGGCTAACGAATCATAATTAATAATTTCTTTGCCACATAAGTCGCGGAACCATTGTTCTTTTGCGAGTAAACTTTTTTGGCCGAGTCATTTCATTTTCAATCAATAGCAGCAGAGGTCATGCAATTTAACAAAGTGCAATTTCTTGGGGCCATGAAATAGAGCTATATACATGGTGAGTTTTTTAACTTGAGACATCCAAATTACTCGAAAAATACGCGATATCGCGAAAAATGTTTCAGATAAAAGTCACAAGGTTCTGAAGGGGACATAGGATGGTGACCACGAGTTTGACCTTAAGACCCATTTTCAAGGTTAAACGAAGGTCACTTCTGATTTTTAAAATGATCATTCCTGATTTTCATCGCTCAGTCGTATTGCTCGTGGGCTTGTCATTTGTTTTTACATACCGCGTTTAGCATAACCCAGAAACAACGATGTGTACGAAGCAGTATTTTGTTTCCTTCGGGGTGATTCATTAGAGTGGGTCCCCTTGCCGCCCACTGTTGAATCATTGAATTCTTCTTATTTCGACGTTTATTTCCCGAGACTGTTTCAACAAATGCTCAAAAATGTGACCATTCACTTCAATATACTTGTCTATCCGCGCTCTAAATGAACCAACAGAACTGAGAAGTATTTCTGGCGTAACCTTCCGGCAATCTTCAGTTATTCGTCTTTTCATGTCCTCATGTGTTGTTATCTTTTTTCTGTAAACCTCACTTTTTAAATAGCCCCAAAAGAAGAAATCTTGGGAATAATGGGCTGGACAACCATCATGTTGAAACCACATTGTTTGTCGCAACTCCAATGGCAGTTCTTCTAGTTATACTGGAAGATGGTCCCGCAAGAAGTTTGCATACTTTTCGCCATTCAAGTTGTCTTCAATAAAATATAGACCTATTAATTTATTCCCAATAATTCCCGTCCAAACATTAACATTCCAAGGGTGCTGGCGTTCAACTTGTCGCAACTAAAAACGGTTTTCGGTAGCCCAGTAATGCATATTATGTCGATTGACGTACTGTGATTGGTGAAAGTCGACTCATCAGAGAATAACGCCTTGGCGAAGAAAAAGGGGTCTCGTTCAATTTGCTGAAGTGCCCATTGACGAAAGGAAACCCGGTTGCGAAAATTCTCACTAGAAAGTTCTTGATGCATTGAAACATGATAAGGATGGTTTTTACGCCGATGTAATATTTTATAGATAGCCGTTTGAGAAATTCCTGATTCACGATGTATTTGGCGAGTGCACACGATCCTCAGTGTGCAACGGCAGCTAACACTGCTACTTCATTGTACTCAACAGCCACCCTATCTGACTGATTCCTTTTCTTTGGTTGCACACTTTCTTCACCAGTGAATTGTTGGATGACCCGATAAAAGGAAGCGCGCGATCGTATCTGGTCTGGGGAACGTTGGGCGTAAAGAGCAACAGCACCATCGATGTTCCTTCCACTTTCTCCATAAATCAATATCATTTCAATTTTCTCTTGAATTGAAATAGCCTTCATTATTAATCTGGAAAACGTTACTATTAATAATCAGTTCCTCAAAACAAATATCGAACTTCTAAATGAAGTACAGTTCCGTTCAAGTAGAGAAAAAGGGCAGAGTGCACATCATACACTCTCAGATAAGCTTAGGACAATTTGTCTCTATCAGAAATTTCTTTGAGTTTTAACTTCACTCGAGGCAATAATGACTTCCTCAAAACAAATCTCGATCTTCTAACACCCTATCAACGTTGGAAACCGATTAATGATTTAATCGTGCCAGTGCAGTGGTATCTAGCACTGAATTAATAAGTAATTTGAGACAATGTCGTGCGCCCCATTGAGGAATACGACAGGGCAATGAAAATCTGGAATTATCATTTGAAAAATCAAAAGTGACTTTCGTTTGACCTTGAAAATGGGTCTCAAGGTCAAACGCGTGGTCACAATCTTATGTCCCTTTCAGAACCTTGCGACTTTTGTCTAAGACATTTTTCGCGATATTTCGTACTTTTCGAGTAATTTTGATGTCTTAAGTTTTATGGCTCCCTCTGACGGGAAAAGAACGCATTTTTGAAAATAGTGTTTCATCTAAAAGAATTGTAATTTTTCATGCAGATTGCGAAATTGTCAAAGAAAATAGGGATTCCCATTAAATTAATGTCTCAAGTTAAAAAACTCACCCTGTATAGTATGTATAAAATTATATTTAAAAAAAATTTTTTTTGAAAGAATTTAATTTAGCTTTACTTACCAACTCAGGATGATGTGACAACTCTTAAAATGCTGGAGCACGTGTTAAGTTTTTCGGAAAAGTGGATAAAGAGAGAGAGAAAGAAATTTGGTCTCAGTGGTTATCTCATCCCAATATTTAATGGGGAGACTAAATTATTAGTGTAACTTTCCTTGCTGTTGTATTTAGGCAACCATTCATCTCACAAGAATTTAGTTGCCTGAAAAAAAGTCTTACGGGCGCGGCTGGTATTGAACCCCGAAACCTTCCAATTGAGAAGCCAATACACTGCCACTTGAGCTACGGCCGCTCACCAATTTCATTTCATTTAATTGTTTTTAGTTGTTAATGCCATCCTCTCTTCTGTGGCTGTGACTCAAGTGGTTCGGGGATCGGGGTTCAATACCAACCGTGACCGAAGTAATTTTTTTCTGGCAACTAAAATCTTGAGGGATGAATTGTTGCGTAAATACAACAACAACTCAACTTACACCAATAATTTAGTCTCTCCATTAAATGTTGGATGTCACCCATGGAGCGAAATAACCACTGACCAGAGAAATCTTTATTTCTCTCTATCTCATTTTCCTAAAAACTTAACACGTGCTTAGGGACTCTAAGTGTATTCATACCCATTTGAGTGTAAAGTTCTTTAAAAAAAAAATAGCTTGCCCTGCCATAAGTTCTGTTACAAATATAAAACGCTATAAAAAAAAACAAGTTAACGCATTGTATTCAAAATTATTTCATTTATTAGATCACAATATTGATTATTAAAAAAAAATGGACTCACTCGAAATGACTGCCTTTGGCTTTAGCACAAGCTTTCAAACGGTGTGGGCATTGATCTATAGCGGCACGTAGTGCCTGCGGTTTTAAGGCTTTCCAAATTTCTGTGGGGGTCTTTCAGGATATGTTCTCTAATTCTAACCTAAACCATAATTCAGTGGACTCAAATCTGTACTCCCCGATGCCTAATTTTCTGCTGCTATAAAACCAGGAATATTGACTCTGAGCCAATGCTGCGTGGTTTTGGCTTGTGCATTGGAGCAAATTCTGTTGGAAGATCTATCTGTATCCATTGAAAAGGGTTTTGGTCAAACCCTTCACAACACCATCTAGCACATCTTCTTGGTAAGCCTTTGCACCAGTTTTTACGCCTTTTTTACAGAAATGGAAGGATATGACTCCATGTTACGAGACCCCCCACCAAACTATTACGGAAGCAGGATGATGTTCACATTGAACCCATAGAACAATTTTTTTAGCTTCCTTAGATGCAATGGCATAAATTTTGCCATTTTGTTTGTTGAAAACTTCTTCAACTGTTAAAATTCTCTCATCCGTAAACGGAATGTTTTCATGACCATTGTCCGCGTGCCAGTGCAAAAGTCGCTTTCATCTTTCTAGAATATTTTTTTTTTTAGTTGAGGAGTTAGAAAATGACCCGTGGACCGACAATAGGCTTTCATATGGTTGTTATATCCAATTCCTTGGACACAATCTTTTGCTTCCTAAGGGGGTTTCTCCAAATTCGTTTACGCCCTTCCTTTACTACCGCATTCGTACGGACAACGGGTGGACGACCACTTCTTAGCCTGTCCTCTACTCCAGACAATTCGCTGAAGCGGGCAATGGTCAATAAAGGAATATTCTCGATATTCCGACTGGTTATAGCATTTCGAAAATTTGGCCAGCACTCTTTCCGCACTTATGCAATGCTATTACCACGACTCGATTCATTTTAACGCCCCACTCCATGTTAATAGTTTGCAAACTGAAACCAAACTGACTAGGATTCTTCACTTATCAGTGCTTGTGTTCTGAAAAAAAAGTTAACAGTTCTATTCTATTCCGCAAGAAGTTTGGAGGAGTTACCGCTGGAAATTGTGTACAGGACTTATGGCAGGACTAGGTAATTACATCTGCTCATTGAAGTGTAAGGAGCACGAAGTTAGAACTTGACTCCTTGAAACGCACTGGAAGGAAAATAAACAGACTTCATTATGAAAAATCGGACAAAATTATGGACAAACAGGAATACATTAAAAATTTTTAATGTTTTTTATTTTATAATTTTAATTTTCGGAAAATGATTTCTATAAAGCCCGGATAGTAAAGTTTTTTTTTTAGTTTTAATGACTTTTTATTAAAAAATATTAAAAACAAAGTTATACTTTTTACAAGGACACTTTGTTTTTAAGGACAAAGTGTTTAGGTTTGGCTTTAAGTCGTTTAAAAGATTGAAAATTTTATATCTTTAAACATATTTTAAAATAAAATTCAATAAATGAAAGCAAAATAAATTAAACAAACAAAATTAAAATTTTATATAAATATTTTTTTTTTTAAATTTTTTTATCCTATTCAATTTCTATATCGTAGAGAACTTATGTTGTGTCTATGTTATACATCCCAGCCACGATCACCATTCAAAACACTCATGTAGTTCAGGTTTAATAATTCACCTCGTACCATAAAGATAGTTCTAATCATCTCAGATTTATTCCTTTTCATAAAGTATGTGTTTTCTTGTATATTATAATTAATTTTTCTGTAATACATTCTATTTTGAGAAAAGTAAGCTTCATTTGCATATTTGCTGTATATAACATATGGGCTGAAAAGTCCGCGCCGTTTTATAGTAAAACACAAAATTTTTGCAAAATTCAACTTTATTTATCAATATAGTTGCTTTCGAGGGCGATACACTGATTAAAAAAAAAATTTTCAATCTTTCGATACCAGTTTTGTAGTACGATTTCGGTTTACCCTCAAAATAGGCCTCTGTTTCGGCGATTACTTCTTCATCGGTCTTAAATCTCTTAAATTAACACACGAAATTGCTTTGAATCCATTTTTTTTTTCACAATAACAAAAGTTGCTTCACTCACAACGCTATATCTCGAGAACGAATCGTCTGACAGCTGTCAAATTTATAACGTATGGATTTAATTCAAGTGGTGTCCTCTCTTAGAAACGGCATGTATTATAAGGTTCAGATTTTTCCTTATAGATAGTAGGGAAAAATTAAGACTGCATCCACAACAACTCGCAATGTCTTGCCATTACTCGATAACATTACAATGGACATTGATTGCTTACATATGTTTCAGCACAGTTTTCGGGAAGCGTTCCTCTTTGATTTCCATAACTTTCATTATATTATCAAAAGGGAGCTTTAAGATATGTAAGATAAGTGGTGAATATTCTGTTTCCAGATGTATCATGTACCAGAGTACAATTCGCTAGTCCAAAGATGTAAACACAAGCTTCTGCAGCATACAAAAAAACATTTTATGTAGTCGCTTCAATAATTTGTTGTTTAGATATTTGCTTTGCATGCAAGTACTCTACATTGAATTTGTCGCTCAATTTGCTTCCAATATTTTAATTTTTAAAAGTTTTCCCATGCTGATATTAGCTGTTATCAGAACACCGAGATACTTTTACGCTCGAACAACTTCAACGGGCTCTTTTTAGTAAATACAGGTTTCGTTTCTCGAGAATCACCCTCTTTCATTTTTAAACACCGAAATTTTCGTCTTTTCGTGATTTACCATTAAGTTTCTATTGATTTTAAGCTACATTCTGTTAACTGTATCGGCTAGAAAGACAATATCGTCGGCATACTTTAGACCTGGTATGTATGGTGTGGATAACTATCACACCACACACAAAATCGTTTGTTATGTCGTTGATAAATGAGATAAATAGTAACGTGCTCAAAATACAACCGTATTTCATACCCATCGTCGTTGCAAATTCATCAGACAAAAAGTATACATCAATTACCGCAGCTTTGTTGTTCACGTACAGAGCTTTTATTACTCTAACCAATTTACTACTTACACCCATTCTATCATACATAACTTGTAAAAAACATCTTCGCTCTGGCATATAATTTTTAAAATTTTTGTTTGGTGAAAATTAGATCAGTGAATAATATGGAAGCGATGCTTAGAAAGGATATCCCTCTATAATTTACTGGGTTTGTTTAATCTCCTTTTTTAAGAAGCGGAAGTATTATCCATTTTCTAAAGATTTGTAACAATTCTGAACTCTCAAGCGCTTGTGCGAATTCGATAGAAAACTTTTTGTATAATTCCAAAGGATATCCATCATCTCCTGGGGCTTTGTTATCATTAGCGTTTTTTATGATTCGAAGTATTTCTGCGAGTTCGATGCTCATCATGATGTAAGCTTATGCGTACTGAATTCTTAGAGACGACTGTGCGGTGTTTAAAAGAGAACTGAAGTATGTGTATAAATTGTGCGCTTCGAGACTAGGTCCAATACAGTTTTTTTTTCCAGTTAAAAATTTTACTGCTTTCCAAAAGACCAAAATTTTACCCACATTGAATGGAAAAACGCTATTAATAGAAATGTCCTCCACCTTGAGCTTGCCATAGCTTCGCAGCGCACTTGAAGCTGTATCTCCGGTTTGTTGTTGTTGGTTTGCTTGATTTTTCCTGACTTTTGATTTCGCTGTTTGTATCGAGGCTTAGCAGACCCGAACTAAGAGTGTTTAAAAATATTACCCTGGTAAAAAAAAGGATGGAGAAGTAATGTTTTTTCTAATTGTTCGAATTGTTTATATTATAATCAGACCTTAAATAATTTATTTAGAAATTTTTCAGAATTAATATTCACATGTGTTAAGAAATTGTTCAGAATTGTCTAAGCCAGTCCACAATTTTTTTCTTTCACTTGGATTTCGAACACAGAAGAGATAAGTATTAAATCAAATATAAATTTTTACATTTTTCGTCGCCTTTTTCTTGCCTTAATCGTACTTTCACATTCGCACATAGCAGTTGAAGAGCTGGTTCTTCATTTTTTCGTAGTTGAACAATTCTGAGTCTTTTACTTAGGATCTCAACACATTCTCAAACATATTTCTGGTCCAAATCGAGCCGGATTGAAATATTATTAGATACATACCGCCTTGCACCTGGAATTTATTCTATATTTTTCATCGTTTTCACAAACGATGGTTGGTTAATCAAAATCATATTTCTCTCGCTAGATCTCATGGGACTTACAACCTAGTTCCACTCAGTGATTAATTAAAATAAACTTTAGACTTCGGTGTACCGTTCTCGTTAAATTTTTTTACGCTCACGTGTTATTTTATTAGATGGTTTCATGAATTATTTGATTTGCATGCATCGTACTAAATTATTGAATTTTATTTGGGAAAATCATTTCATATGCTTTGTTTTTTAAGAAAGAACTTGCACGTCGGTTTATCAAATTTGTCCATACCTACGATCAGTTATACGTTCACACATAAAAGAATAGATAGATAGATATTTTTCAAATTTGAGCAGACTCGCTATCCAAGTTGGGAACCTTTACGGAGATAATCACCGACATTGTAACCTTAGTGGCTTAAGACTTGAAGACTTGTGGAGTGAATTTGATACTTCTTAAAGTCAAATGTATACTTTAGCAGAGAATGAGGGTTACTCTGATCCTGAACCCGACTTCGAAGAGTTCGAGTCGAAGTATCTCGTTATAAAATCGGTTTTATTTTCTTCTATTCGGGATACAAAAAAACAGAAACAATCTAAATCCAAGTCATTCCATCGCATAACATACAAATTCCTGTACAGACTCAGTCGAGCACATCTAATTCAGAAGCAGTCAACACATTGCAAACACAAAATCCTCTACAGCAACAATCGGTCACAACACACTTCATCGAAAACCTTCCAAAATTCCATATTGAACCTTTCTCGGGAAATTATCGTGAGTAGCCATCCTTTAGGGACATATTTAAGAGTTCAGTTCATAACAAAGACAACTTGTCGGCAACACAAAAATTTTATTTTCCTCTCTCATCCCTTCAAGGGCAATGCCCTGAACTTACTAAGCCATATCCCACTGCCTGACGCCACATATGAACAGGCATGGGAAAGACTAGAAAAACGGCCACGGTACATTATAAATAGTCTTTTGGAAACCATCATGAAACTTCCTTCGCTTCAGAGTTCTAACGTTGGAACTCTTCGCAAAATATCTGATTGCTTTGATGAGATTGCACTAGGTCTCAACTCTTCGAATTCTTTCGAAAGAGATGGATGATTAACGTACTTGTTAGCAAATGGGATCCAGATACTCGACAGGCTTGGTCAGCACATAGTATAGATTTTGAATATCAGACTATTTCGCAATTTTTAACCTCTCTCGAACGACTTTGTGAGCCTCTAGAATAGTGTAGAGCAAATACACGAAAGTATATTAAAAATTTGCCCGTTTTTAAAACTATGTATGTCTCGTCATCAATCCAGTGCGCAATTTGTAACTCGCTACACATGCATTCACAACATACAGAATTTGCCGCAGTGAATATAGGAACCAGGAGATAGTTGGTTAAGTCCAAGCAGCTATGTTTGAATTGTTTACGTAGTGGCCACAGTTCAGCTCGTTATCAGTCGAAATTTCGCTGTAAAATTTGTAATTGTCGACACCATTTTCTTGTTCCGCTGGTCATTTTTAAAATCAATTATAATGAAATCGCTGTAAAAAACTGTAACCAGACAGTTAGTTCGTTAGAAGCATACAAATTATAGAATTAACATATAGAGAAAAATAGAACTAAACGCCCTTAGGGCAGAAGTGAAAATGCGCTATTCGAAGTGTGCAGGTAGCCTCATAAAAAAACCAAAGTAGTAAGAGTGTAGATAGTGATACAGGCAAGACGGGCACAGATAAAGAAGCTGTTACAAGCAAATATCAGTCGTCTTCCTTAACCTATATTATAGAAAATCATAAGAAACTTGCGATTATCAGAGCCGACATTTCTTCTAGCTATCTTTCTATCGCTGGTCCATACTCGGTTTCGTGCATCAAAGTACCGTCGTGCGATACGGAAAGTTTTACAGGAAATTATTTGACATGGCTTCCTTCCGTGACATGTTCATTGCAGTATATGTTAACAACCCACAACTGTGTTCCGTACGAAAACTAAAGTTAACGCTTTCAATCTCGTTTCCAAGATTCCTTTTTATGCCGATAATTTTGATTTAGCTTGGGCGGCACTAGCTGACCAATATGAAAACAAAAGAATATTGGTCATCAATCAGCTTATCAGTTTATTCAATTTGCCTTCAATCACTCACGAATCTAGTAAGCTATTTAAAGATATTCAACGCCAAAATAATGATGCATTATCAAAACTTAAAACCCACAAAATATCAACCGAATCCTGGAACCCAATTTTGGCTTATTTGTGTTCCAATCGATTGCCGGAAACCTTGTGCGAGCAATTATTGAAATAGAAGCATTTCTTACAAACCGATATCGAGTTTTGGAAACCGTGTCAGATATTAAATACGCTGCCCAACCTGCTTCAGATATAAAGATGGGAAAATCCTCTTAACCTAATAGAGAAAAGCAACTGCATAAAACCTTTTATTCTAAGGCCTCTCATTTCCAATGTAAGCTTTGTAAAAACTCGCAACTCTTGCGGTTTTGTCCAAAGTTTACTCAAATAACTACTCAAGAAAAAATTTTTTTTTATAATCCCGCGCGCGCACCAAGGGGATATGAATACCCTTTTACTGGCTTTTTTCCAGGGCGCGGGCGGGTGGTGTAGTAGTTTGAGACTTAGGTGTATTAGGTTGCCCTGCATCTACTCATCTAATAAATTATTTTCGAAGCGTGCATACTTGTATGCAATGCAAATAACGTCATCATATATTACAAGAGTCCAACAATCAATCTTTACAGTCCCTGCTTAGCCTGTTCAAACCTTTTTCTTTTGAAATAACAATAGAGTCCTGCTAGCCACGGTCTTAGTCCATCACTTGGGAGTTATGTTTTCGTTGATCCTGCTTCAGAGTTCACTTTCATAATTAAAAGAGCACAAAGACGACTAAATCTCCCAGTGAAACCTTTTCACGCTTCTATTTCTGGCATGAAGAAAGTTGTGACAACAACCTCGTCGAGAATCTGCTCCTTTATTATAGGTTCCAAACTATAGGAAGCTGCAAAAAAAATTAATGCCATCGTATTGAAACGTCTTACAGGTGATCTTCCTTCATGCGAGATAAATCCTATGAAAATCGATGATTTAATTGATTTTTATCTGGGAGATCCCTTCTTTTACGAAAGCTCAAATGTTGATTTAGTGAAAGGTGCTGACCTATATCCTAAAATTGTAAAGCTGGGAGTCAAACACAATACTTTTGGGTCACTTACTATAGGTCAGGCACTATTGAACATAAAGATAGAAATTGTTTTTCAACAATCTTGTTTTATTATAGTGAGCTCTCTCTTCACCAACAAATAGCAGAATTTTGGAAATTGGAAGAAGTACTAGAACGTAAACCTCTTTCTCTTTCTGAACAATATTGTGAAGATCATTATGCTGATACGTCTAGCAGAGACATAAATGGTCGTTGTGTTGTTCGTCTTCCGTTCGAGCAACACATTTGAGTAATTGGAGAGACATAATATATTTCACTTCAACATATGGAAGAAGTTTATTTTTCTGAACTTATTTAAAATTATCATATCCATTAATTTTACCTTTCACACCACTCGGTAGTTTAACCTGAGAGCAGTAGTATAAAAGTCAGGGTGGTTTTTAATGCATCCAACCCGACCAGTTACGGAATCAGCTTAAACGACATCTTACATATTGGCCCTATTTTGCAAACAGACTTGATGACACTTATTCTAAGGTGGTAATTTGTATTTAATGCGGATATCGAAAAGATGTATCGCCAAGTTTTAGTACATCCTAAACATACGCCATATCAGCGAGTCTTGTTTCGTAATAGTGAGATAATAAAAAATGTGATAGTGAGTTCTGAAATGAAGACAGTTGCGTTTGGTGTCAACTGCGTACCATATCTGGCTCTGAAAACGTTACACAGTTTGGCTGATGATGGAGGGACGACTCTTCCACTCGCTTCATCTATTTCCGAAGGGACTTCTATGTCGATTACGTTTTGTCTGGAACGCATGACCTTAAAACAGCCATAGAAACTCAAAAACAATTGATCGAAGCCTTAAGAACAACAGGGATTTGTCTAAGAAAAGGACAGCAAACTGCTCTGACCTTATTGATAAATTTCTTCTTTCACATCTTTACGAGCAAGATTTACTTAAGGGACTTCTATGTCGGTTACGTTTTATCCAGAACACATGACTTTAAAACAGCCATAGAAACTCAAAAACAATTGATCGAAGCCTCAAGCTCAGCGGGGTCTTGTCCAAGAAAATGGACAGCAAACTGATCTAACCTTATTAATAAATTTCCTCTTTCAAAAGGAAGCCCAAGTCTTACCAGAACCCACGGTATTCATTGGAATGACAAATCAGATTTATTTCACTTTCTTGTAAAGCTCAATTATCTTGATTATAAAATAACAAAGCGAGCTGTATTATCCGTAAAGCTCGGTTATTTGACCTCGGAGGATGGTTACCACCAGTAATCATTACTGCAAAAATTTGGAAGGATGGGACCTCCTGGAACCAATCTGTTAAGCCCCTTACGTGTCAACGCTGGAGAACATTTTCCGAACACTTGGCTGAAATCCAATCTGTCCACATTCCTAGATGGATTCAGTACAGACCAGACACACATTCAAAACAAATTCATGGATTTTGCGACAAGTCTGAGAGCGCCCATTCTGCGGCTTTCTACATTCGTATCCATAAAGGATCTGATTGTTGGATAAGCCATCTCTTATGTGCTAAAGGCAAGGTAGCCCCTGTTCAAAGGTTATCTTTACCAAGAATGGTACTTGTGGCGCCTTAATATTTATTAAGTTGGTTGAAGGAATTCTCTCATTTGTTTTTCGACAAAGGCGATTCACTTGAAGGCAACCAGTGATTTAACAAGCCAATCGTTTTAGGAGCTTTAAGCCGTTTTATTGCACGTCGAGGTATGCCTAACATTTTTTTTTCGGAAAACGCAACGGTACAAAACTGGTTGGATCTAGTAAATTAATCGCTTACGACTTCAAAGTGTTCAAACGATCCCTTTATTTAATTGTCTCAGTGCATTATAATGATCGCAATTTTTAATGGAAATTCATTCCTCCCGGTGCACCACACATGGGTGCACTTTGGGAAGCCGAGGTTAAGAGCTTCAAGACACATTTTAGAAAGGTTGCTGCTGGCTGCAAATCCACGTTCGAGAAGTTTTCTACTTTACGTACCAATATCAAAGCCTGCCTCAATTCACATCCAATTTCCCACCTATCAGGAAACTGTGAAGATATTCTTCCTCTCACACCTAGTCAATTTCTGCGTGGTGGACCTCTGTCGGCGACCCCTGAAGCGAACTTTATTGGCTCTTCCTTAAATTGCGTAAATAAATGGAAACAATTAAAAATACTTCACCACCTGTTTTGTAGGAGCTGGAAAAACGAATATCTTTTAGAGCTCCATAAACGCCACAAATGGAAGCATCCACAGCAAGATGAATTGTTGGTGATCAGAGATGAAAATCTCCCCCCAAACGAGTTGCGCTTAGGTCGCGTTCTTAAAGTATATCCGGGAATTGACAATAAAGTTCGCATTGCAGATATTCGAACCCAACAAGGTATAATTAGACCACCAACTGTCAAACTTTGTGCACTATTCCCAGGGTAGATACATGCTTATATATAGATATTTTCGTTTCTCTTTTCAATAAATTCTTTTCAATTTTATAATTAAAATTTATCAATATGCACTGGTTTGAGATAATATGTTCACTTAATTTATATACATTTCACTTAAATATTCTGAATTGATTTCAATATTTTGTTTACTTAAAAGCAAGGACATTAATTGCGCTTAGAGTTTTGCAGAACGTATAGCTGTAAGCCGGCCGATAATGTTCGCGCAAGAAGTAGTAAATGTCCTTAAATCCTATTTCATTAATGCATTAATTTATATCTTTGAGTTTTAGACATGAATAGTAAGTTATCGCTCTAAAACTTCCAAATTCACCATACTAAGTTTTATTCTGTTCAGTTTTTTTTACCTCTTATCATATTAATATCCGTCTCTTCTGTTATCAACCTTCAACGAGGTAAGTCCTCCAAAAAGAAATGAAGCAGCTATTAACCCATCATAAACCACGTTTTATTTTTTTCTTTATATCAACCTTCGTTGGAGAACATTCTACCAGCGGTTCAAGTGCTTATTCCATTCGCATCCGCACAATAGGTCTGTAGCTATATGGCTCACTAGGGTTTCTCTTTTAAAAATTTAAATTACCATAGATGCTTTGAGAGCATGTGAAAATTTTCCACGTTCAAAACTTTTCTTGTAATGGAAGCTTACTCACTCAACTCCTCTTCCGTCCTTTTAACATCTCTCTTCATAAGGTTTTTCGTTCTAACGAAATTCAAACCATTATCGCTGTAAAGATGTCCCGTAACCACTCGATTGATGATGAATCGTTGAAGAGTTATGTTACATTGGTCCAGTCTCAGATCGTGTAAAAGCTCATTCTACATATCTCTAAGCGTGAGGTAGGTGAAAATTGTGCCATATCTCTTCACAGTGCTTCTTCCTAATTTGGCTAAGAGCGGCCCAAAACAGTCAACTCCGACATGGATGAAGGGCTTTGACTCAAATGATAAGCGGGCTTCAAGTTATCTTTGGCACCACAGGAACTGCTTTAAAATTTTTTCATGTGTTGCACCTGGATTTCACTCGCTGAACCACAAAATAACACAAGCATGCTCGCAGATGTCTGAGATGATTGTCTCCGTCCTAATGTGCATATTACGGATAGCAAAAAAATTCTACCCGATGCAACCACAATGCCCCTCGCCCTTAGCGCAGCAACTTTTGAGGGAAAGGAGTCATTTTGAATCTTCCGAAACAGCCACTGTTCTCTTTTACCAGGCGATGTCTCTAAAACGAAGTAATAAGACTCGAACCACAGAAGGCCATCTCGATTTGACATCTAGGCTTTAACTCACTGAAAGTATTAGAGGAAGGCGCAATCTATATTTCATGCAAAAGAAAAGAACAGAAATAAGGAATGTCTTCGCCTATCAGGTCGATGGAAGATTTTCCGGGTGTTACTGGCCACTCCCCGATCGGCTGCCTTCGGTCCTTTAAACCATCTAGCATCGGAACTTCCTACCGTTAGACCGCTTCACCTTGTTGCATCATCAGCGACATTATCACTGTACCTAACATGGGGCTCCCGCCAAATTATCAAGGCTTCGCCCATCAATTACGTTGTCTAATATGAAGTGTGGGTCTTATCCTAACGGTTTTATCAGTTACAAGCAGCCTATGACCGGTCATAGGTCCTGTTGGTGGCAGGACCACCGATAGGCCCTACCAGATCCTTAAACACGGTACAATGGGAGTCAGGAGCCGCCTGGATTTCGGTTCGGGCCTGACTTGAAGAGGA
This sequence comes from Volucella inanis, assembly GCA_907269105.1. Lineage (NCBI taxonomy): Eukaryota > Metazoa > Arthropoda > Insecta > Diptera > Syrphidae > Volucella > Volucella inanis. The sequence continues at coordinate 9,594,318 of OU026158.1, forward strand.
AGGCCCCCTTGTGGCAATGTCATGGTGTCTGTGGCTTAAACCTAAAGTTGCGGGAAGGATCTTTAACCCAATTTGGAGTTGAAAAGTTGGGTGCTGTGACCCTAAGATCAGCAAGAGGTTTTAGATCGGCTTCGACCCATACCAAGTGTGGATCTTGTGCCTCCAACACAAGTACTACTTTAGTATACTTTCTGTAGGAAATACGACTGTGGACAGGCGTATCCTTGTTCCCATGGATGTATGGGCGTCCCGTGGACTTAAGTTTACACAACAGGCGTTCACGTAAACCATTTGTACCTTACATAGAACCACAGGTGGGGAGAAGATAACTCCAAAATCTTACCAACTCGAATAGTCACAAAAATTGGAAATTTAAATTTTGAAGAATTAATGCAGGGTCGGAGAGGAAAATTGTCTCATCCAAGCGTATAGTGCGTGACTTTTTAACCATGGCTGCCAAACGCATACCTAGACCCCTCACCTCTGCTGCTTGGATATACTTTACAGAAAAGTTCAGCATGAAAAATCTTAACGAACTGCAAAGAGGTAGGCGAACATCTCGGGTCAAGCATCATGATTTGCATTATGAACACATTGGGCACTCGAGAGGTATCGATGTCTCTTCAAAGCAGACGTTGGCATTGTGGGTTTACTTCGCTAATCCTGATACGCGGAAACTTTTCCTTCACGTTGGTATTCATATCTATTGTACTTTCTCGGAACTTGAAAAGACCAGCGTGAAGTGGCACTGAATTGTTTGGGTCGCTTAGAAGACAAGTGTTAAGACTCAACACTTCAACGTGAGCGACAACATCGGAAATGACCCTCGGCTTAAATGAGAACTTGTTTGGACTCTCAACGATGAATATTGGGGCGTACCATACTCTCTCCCATTGTCTTTTGAGTTCCTCATCAGAAACCGTCCGTGAGTAGCCTTGGGGAACCAACGTCCAAAACATTGAAGATTCTGCCTCATCCTCCATCCCAACGCTCAATTACAACGACATACCAGCTGTCAGCTTTTTGGAAAAAGCCTATCTCCTTGCTGCACAATTTGCGGCCGGCTCAACACTTCCAGATTGTGCCTTGTCACCGCCTACACTTGACTGTGTCGATGGGATGAATCCACTTTCGCATTCGTGTAGTAGCAAGAGTGCTTAAAAATCTTAATATACACACATTTGTTGGTCCAGATGGTGTATGTCCCCTTCTTCTGAATAGGTGTTCTTCCTCGCTGGCAAAACCACTCCGTAAGCTTTTTCATCAATCCTACACTTTTGGAGCAAGCAGATGGAAAGCAGCATCGCCCCTAAACAAGGAGAATCTTCTTCTTTCTTCTCCGACAGACACATTAAAATTACGTCCCTTCTTTCCAAGTTCATGGGAACGATGATAAGCCTACAGCTCACGAAATATCTAGAAACACGAAAACTACTCAATGACCGGCAGTACGGTTTTCATAGTAGCAGGTCTCTGGTGATCTGATGGCATGTCTCACTGAAAAGTGGAGTCAAAGCCCACAGCAATCTGGCTAAAGCAAGGTAGTTACATTTGACGGAGTCTGGTATCAGGCTCTTTTGTCGAATGTGAGTACTTTTGAGGTCGACGACTCTCTTCTTCAATGGATTCAAAATTACCTTTCGGAACGTTCAATTCAAGTTATCCTGGATGGTTTCAAGTCTGGTTTTCACAAAATAAATGCTGGTGTGCTCCAAAACTTCATTCTGTGTCCGACACTCTTTTTAATTTTCATAAAGGATCTCTTATCTACTACTTCTAGTCCAATATATTCCTTTACAAACGACAGTACTCTCTGCTTTTCATATTTGCACCCGGATTCACTTAGAATCCGGATCGGAACGGCTGCGTAGGTTAAGCTCATCAAATTTTGATATAAACAGCATAACCAATTAAGGAACTACCAACAGAGTGGAACTCAATGCTTCAAAAACGCAATGCTGTCTGCTGTCGTTAAATCGAAATTTAACTACCCAGCCATTATCCATAAATGTTACTTGCATCTCGAAACCAAATAACTTTCCATTCTTAGTATATACGTCATTGGCACCTTATGTTAGAATGACCACATATTCGATGTCGTCAAAAATGCTGTTTCCTCAAGCGATGTAAGAAATGTTTCATCCCCACTGATTTAGCCTTAATATTTTAGGCATTAATCTGCGAAAAGTTGAAGTTAACATCTGGTCAGGTGCTTCTCGAAGGTTTTAGATAATATTTAAGATCGTGCGATAAAACTCATAAATGATACAAATATCAATTATATTAGTTGACACCCATTAACAACAACGTAATGTTTCCTGTCTTTCTTTATTTTATCACTATTTTCACCACCAGTGTTCCATAAATATTTCAAGTAGCATTCCCCCCCTTCAAACCTTCAACCGTTAGATCCTTCTTGCTATGAATGTTAATCAGTGTACCCTCAAGCCCGTTTTCGAACGTACTCCGAAACATCGTGATTCCCTCTTTAGCCGTACAACTCGCTTTTGGAATGCCCTGACGAGCTCTCTATTTTCTATTCATTATACGAGTAACTAACAACCGTTTAAAATCAATGTATAGGGTTTTCTAATAACGACTTGACAACCTTTTTTTTAAATAAAAGACAAATCATTTGAGATATTTCAAAAACTTTATTATTGACTTGAAGTACAATCAAAACATTTATGAACGGATCTTGCCTTCGTTCATATGGCCACAGCGGGCACGTTTGCAGCGGTTGATTCGTTGACCCAATTTTCAACGACTCGGCCACACATTTCGGCCGAAACCTATTTCGCGTTCAATGTTAGCTCTGAGCTCTGCCAACGTCGTCGGCGAGATGGCATAAACCAATGACTTAACGTAGCCCCACAGATAATAGTCAACGGCGTTAAATCGCACGAATGAGGCGGCCAATCGATTGGCCCACGTCTTGAGATAACACGCCCACCATACTTACTCTTTAATAAATCGATTGTAGCATGTGCTGTGTGGCTTGTGCCACCATCCTGTTGAAACCACATGTCGTCCAAGTCCATATCTTCCAATTCGGACAAAAAATAATCGGTAATCATGGCGCGATAACGCTGACCATTCACAGTGACGTGACGATTGTTATCGTCGACGAAAAAATATGGCCCAATAACGCCGCCGGCATGCAAACCGCACCAAACAGTTATTTTTTGTGGATGAAGTGGTAGTTCATGAAGCACATGTGGGTTTTCACCGGACCAATAACGGATATTTTGCTTATTGACTAACCCATTGGGCCAAAAATGAGCTTCGTCACTGAAGATGATTTTGCGACTCCGAATATCTGTAGAAAATTTCTATAATTTGCAGACGTTGCTCGTTAGTGTACTTTACCATAATGAAAATGTTGAGTTTACTGAATAAATTGACAGCGACAGTTGATGATAAGTGAAAGAGTGCGTTCACAAATTAAATTCGAAGTTGTTAAGTCCCTATTGGAAAACCCTATACATCGGTATTTCACTTTTCTTCGTACTTTATTTTCCTTCACCCACGCTGTGTTAAAACTTTTAAAGGGTACTTAAATCCATTGAGCGCGCGCTGACTATAAAAAAGCTCCTTCCGTGCTAATGGATAAGACGTCTTCTTCAAATATCGTTCTAGGCTTGAGCAGACCTCAACGCCAGGGATAACTGTCCAGATTTTTCACCACAGAAGACCTATCTCGTATCCCTTTTTGACACGTTTTAAAGTTTTTCGCATAATGTTCATCGCGCGGACATCCTTTTGGCTGATTTAATTCCTCCTAGAAGCTTTCACACCAAAATCTTATAGAGAACTGATAACAGTCCCCTTAAATGGTGATATGTCTGTTGCAGCTCTTTGTTGACAATCTTGAGAACAAGTTTCTAGCGGCTTCGAACTCCGGACACTGAAGGCAACGTTCTTATAGACTCTTCGTGTCGCAAAACTGCTTTCATCCCCTGGAGATTCAAGTCCTCAGCAACACCTGAGAGACCAATCTCGTCAAAAGAGTTCCTTTCCATCATTGACAGAGATGAGCCATCGTCTAAGAAAGCACAGGATCGATTACCCGTCTATTCGCTCTAAAGATAATAAACGACGCAATCTTGAACACCACATATGGATTTACGTCCTCGCAATTTCTTGGTCTCTTTCAATCACCGCTGCTTGTACGCCGGCTTCCAACAAGAAATTCTCGAATGCACCTAAACCTTTGCCCTATGGGACGTGCTCTGGCATGGGGGTAGAGTCGGCTGACCTGCAATCACCCTTTGGGAGAAACATGATATTTTGAAGTTATCTGGTTCAAAATTCGCAAAGAATAACTCCACCATATTTTGCACCGGTCACAGCTAACCATGTGTTCAACGCCTGGCGACACTGCCTGGCTGTGCAATTGTGACTTTTTTTTTCATTTAATATGAATTTTTATTTGATTAAATTCAATAACTCTTACATGCTATACAAAAAAAAAAAACTCTTAAAATTTAGTTTAATTAACTTAAAATTATCTTATTCTTACTTACTGGCCCCATGCCCCATTAAGTTAAACCTAACAATTAAAATTTGTATTTCGACGTTTCGTACATTTGATTTTGATGTTATTTTGTATTAAACAGAAATAAAACTAAGAAAATAAACTGAGTAAATTGACTTATTTTTTTTTATCATCTTTTAAAACTTGAAACTAGAACTTAAAAACTACCTCTACACTATTCTTAATCTACTTAGGCTACTTAAGCTACATAAGATTATCTTATCATTTAGGTATTATTTTTTTTTTGTGAGAAGAAGTTACCCGAAGGTTACACATCTCTTTGTTGTTTTAAAATTTTTTTTGTATTTTTGTTTTTTGTATATTTGTATATACAATATATATATATATATATACAATATATATATATATATATATATACATTTTTTCCCTTAAAACTATACTAATCCTACCAAAATCTAAATCGTCTTGTACACTTCCTGGAAAGTCGCTCCTATAGCTTCGACCTTCTCCTGCGGATCTTCGATCACAAAGAAGTCATCATCCTCAATAGCCTCATTTGGATCTATCTGATTTACTATGTCTATCAGTAAACTGTCAGTACAAGGTCTTCAGTCCTAAGAGTTGTCTACTTTTATGTCGGTGAAGTGCGTCAAAAGTTCCGTTGCGGAATAAGTCTTCGTTGTCAGTGTATTGATACTGAGGTATCGTTTTGTCCATAGTCCTTTTAATTGTCTCGTTCATTAGTTTTAGATACCCGTCAATTTCCTCGTTTGACAGATTTCTGTTTGACGGTGGGTAGAGCGAATTTGAGGACAGTGCTCTTGTCAGCGTCCTGGAGAAGAGTGTCCAACGCCCTCTACTGTAGTTGTAGGAATGCCTTTGAGCAAATTCATCTAATTCCGCATTTTCGTTCGAAACGGTTATTTCGGTACTTAGACCGCAATGGTCACTGCCATACACAAAAGTGCGTAGACAGTTTATAGTATGTTGAGTCGTGCCTGTCAGTTCTATACGTGTGTCAAACAACATGAGATCCTAATAGGAGCCGTGTCTGGGAAACGACGGACTATCCGTCGCTTTTAGGCTGAGTCTATACATCACACTGTGTTGACCCCACCAATTGAATAGTAGGTTTCCTCTAGTGTTTGGTGTATTATTTCCCCAATCGCTACGTTTGGCGTTGAAATCTCCGCCGATAATGAAATAGTTTTCCTCCAATTTATGTGTCAGAAATAGAAAAAGTGTTTTGAGCTCTGAGATGAATAGGGTGGATTGAGTAGCCTTAAGTGCATAAGCTGACACCATGTATAACCGCTTTCCACTACGGAGAGGGATATACATGATGCATGCTTCTAGCACCTGAAGCCTACGCACTACACGACTGTATATTCTTTTAAAACGTACACCTTTTCTTAGGAAGATTGCAACGCCTCCTCCTTGTATGGAGTTGGGTCGATTTCCTCGCATAATTTTGTACCTTCTGTGCTCCATTTTGTGTCTTTTGGTTAGCTTAGTTTCGTAGAAAGATTACACACAACCCTTACAGAAATATATATAATAGACTTACTCTATAAAAAAGACGAGAACACAGACTCACTACTGAACACAAAGAGAAACGAAAGGAAACTCTTCAACCAAGCACAACCCTTACGAACTGTTCTTTGCCCGGCCCTACAGGTTTAGGAAAACCCTTGATTTCTCAAAAGAACACGAGTACCTTGAAAAGCTAAACGAATTCCTCTATGAACTATATCCAAAAATTCAAGAAATAGTAAAGAATATTACTGATGCAAGGGAAAAAAAAGGTAAACCAATCGAGAACAACCCCGGAACACGTAGTTGAAGGCAAACCAGTCTTTAGAAAAGAAGCTAGACGCAACAAACTAACACTAAGATTCTCGAAACATATAGCAAAAAGAAATAAGAAAATATGAATCATTACAAATGAAAACAAAAACATCCATAAATGTAAATTACAAAAAAAAACAAATAAAAAAATAAGTATATATACTATAAATAAAAAAGTATATAGCATATATATAAATATATATACATCTAACTTTAAGCATTAACTAAGTTGCAACACTTATTTAACATTGAAACGAGTCCACTAACCTCTCCCAAAATACTTATACTAAAACATTCAACCACCTTCTTTCACTGCTAACCTATGTTACAGTATGCCACTCGCTGCCACTCAACGAATAGAAATTTTTAACATTCTCAAACAGCATAGCATATTACCCCTCCGACTAGGACCATCTAGATACATCACTAGCTCCAAAATTAATAATAATAAATCTCTATGACTACAATAACAACACAGAAGATATCACTAACTCTCACCATCTCTTCCAAAAACATACTAATATCAATAGCTCGTTCCAAACAACAAAACTAAAAATCGAAGAACTGAACAGAAGACTCCTAACATTATATCCCCTTAAAACAAACAAACGCGGACTGATTAACGGATTAGGCTCCGCAATTAAGTTAATAGTAGGGAATATGGATGCATAAAATTAATGACTAATATAATATAGTATTAATACCAACATTAACGATTTAGCAAATTTGTTAGAAAAGGAACATATACTAACCTCTCAAATGATTAAAAGATTTAAAAATACATAAGTAACCGCATTAATACAGAGCAAAACAACATAGAAAACCTCCTCAAAAATACAGCAAATAAAAAAATACTTACAAACATACAATATTTTAACTAACTTAATTTCAATATCGACCTATTAACTAATCATCTCTCAAATATAGCGAAAGCAATAGTACTTAGTAAACTAAATTTAATTCTCAAACTTTTATTGGGTATATATATTTTTTTTTTCAAAATTTGAACATTTATTCAAAGTGTTGCCCATCTGAAGCTATGACTTTTTCCCATCTTTCTGGCAATTTGTAGACCCCATCCCAAAAGAACTGCGCCGGCTTGGCAGCGAAGAATGAATCAAGCCAATTGTTGATATTCTGCTCTGATGTGAACCGTATTTCAGTGAGGGCGTTCTGCATCGACCGGAACAAATGGCAGTCAGAAGGGGCAAGGACTGGGCTATAAGGCGGGTTGTGTAAGACTTCCCATCCACTGTTTTCCAAATAGTTCTTAACCGGAATAGCAACGTGGGGCCGAGCGTTGTGATGAAGGAAAATTATTGCCTCGTATCTGGTCGCATACTCCAGGCGTTTTTCGGCTACTGCTCTCTTCAAACGGATTAAATGTGTTCAGTAGCGTTGTCCATTGATGGTTTCACCCGGTTTTAGCAGCTCATAATAGAGCACACCCATCTGATCCCACCAAATACAGAGCATTACCTTCGCACCATGGATATTCGGCTTTGCCGAACGTTTGGGTGGTTGGCCGGGTTTTACATATGATTTCTTGCGCTTGGGGTTGTCGTACTGGATCCATTTTTCATCACCAGTAACAATCCGATGCCACTTCCTTTTGTGGCGTTCTAGCAGCATTTCGGACATGCAAAACCGCCTTTCGAGGTCTCTCAGCTTGAGTTCATGTGGAACCCAATTTCCTTGCTTTTGAATATATCCAGCTGCTTTTAAACGCTTTGAAATTGCTGCTTGAGTGACACCTAACGATTCTGCGAGGTCTTCTTATGTTTGGCAACAATCTTCATAGAGTAATGCTTCCAGTTCTTTATCTTCAAATTTTTGGCTGCCCAGGATATTTATCGTCTTCCAAGCAAAAATGACCACTTTTAAATCGTGCAAACCACTTTTGGCACGTTCGCTCAGCTAGCGTACGTTCACTATAAACTTCCACCAAAATACGATGGCAGCAGTTTTCTTCATATTAAAGTAATGAAGAAGAACTCCCCGCAAAAACACTTTTTCAGGCACAAAGTTCGACATATTTGAGTGAAAAAAAATTATTGTTGTTTACACTTCAAATGAGTGACATATACTGAAATGACGCACAATGACAGTAGCTTTCCAACGCATGTTTCAATGGAATAATACAAGTTACGACATCTCTAAGCAAACCGCAAATTAATTAATTAATTAAGTTATAGACCCATCACTTACATATGATGAATTATATTATGAGTATATGAATATTATTTCCGTACATAATATTGCATATAGAAATGCTACGTAGGTTGTAATTTGCGACAACTCATGATTTAGGAGAGCTGATAGTAGGTTCATTCGGATATGTTCGTTTAAAAAGGTTTGCGTTTTTGTAACGAATATATCGTGGGCCTTTTATACAGTGCGAAAATCTTCGAAATTGAATAGTCGAGTATTTGGACATTTGCCATTATGGTTTTTATAAGAAGTCTGTGGAGGAAAATCTTCTTTCCAGATTCAGTTCTATTTGTAGTGGGATGATTTTATTTCACGGTTTCTTTTTGATATCTGACAATAAGCTTGGAACCATGAGGCTTGTTGTTCTTCACGTTTACAATTTGTTCTCCTTCGTAATCCTTGAGTTATGAATACTAGGTGGAGCGAAAAGTAACCGCCTTCATCACCAGAATGCGCTGCTACTGCAAAAAAGGTTATGATGCCTTGAAGTCCGTTCATATTTTGGAAGACATGCCAAATTTCAGTGCGATACTGTCTTTAGTTTTGTTTTGACAGCTGATTGTTGTTGACGTGTTTGGCATCATGTTGAGTATGGACAAAAACGGTTTTCGTTTTCTCATAAAACATTATTTTTTGAGAGGCAAAACGGCGAAGGAAACAAAAGAAAAGTTGAATGAGCGCACACGCAATACTTTGGGCAAGATTCCGCGTATGAAGAAGTTATCCTGCCGCTGGGTGCTGCTCGTACTCACTCCTGACCAAAAACACGAACGCGAGAGCACTTCGAAAGAGTGCTTGGGCTTGCAGATGCGGAATAGGGCAGGTTTTTGGTGTCGATTGGTAACTGTTGAGCACCAGAGAACAGAATGAGTGCCCGGCAATCGACTGAAGCCGGCACAAGTGCTCGAAGCGGCCGAGGGAAGCTCGATGGGTCCGAAAGTTTATGTCGTCGGTTTTCTGGGATTGTCATGGCATACTCTTCGTGGACTCCCTCGTAAAAGGAAAAACAATCAACAGAGAGTATTACTGTGCATTATTGGAGCGATTGAAGGCTGAAATCGCTGCAAAACGGCCTCACATGCAGCACGACAATGCACAATGCGCACAAGACTATCGTAACCATGATTAAAATCAATGACTTAAGGCTCCAATTGCTGTAGCGTCCACCGTATTCGCCTAATTTAGCTCCCTCGGACTATTATCTCTTCCCAAACTTCAAAAGATGGCTCATCAATAAAAAAATCAGCTCACGCGAGGAAGTCATCGACGCCATGGAGGAGTATTTTGCAGACCTTCCGGAAAAAAACTATTTTTAGGGCGGGAGCAAGAAGTTGGAAAATCACTGGTATATGTGTATTTCATTCCCAAAAAGGTTACTTTTCACCCCACCTAGTATGTGTCGTAAACCAAAATAAAATGATGTGTTGCAAACGTTGAGAATTGTTAGCGTTAGGGTAATAAAATTCTAAAAAAAAATAGGAATAGTTGATATAATTTTATTTTCTAAGAAAGAAGTTGATAATTCAAAATAAATATATATGTATGTACAGAACTTACGGTTTTCCTAACCCCGCCCCAACAGTGAACGCTATCACTATACACCGAATCTTGCCAAATGTTGAATCACTGAAAATAGTATAGTATTGTATATATCGAATCGCTTACACTAGGATATTACTGACTACACGCCATTGCTCTCTAGGGTTAGATCTATTTTCTAAAAATTTACGGCAATAGCATTTAATTTTTTGTTTATCTATTAGGTTGCGTACATTCATTTGTAGTTCTTTGTACTTTTGATTTATTAAAGGCTGGTTTAGATTATTCTTTTTCGAGGAGTAAAAATTATTTATTCCCTAATTTTTAGGATATTATCCGTAATCCAAGACTTTATATTTTTAATCTTAATATTTTGTTTGTGTTCACTGGAGCAAGTTTCAATAAAGCTGTTAATTTTTTCCAAAAATTACCGAAAAGGCCTATAAGAGACTGACACAATTGTTTTGAATAATTAATTTTTTGTATTGTATGTGTTTGCTATCAACAATCTTGGAGGCAGCAAATGATTAACTTTTAATCAAAACGTCTTAAAGACCAACGTCGATGACCGATGACTTAACTAAAGTTAAGCTCAAAAACAAAAAGATGAGCATTAAGCGTATTTCTGGACCTAAGAAAGATATGGTCAATGCACAAAGAGGAATTATCAGTAGTTATTGTTGGTATATTAACACAAAACTGAAAACCCATTGAAGGAAGCATCATCAGTTGCCCTTTGAAGGTTCAGAATATCAATATTTTGAGTTTTAGGCAATGCAACCGGCACTTTTCATATCTTGGATACACCATTCAACATCATCTTTGAATGAATTTTTCACAGAAAACACTATAGTATATCTCCCGCTGCATACCATACTTATCATTGCACTTTAGATATGCATTATAGCCCGGTATAGAAAATTTACTTATTTCGTTTTTAAATAAGCAAATTACTGTTAAAACTATAATTTGAGGCAATGTACTTTCTTTCTTTCTTTTTTTTCAAATAGGCACAAGGGATTTAATGTACCCTTAAGATGTTTGCACATAGCGCGGGTGAATGCAAGTTAAGGAGGGAAAGAGAGATATTAATGTGCGTAGGTTTTAAATGTTTGCAAGGGCATTCCATAAGTGAGCTGTACGGCTTAGGAAAGAATCACGATATTTCAGAGTACGTCCGAATATGGGCTTGAGGGTGTACTGATGTTCAAAGTTTGAACGGACGGAATGCCAATGGCAATTTCATAAGATTTTGCTGTCTGGGTGTAAAATAGGAAGAGCTAATGTGTCAGTTAGTGGAAGTGATTGTGAAAGCCCAGCAAATAGTGAACAAAGATACACCCGAAATTAGAAATAGTTTAGGTTGACTAGTAATGGCTGAAGTACCAATAGCAGTTTTGACATCTTTCATTCCCGTTTTCAACAGCAGTAGTGAAGATCTGTTCAGCTTTATTGACGCATGTAATGATGCAATACAATCACAATCACTCCAAAGTGCACAACATCTTTTACGAATTGTTCCTTAGCCTACTTGAGATGTGTAAGTAATGTAGAATAAGCAAAATTGTAGTTTTAAGGTAAAATTAATTTAAATAAAGTTAAGTTCGTTGAAATAGTTGTGTTGTTATTGACTTTCCCCCACCAGTGGTAAGGTCGCAGAATATTCTTAAATAAACAGGAGTGTTTCCAAAGGCCTATGAACAAAGTGTTGTCTGGATTGGAAGACACCAAGTATTTTGTGTATCTTGATGTCATCGTTGTATACGGCCAGGTCTAACAGGAGAACAATCAGAAACTAATCGAGGTTCTAGAGCAAAAAAGGCTGCAAACTTAAAATTGCAGCCTGACAAATGTAAATAGAAGTGCGAAGGAATTTTAATATCAAGGACAAATTGTTACCGATAAATGCGTAAAGTCGGATCAGAATAAGATAAAAATTATAGTCGAAATGCAGGCACCGATTATTGCGAAAGGAATCAATTCCTCTTTCTAGGTATGATAGGTTATTATGGAAAATTTGTTCAGAATTTCAGCAAAATAGCAGACCCGTTAAATAACTTCTATAGAAAGACATAGAGTTTCATAGAGTACATAGCAGCAAGCAGTTTTTGAGAAGCTGAAGAATTCAGTTACCAGCTATCTTATTTTATATTATAGTATCCAGGCTATACTAAAACGTTTTAAATAACAACTGACGCATTAAACACCGGAATGGGAGCAGTTCTTAGCCAGAAAATCAATGGAAGAAATCTTCCGATTCAGGACGCTTAATAAAGCAGAGCAAAGTTATAACGCAATAGAAAAAGAATGTTTATCAGTAGTTTGGGCAACCAAACAATTTAGTGCCTACATATGTAACATGGTAGGAAATTTATCAAACAAACCGATCGCTGACCATTGAATTGGTTGTTTAATGGTAAGGAGCCTGGTTCAAGACTAAATAATATAGATGGAGACTAAAGCTAGAAAAATTTGAATACGAGATTTGGTACAAGTAAAGAGGCGAAAATGTTGTCGCTGATGAACTGTCACGAAACGTAAGAATGATGGAAGCAAAGAAAAGCGTAGACGCAGAATCATTTGAGAAAGTCGACGAAATAAGTGATGACATGATTAGAAGCATACTGATACTGCAGAAAATACTAGTAGTGCGGAGATAAGTGTGGCAGAAAATTAACATGAAAAGTACGAATTTAACAAAACGCGTAGGGAAATTTTCGTCTAAGAAGAAAGTAAACGAGTTATGTCCGAAAATCATATTGGGCTTTTAGGGGGGCATAGAGGTCAAAAGGCGACTTATGCAAGCATAAAAAATAGGTTCCCTTAGAAAGGGATGCAAAAAGACGTTAACAATTATGTAAACAATTGCGAACACAGTCAATACGAAAAAGTACTTCGAAAACTGAAACCCCATGAAATTGATTTCTACCTCTGATAGAATATTTAACAAAATTTCTATGGACTTAATAGCGCCATTAACAGAAATAGAAGAAGGATACAAATTCGGGTTCACAATTTAGAATGGCCTTTTGAAATTCACACAAATTTATACCACTTAGATTAAAAGAAATGAATCTTAAATAAATTTTAACAGACAACGATAAAGAATTTTGCAACGAATTATTACGTAAAATCTTTAACAAGAAACATGAGTTCACTGTAGGTTAGTCGAATATCTCAATACCACAGGTAGGGAAATAGGTGATGAGGCCAACTAGAACGAAAAAGTGCCTTTTGCAAGTTTTAGTTACAACACGACAATACACGGTACAACTGGATATACACCGAATGGTGTGTGGAAAACGTGCAAATCAACAAAAGAACGATGTTTGACTATTTTGATCAACTAAGCAAGTTACTATCAAGTAGGACAAAAAATTCTTGTTACAAACGTTGTAAAGGGAAATCTAGTAACCAGATTTAAAGAGCCACAGGAAATTTTAGAAGTTAATAGTGACTACGTTATAGCCAAAGTTGGAAATAAGAAGCTAAAATATAATAAGAGTAATGACAGACCTTACTTTTCAGAATTACGAGTGTGCTCTGACTCACGTTCAAGGAGTAGAAACGTCAGAGTCACAAGTAAAAATAGTAACACGTCTTTGTTAAAATAATTTTAAAGGATATGTTAAAGAAATAAGTAGTACCTAAATCATAGTAGATATATGAGAATAAGAAAAAAAATTAGGAATACTTAAAAATATTGTAAGCGCCATAAACGAAGCATGTTTAAGCCATTGAGTAGACTGCAAACGATAATAAGCCAACAAAGTTTGAAGATGTAGAACTGGAAGCATTACTCTATGAAGATTGTTGCCAAACACAGAAGAGCTCGCAGAATCTTTGGGTGTCACTCAAGCAGCCATTTCAAAACGTTTAAAAGCAGCTGGATATATTCAAAAACAAGGAAATTGGGTTCCACATGAACTCAAGCCGAGAGACGTCGAAAGGCGGTTTTGCATGTCTGAAACGCTGCTGGAACGCCACAAAAAGAAGTCATTTTTGCATCGAATTGTAGCTGGTGATGAAACATGGATCCATTACGACAATCCCAAGCGCAAAAAATCATATGTGAAACCCGGCCAACCAGCCAAATCAACGGCAAAGCCGAATATCCATGGCGCGAAGGTATTTGGTGCGATCAGATGGGTGTGCTGTATTATGATCTGCTAAAACCATCAATGGGCAAAGCTACCGAACACAATTAATCCGTTCGAAAAGAGCAGTAGCCGAAAAACGCCCGGAATATGCGACCAGACACGAGGCAATAATTTTCCATCATGACAACGCTCGACTCCACGTTGCTATTCCGGTTAAGAACTATTTGGAAAACAGTGGATGGGAAGTCTTACCCCACCCGCCTTATAGCCCAGACCTTGCCCCTTCTGACTAGCATTTGTTCCGGTCGATGCAAAACGCCCTCACTGAAATACGGTTCACATCAGAGCAGAATATCAAAAATTGACTTGGGTTGCCAAGCCTGCGCATTTCTTTTGGGATGGGATCCACAAATTGCCAGAAAGATGGGAAAAAGTCATAGCTTTAGATGGGCAATACTTTGGATGATACTATTTTACATTTTTTTCTTAAATAAAAGTTCAAATTTTGAAAAAAAAACGCACGAATTAAATTACATACCCAATAAAATAATGAAATTACAAATAAAGTAAATAACAAAATTTTATTATTGCAAATTTAAATTAAACAGGTAATAGATATTAAATTATATATTTATTTAAAATGGTGTACTTCACTCTAGGATAATTGAACCTTTGCAATTACTAGAAGAATTAAAAACTTAAATATTGATGATTTTCTTATTTTAGAACCCGTAACAGAAAATTTTTTATTATTATCAAGGGAACGATACAAATTAATTTTTAGGGTCCGGGATTTAACGCCGGGGTTCTATGCCCATGTGCCGTGTTTTGTCAACAGCACGCGGAGTACTGAGTTCCCATGTGGTTCCCCACCTACGGACTTACCGCGCCCAACACTGCTTTGATCTCATTGATCTAGTGGGAACCGATGATTTCAGTGTGGGGCCTCGCCACAGACTAACAGAAAATTATTCGAAGATTCTGAAAGAAAACGATATTAAAACTTGTATAAAGAATAAAGACATTGTTGTACTTTTTTTTAACCCCTATTATAATAGAAAAAAATTTTGATTTAAACAAGATCTGTACCACAAGTAGTAAAAAACGGAATCATTTTAATTGAAACAACAAACAAGTTTTTAATTATAAGCAAAGATAAATAGCATTATACCTTAAGAAAAAAAATTGAAGATTGTAAAGGGATAGATGAAACTTTTATACTAGGTGGAGTGAAAAGTAACCTCCTTGACCGCCAGAATGCGCTGCTACTGCAAAAAAGGTTATGGTGCGTTGAAGTCCTTTCATATTTAGACAGACATGCCAAATTTCAGTGCGATACTGGCATCATGTTGAGTATGGACAAAAACGATTTTCGTTCTCTAATAAAACATTATTTTTTGAAAGGCAAAACGGCGAAGGAAACAAAAGAAAAGTTGAATAAATGTTGTGGGGCTAATGCTCCGTCAGATTACACCGTCAAATATTGGTTTCGACATTCTCGGATTCTGGGATTGTCATGGCATACTCTGAGTGGACTACCTCGAAAACGGAAAAACTATCAACAGCGAGTATTAGTGTGCATTATTGGAGCGATTGAAGGCCGAAATCGCTGCAAAACGGTCTCACATGAAGTGAAAAAAAATTTTGTTTTTGCAAGACAATGCACTAGCGAACAAGAGCATCGCAACCCTGGCTAAAATCAATGAATTACGCCTCCAATTGCTGTCGCATCCACCGTATTCGCCGGATTCAGCCTATTATCTCTTCCCGAACCTCAAAAAATGGCTCATCAATAAAAAATATAGCTCACGCGAGGAAATCATCGATGCCACGGAGGAGTATTTTGCAAGGGACTATATTAAATAAAAAAAAAACATTTAAAAAAGTTTTTTTTTCCATTCCCAAGGAGGTTACTTTTCACCCCATCTTGCATTTATATGTTGTTGAGAAACAAAGCAACAAATTGTATTTTAAAAACAATAAATTCAGAAATTGAAATGTTTCAAAAATTAAGGAAAATATGTTTATTTTTTTGATAACGGAAGCAACAAAATTTGTTACAACTGTAAGGCGACGGACTAATAATTAAAGTTGGAATTTTTACTCTAGAACTAAATTGTGTTTTCGAAACCCTAGAAACTAGCATTAGAACAGTAAGGTATGTTAAGTAAGAACCTACAAGGTTGTTCTATAGATATCAAATTATAAAAAGCTAAGTTATATACTAAGTTATTAAATAAAATAAAAGTAAAAAACGCTGGACAGTTAAACGAATAAGCCGTAGCCATCTAGAATATAAAATTTTTTTGGGAACATGCTTTAGACCCAATACAAGAAAAAGAAAAAAGAATCTTAATAAAGTTAATGGAACTATTCTTCTGATATTAGTATTATTTATCGCCTAGAAGTGTGGATGCAGTACAAAAGGGAAAGCAAAATTTACAATTTTTAAAAAATGCTTTAACCTCAATAGAAAACAAGAAAGAAGCAAAGCACCTAACATAAGAAGCTTATCCCCGATGACATCCGAAAGGAATCGAACTGGTTTAAGAGTCAAATATACATAAAATATCCTTAATAGAATGGTGTTACGGATGCAGCTCATGTTACACAACAAACAACGACAGATATTGGCAATTCCCATAGGAGTGTGGGAACTTACTTTAAGAGAAGTGCAGCGTATGCACTATAGGAGTTTGGCAACTCAACTCTAAGAGAATTGCAGCGTATGAAATATAGGGTTTAGTTAGACTAAGAAAGTTATTTTTAAGTCACTTATTGTTCGACAGTCGTACATATATATATTTACGGCAATAGCATTTAATTTTTTGTTTATCTATTAGGTTGCGTACATTCATTTGTAGTTCTTTATACTTTTGATTTATTAAAGGCTGGTTTAGATTATTCTTTTTCGAGGAGTAAAAATTATTTATTCCCTAATTTTTAGGATATTATCCGTAATCCAAGACTTTATATTTTTAATCTTAATATTTTGTTTGTGTTCACTGGAGCAAGTTTCAATAAAGCTGTTAATTTTTTCCAAAAATTACCGAAAAGGCCTATAAGAGACTGACACAATTGATTTGAATAATTAATTTTTTGTATTGTATGTGTTTGCTATCAACAATCTTGGAGGCAGCAAATGATTAACTTTTAATCAAAACGTCTTAAAGACCAACGTCGATGACCGATGACTTAACTAAAGTTAAGCTCAAAAACAAAAAGATGAGCATTAAGCGTAGGAATTATCAGTAGTTATTGTTGGTATATTAACACAAAACTGAAAACCCATTGAAGGAAGCATCATCAGTTGCCCTTCGAAGGTTCAGAATATCAATATTTTGAGTTTTAGGCAATGCAACCGGCACTTTTCATATCTTGGATACACCATTCAACATCATCTTTGAATGAATTTTTCACAGAAAACACTATAGTATATCTCCCGCTGCATACCATACTTATCATTGCACTTTAGATATGCATTATAGCCCGGTATAGAAAATTTACTTATTTCGTTTTTAAATAAGCAAATTACTGTTAAAACTATAATTTGAGGCAATGTACTTTCTTTCTTTCTTTTTTTTCAAATAGGCACAAGGGATTTAATGTACCCTTAAGATGTTTGCACATAGCGCGGGTGAATGCAAGTTAAGGAGGGAAAGAGAGATATTGATGTGCGTAGGTTTTAAATGTTTGCAAGGGCATTCCATAAGTGAGCTGTACGGCTTAGGAAAGAATCACGATATTTCAGAGTACGTCCGAATATGGGCTTGAGGGTGTACTGATGTTCAAAGTTTGAACGGACGGAATGCCAATGGCAATTTCATAAGATTTTGCTGTCTGGGTGTAAAATAGGAAGAGCTAATGTGTCAGTTAGTGGAAGTGATTGTGAAAGCCCAGCAAATAGTGAACAAAGATACACCCGAAATTAGAAATAGTTTAGGTTGACTAGTAATGGCTGAAGTACCAATAGCAGTTTTGACATCTTTCATTCCCGTTTTCAACAGCAGTAGTGAAGATCTGTTCAGCTTTATTGACGCATGTAATGATGCAATACAATCACAATCACTCCAAAGTGCACAACATCTTTTACGAATTGTTCCTTAGCCTAATTGAGATGTGTAAGTAATGTAGAATAAGCAAAATTGTAGTATTTAAGGTAAAATTAATTTAAATAAAGTTAAGTTCGTTGAAATAGTTGTGTTGTTATTGACTTTCCCCCACCAGTGGTAAGGTCGCAGAATATTCTTAAATAAACAGGAGTGTTTCCAAAGGCCTATGAACGAAGTGTTGTCTGGATTGGAAGACACCAAGTATTTTGTGTATCTTGATGTCATCGTTGTATATGGCCAGGTCTAACAGGAGAACAATCAGAAACTAATCGAGGTTCTAGAGCAAAAAAGGCTGCAAACTTAAAATTGCAGCCTGACAAATGTAAATAGAAGTGCGAAGGAATTTTAATATCAAGGACAAATTGTTACCGATAAATGCGTAAAGTCGGATCAGAATAAGATAAAAATTATAGTCGAAATGCAGGCACCGATTATTGCGAAAGGAATCAATTCCTCTTTCTAGGTATGATAGGTTATTATAGAAAATTTGTTCAGAATTTCAGCAAAATAGCAGACCCGTTAAATAACTTCTATAGAAAGACATAGAGTTTCATAGAGTACATAGCAGCAAGCAGTTTTTGAGAAGCTGAAGAATTCAGTTACCAGCTATCTTATTTTATATTATAGTATCCAGGCTATACTAAAACGTTTTAAATAACAACTGACGCATTAAACACCGGAATGGGAGCAGTTCTTAGCCAGAAAATCAATGGAAGAAATCTTCCGATTCAGGACGCTTAATAAAGCAGAGCAAAGTTATAACGCAATAGAAAAAGAATGTTTATCAGTAGTTTGGGCAACCAAACAATTTAGTGCCTACATATGTAACATGGTAGGAAATTTATCAAACAAACCGATCGCTGACCATTGAATTGGTTGTTTAATGGTAAGGAGCCTGGTTCAAGACTAAATAATATAGATGGAGACTAAAGCTAGAAAAATTTGAATACGAGATTTGGTACAAGTAAAGAGGCGAAAATGTTGTCGCTGATGAACTGTCACGAAACGTAAGAATGATGGAAGCAAAGAAAAGCGTAGACGCAGAATCATTTGAGAAAGTCGACGAAATAAGTGATGACATGATTAGAAGCATACTGATACTGCAGAAAATACTAGTAGTGCGGAGATAAGTGTGGCAGAAAATTAACATGAAAAGTACGAATTTAACAAAACGCGTAGGGAAATTTTCGTCTAAGAAGAAAGTAAACGAGTTATGTCCGAAAATCATATTGGGCTTTTAGGGGGGCATAGAGGTCAAAAGGCGACTTATGCAAGCATAAAAGATAGGTTCCCTTAGAAAGGGATGCAAAAAGACGTTAACAATTATGTAAACAATTGCGAACACAGTCAATACGAAAAAGTACTTCGAAAACTGAAACCCCATGAAATTGATTTCTACCTCTGATAGAATATTTAACAAAATTTCTATGGACTTAATAGCGCCATTAACAGAAATAGAAGAAGGATACAAATTCGGGTTCACAATTTAGAATGGCCTTTTGAAATTCACACAAATTTATACCACTTAGATTAAAAGAAATGAATCTTAAATAAATTTTAACAGACAACGATAAAGAATTTTGCAACGAATTATTACGTAAAATCTTTAACAAGAAACATGAGTTCACTGTAGGTTAGTCGAATATCTCAATACCACAGGTAGGGAAATAGGTGATGAGGCCAACTAGAACGAAAAAGTTCCTTTTGCAAGTTTTAGTTACAAGACGACAATACACGGTACAACTGGATATACACCGAATGGTGTGTGGAAAACGTGCAAATCAACAAAAGAACGATGTTTGACTATTTTGATCAACTAAGCAAGTTACTATCAAGTAGGACAAAAAATTCTTGTTACAAACGTTGTAAAGGGAAATCTAGTAACCAGATTTAAAGAGCCACAGGAAATTTTAGAAGTTAATAGTGACTACGTTATAGCCAAAGTTGGAAATAAGAAGCTAAAATATAATAAGAGTAATGACAGACCTTACTTTTCAGAATTACGAGTGTGCTCTGACTCACGATCAAGGAGTAGAAACGTCAGAGTCACAAGTAAAAATAGTAACACGTCTTTGTTAAAATAATTTTAAAGGATATGTTAAAGAAATAAGTAGTACCTAAATCATAGTAGATATATGAGAATAAGAAAAAAAATTAGGAATACTTAAAAATATTGTAAGCGCCATAAACGAAGCATGTTTAAGCCATTGAGTAGACTGCAAACGATAATAAGCCAACAAAGTTTGAAGATGTAGAACTGGAAGCATTACTCTATGAAGATTGTTGCCAAACACAGAAGAGCTCGCAGAATCTTTGGGTGTCACTCAAGCAGCCATTTCAAAACGTTTAAAAGCAGCTGGATATATTCAAAAACAAGGAAATTGGGTTCCACATGAACTCAAGCCGAGAGACGTCGAAAGGCGGTTTTGCATGTCTGAAACGCTGCTGGAACGCCACAAAAAGAAGTCATTTTTGCATCGAATTGTAGCTGGTGATGAAACATGGATCCATTACGACAATCCCAAGCGCAAAAAATCATATGTGAAACCCGGCCAACCAGCCAAATCAACGGCAAAGCCGAATATCCATGGCGCGAAGGTATTTGGTGCGATCAGATGGGTGTGCTGTATTATGAGCTGCTAAAACCATCAATGGGCAAAGCTACCGAACACAATTAATCCGTTCGAAAAGAGCAGTAGCCGAAAAACGCCCGGAATATGCGACCAGACACGAGGCAATAATTTTCCATCATGACAACGCTCGACTCCACGTTGCTATTCCGGTTAAGAACTATTTGGAAAACAGTGGATGGGAAGTCTTACCCCACCCGCCTTATAGCCCAGACCTTGCCCCTTCTGACTAGCATTTGTTCCGGTCGATGCAGAACGCCCTCACTGAAATACGGTTCACATCAGAGCAGAATATCAAAAATTGACTTGGGTTGCCAAGCCTGCGCATTTCTTTTGGGATGGGATCCACAAATTGCCAGAAAGATGGGAAAAAGTCATAGCTTTAGATGGGCAATACTTTGGATGATACTATTTTACATTTTTTTCTTAAATAAAAGTTCAAATTTTGAAAAAAAAAAAACGCACGAATTAAATTACATACCAAATAAAATAATGAAATTACAAATAAAGTAAATAACAAAATTTTATTATTGCAAATTTAAATTAAACAGGTAATAGATATTAAATTATATATTTATTTAAAATGGTGTACTTCACTCTAGGATAATTGAACCTTTGCAATTACTAGAAGAATTAAAAACTTAAATATTGATGATTTTCTTATTTTAGAACCCGTAACAGAAAATTTTTTATTATTATCAAGGGAACGATACAAATTAATTTTTAGGGTCCGGGATTTAACGCCGGGGTACTATGCCCATGTGCCGTGTTTTGTCAACAGCACGCGGAGTACTAAGTTCCCATGTGGTTCCCCACCTACGGACTTACCGCGCCCAACACTGCTTTGATCTCATTGATCTAGTGGGAACCGATGATTTCAGTGTGGGGCCTCGCCACAGACTAACAGAAAATTATTCGAAGATTCTGAAAGAAAACGATATTAAAACTTGTATAAAGAATAAAGACATTGTTGTACTTTTTTTTAACCCCTATTATAATAGAAAAAAATTTTGATTTAAACAAGATCTGTACCACAAGTAGTAAAAAACGGAATCATTTTAATTGAAACAACAAACAAGTTTTTAATTATAAGCAAAGATAAATAGCATTATACCTTAAGAAAAAAAATTTAAGATTGTAAAGGGATAGATGAAACTTTTATACTAGGTGGAGTGAAAAGTAACCTCCTTGACCGCCAGAATGCGCTGCTACTGCAAAAAAGGTTATGGTGCCTTGAAGTCCTTTCATATTTAGACAGACATGCCAAATTTCAGTGCGATACTGGCATCATGTTGAGTATGGACAAAAACGATTTTCGTTCTCTAATAAAACATTATTTTTTGAAAGGCAAAACGGCGAAGGAAACAAAAGAAAAGTTGAATAAATGTTGTGGGGCTAATGCTCCGTCAGATTACACCGTCAAATATTGGTTTCGACATTCTCGGATTCTGGGATTGTCATGGCATACTCTGAGTGGACTACCTCGAAAACGGAAAAACTATCAACAGCGAGTATTAGTGTGCATTATTGGAGCGATTGAAGGCCGAAATCGCTGCAAAACGGTCTCACATGAAGTGAAAAAAAATTTTGTTTTTGCAAGACAATGCACTAGCGAACAAGAGCATCGCAACCCTGGCTAAAATCAATGAATTACGCCTCCAATTGCTGTCGCATCCACCGTATTCGCCGGATTCAGCCTATTATCTCTTCCCGAACCTCAAAAAATGGCTCATCAATAAAAAATATAGCTCACGCGAGGAAATCATCGATGCCACGGAGGAGTATTTTGCAAGGGACTATATTAAATAAAAAAAAAACATTTAAAAAAGTTTTTTTTTCCATTCCCAAGGAGGTTACTTTTCACCCCATCTTGCATTTATATGTTGTTGAGAAACAAAGCAACAAATTGTATTTTAAAAACAATAAATTCAGAAATTGAAATGTTTCAAAAATTAAGGAAAATATGTTTATTTTTTTGATAACGGAAGCAACAAAATTTGTTACAACTGTAAGGCGACGGACTAATAATTAAAGTTGGAATTTTTACTCTAGAACTAAATTGTGTTTTCGAAACCCTAGAAACTAGCATTAGAACAGTAAGGTATGTTAAGTAAGAACCTACAAGGTTGTTCTATAGATATCAAATTATAAAAAGCTAAGTTATATACTAAGTTATTAAATAAAATAAAAGTAAAAAACGCTGGACAGTTAAACGAATAAGCCGTAGCCATCTAGAATATAAAATTTTTTTGGGAACATGCTTTAGACCCAATACAAGAAAAAGAAAAAAGAATCTTAATAAAGTTAATGGAACTATTCTTCTGATATTAGTATTATTTATCGCCTAGAAGTGTGGATGCAGTACAAAAGGGAAAGCAAAATTTACAATTTTTAAAAAATGCTTTAACCTCAATAGAAAACAAGAAAGAAGCAAAGCACCTAACATAAGAAGCTTATCCCCGATGACATCCGAAAGGAATCGAACTGGTTTAAGAGTCAAATATACATAAAATATCCTTAATAGAATGGTGTTACGGATGCAGCTCATGTTACACAACAAACAACGACAGATATTGGCAATTCCCATAGGAGTGTGGGAACTTACTTTAAGAGAAGTGCAGCGTATGCACTATAGGAGTTTGGCAACTCAACTCTAAGAGAATTGCAGCGTATGAAGTATAGGGTTTAGTTAGACTAAGAAAGTTATTTTTAAGTCACTTATTGTTCGACAGTCGTACATATCTAATAATAAAACGTTTCGTCTGTATTCTTTTTTTATCTTCATATCTTTGTCATTTTGTTGTTCTTTATTTTATCCACTGTTAGTTCGGTACGGTAGTAAAGGTAATACTGGTGACGAAAAGGCATAACAATATACGAGATGTATTGAAAAAGTAAGCTGATTTTATATTTTTATAAAAATATATATTTATTTATACATTAATATTAACGTTGTCCTCTTCAAAGTAATCCCTCTCAGATATTAAACATTTGTGTCAACGCTATATACCCTTCACCAGTTATGACCATTTTGAGTAAGTCAGGTTCATCATTGACGTTATTCAAGAGCTCCAGAGCAATGCTCATGCTACGGTTCTTCTGATCAAAATTAAGAAGTTTCGGAATAAACTTTGCTGACACACGTCTCATGCCCAAAACATCAGAAAAAATTGCATGACACAAGGCGGTTGATATGTTAACGTCCTCACCAACTTCTCTTATGGTAATTCAACGATTTTCTAAAACAATTTTCTTCACAACTTCGACGTTAACATCTTTTGTTGATGTGCTGGTGTTTCCAGAGCGAGGTTCATCATTGGCATCTTCTTGGCCATCTTGGAAAATCTTGTACCACTTTTTTTTACTAAGAACATTTCACTGTCAACATTTCAAGTGTTTTAGAGTACTTGATTCCATTTTTTATACACAATTTGATGCAAATTCTTTGCTCCGTTTTTTATAACAGCTGAAAATCGACGATCAAACCAAAACACGTATAACTTTTCTATCTGTAAAAAAAACTAAGTATGCTATATAATTGAAACTGTGAACATATTTTCGGGACATGTGTATCAACACAGCAAAATAAACAAAGTGTTCTTGTAAAAAAAGTTAACACAAAAACAAAAATGACGAAAAATGGGTTTGATAATAAATTGGAAGAAAACCGTTATTCGCATAGAAAAAGATTGTAGGGCAGGTAGAAACTACTAACTGCTCTTGTGGTAATAAACAAAATCAAGAATCGGTTGCAATTTGGTAAAGTGAGAGCCAGTTGAAAGAAACGGGAAACCAAAAATCATAAAAAACTGTTATAATGGAAGCGAAAACGAGAAATTTACTTCTTAAAATGACCTTAGTAACCCATGGCCAGACCTGTAATGTATTTAAGTATTTCAGGACTTCAGTCCTCTCAAGTACAAGTACAAGGTACTTCAATACCCTGGTACTGAATTTTTTACCAAGTACCAGTATTTCTTAAGTACTTGTGTACAACTAAGGTAGTAAGATAAGATTTGTGTAAGATTTTTTACAACGTCAATTTAGAAAGTAAAATTATTATGTATTTTATCAGGAGAAAGTGTTTCTTTGATCAGCAGATTACAGACTGTAAGTCTAGCTATTGTTATAGCAATCATAATCGAGCAGACTGCCGAAAAATAATCTATTCAAAATTTTAAAACCCTTGAGCCGGCGGGCGAAGTAAAGATTACCCAATTTCTAATTCCAAACACCTTTCTGGTGATTGATTAATTTCTAGCCATATATGTGTGAATAAATGCATTTATTTACTGTTTATTCTACAAGTCTCTAAGAGAGACTCTCTGTACAAAATTACAAGACTGTATATAGTAAAATTAAGCACCTAAACATGTTTTTGGGCAGTTGCATCTTTTGTAACTGTATGCAAAAGATGGGAATTAACATTTGCTATCACGTTTTTTTTTTCAACTTACATATATATATGTTTAAAGGGTGATTCATCGTGATGTTTAATTTATAATGTAAAATAAAATACACAAATTTGAAAGGGAACTTCAAATTTTTATTATCGATTAAAAGAACAATTTATGGAATTTACTTTTTGAAAACGATATCATGTAAATGTTGGCCACGACTTCATCTGAGGTGGTCCATTCGGAAGGGCTAATTTTGGGTGACTCGTTCGAGCATAGAGTCTGGTATCTCGCGGGTAACACGAGCAATGTTGGCTTCCAAAGCGTCAATCGTAGATGGCTTATTCCTGAAGACCTGAGAATTTACATATACCCAGAGGAAACAGTCCAAAGGTGTGATATCGCACGATGGAGGCCAATTTATCGTAGGAAAACGATTTCTATACTGGTTTCCATTGTTCATCAAGACCATGTGCTTGAATTTCAGGAAGCACATAGTCTGTTAACATGGCGCGATAACGGTTACCGTTGATGATAACATTCTAATTTGCCTCCATACCATACCGTTGTTTTTAATGGATGTAATGGTGGCTCTTGGTACTCTCCGAATTGCTCATCAGCCCAAATACGGCAATTTTATTTACTAACATATAGATTAAGCCAGAAATGGGCTTCATCACTAAACAAAATTTTCAAGATTTTCATTTTGTTTTTTTCAGAGCCCATTTACTAAAAATATGACGCAAATTTCAGTTTCAGGCTTCAGTTCTTGCACAAGTTGAATTTTGTATGCTTTTCAGCAGAGATCCTCACGTAAAATACGCTTAGTTGTCGAATATGCAAGACAAGCTGCTGAGAGCGACGACAAATCGATTCATCATGGGCTTCGCGTACACTCTCAGCTACAAAAGCTATACTCTCTTCACTATATGCTATATGTGGTCTAACCCGTCGAGTATCATCCACTAATGTAAGCTGGGATTCAAATTTGCGAATGATATTGGCAATAGAGGTTGTAGTAGGTCGATTATGCGCATCATAAGTTCCTCGAATCGCACGACAACGTTTCTCACAGAACGCTGATATTCGTAATACAGCTGAACAATTTGGAGACACTGTTGTGGTGTGAGTCTTTCCATGATAACTTGCCAAATGATAGTGAACAAAAGTGATAAAGCAGTTTGATAGGAATCACGCGAGATCTGTCAAAAAGAGCCTATTGAAAATCAAACCAATGGTCGAGACAACAAAAAAAAAAAAAAAAAAACATGTGGTTTTCAGGTAAAAAAGAAGGCAATGCTCACAGTTTTCATAGATTACAACGGTGTAGTGTATCATGAATTTTCTCCGGAAGGCCAGACAATAAACAAAGAGTATTATTTGGGCGCTATGATACGTTTGAGTGAAGCCATTTGCCGAAAGAGACCAGAAATGTGGGCGGAAAGCTCGATTATTTTGCACCATGATAACGCACCGTCGCACAGTGTCATAATTATTCGTAATTTTGTTTACGAAAAATGCAACAAATACAATTCAACAGCCACCGAAATTACTTGATTTAGCTCCCTGTGACTTCTTTTTCTGCTCAATCGAGTTAAAAAACCACTACGGGGAACGCGTTTCAGCAGCCGAGAGAAAGAAATGGAAAAATCGCAGGAAGATGGAGCGCCGGCATAAGTGTGTTGCAGTCGATGGGTGTTACTTTGAAGGGGACAATTTACACCCTGCCTGACTTGAACTGCAACTTTTTAAAATGCTATAATTTTTTTTATTTTTTAGTAAATTTTTTTTGTTGACATATTTGCCGATAACAAATGGCGACTCATTGGAAAAAACCAAATTCGGCAACTCACCACTTTCGTGCAAGCGTAGCAACTCCTTCGTTGTTTCGACTCTAACTTTTTTCTGTTGCGGTGAAAGATCAGCTCAAGCTTTTTGCAACTTCAATAGCTTGAGCCCAAGCTCATTTTTCAGTATGTGTTGCATCCGTTCCAATGATATGTTGAGCTCACGAGCTATTTTTCTTCCACTTCGACGCAGATTTCGCTCAATTCGAGCCTTCACTTTCAGAACCATTCCTGCCGATGTTGCTGTTTTTTTATGACCACCTCCATGGCGTTTTGCATCGCTGCCGGTATCACAGTAACTAGCTATGTTTCGAGACACAAATGATTTATTCACGTTGAGGTGCTGGAGGGCTCTAACCATAGCTACTTGTGGTTTTCCAGCCAAATATAAAGCAATCACACTATCACGTTTTAATTCCATCGCGGATAAAAATTTTTCAACACAACTGAGAAATAATAATAAAATTATTTGTCATGTGTCAAAATTTGAGCTCATTGTCATGAACGGTTTGAAAATTATAGCAGTCTGAAATTGGTTCCAGTTCGATTTTGTCAGGGTGTAGATTTAGATGAATAAACTTTTATTTTTAATTTTCTGAATAAATTTTTGATATGTCGTATCTAGTTTATTCTGTTCTCAGTTTACTTTCGGATTGTCGACCGTTGACCATGTTGTTTATGTTTCGAGCTCTAATCACCATGATGAGATAGTGTTTATGTTTCGACATCTAATTGCCGTAATTGGACATCGTGCCTTCGTTAGTCGATCCTTACGACCTGAATTTGTTTTCGTTTTCTAAGTTGCAACTGCGGAGGTGTGGAATCGATTACATCGATTCATCATGAATGGAATTCATGTGTTGACCTAGATCGGCGGTCATAAAAAGCAAATACGATGCGATCATTTGTTATTAGCAATAAAATGACTTCGTTGAAACTATTATTGGTTATACTGGGTGTGTGCTGTGGATGGATGGCGCTGACTTTCATTGTAAAAGTGTAGACCATGTTCTGAATGCATTTGGCCCATTAAATTGGCTGGGGTGAGGGTGACGAGCGAGCAATGGTCAGAAAAAGGGATGAGTCTTCTTTGCTCAGAGTCGGAGTACGGTCGACCGTCCGCATTGAATTTTAATAAAATCTTAATACTAGAATAATTTGTACATTGTTCCTTACTTATATAAAATAAAGTTTAAAATAGTTTTTACTACATAGGGGCTCAACCGGGATTCACCGGATAAAACTGGAATTCTTTTTATTAAATTTTTCTCAAGTATATAACTACAGTGGTTTTACAAGTGTTAAGAAGAATAAGAGAGAAAAGAAGCTAATAAAGTTAAGGAAGCGAAATAAAGTTAAGAAGTTGGAAAAGTGGTACAGTGGTAGTTACGAAGTAAAGTGAATTGACGATTTGCAGACATTTCGTTTTCTGAAACGTCGAAGAGTCTCTGGAACAGTTTTCGGAAGAGGGAGGTAAAGATTTTGCTAATTGGATAGAAGAATTTGAAGAGATAGCAGCATCGTGCGAGTGGAATGCGGTGCACCGATCTCCATTCACGCAGAATACTGAAGCAAGCCGCAAGATTAGCAGATAAGCACATATGTTATATATGATATATATCATCTAGCATATATATATGCTATATATATATATGCTATATATGATTTAAATTGAACGAGAATTTATGCGTAACAGATTACAAGTGTAACAGATTAATTCCCGTCTGGTTTTTGTTTAAATCGTGTAAGGGGGTGGCCGTGGTGCATAGATTTCTCAAGTAGAAGAATGCGAAGCAATTCTCTGAAAATAGTCTTTTCATGGATTTGTATGTAGTTATATGTAAGTCCCGTCGGCGTCAACTCTGACATGAAGGCATAGCACTGATGATGGCTGGGCTAAATATAACGAACAAACAACTAGCACGTACTAAGACAGACTGGTTGAGGATGCACTGGCTTCAGTTTGACAACCACCTCTAAAAAATATCGAAACCTAACACCTGAGTTTCAAAACTACTACACTACCCTCCCGCGCCCTGGTAAAAAGCCAGGTGCGCACGCGAAATTATAAAAAAGAAAATTATTACGGCTTGTTTTGAGAGTTTGATTAGGGTTGTTATATTCGAATTTAACATTTAAAAAAAGAGCATAATGCACATTGCTTATTAGGAAACCTTATGATGACATTGATATGAAAGAAAATAGCTATGTCAACAATCGAGAGGAAGATTTAATAGATTTCGTCTTTTCATCCAAAGATTTCATTACTGATCCATCATTGTCACCTTCAAAATTTAATCTGAAATCAAGAAAGGGACCATTTGTGGATCAAGTGGAAGCACAAAACGGATGAAGCTGGATGAATTACGGGAAAAAAGGTTCTGTTTAATGGCACTTTTTATAGTGAAGTGAAGCAGGTATGCACAGTAATATATTGTATGTACTTATATACATAAAACAACAAAATTTTTCAAAAATGATCACCCACATTGTTTTTTTTAATAATAATCTGTTTATGTAGCTGAATTCAGAAGACCATTTATCTTCCAGATAAGACCAGATTTCGGTGTTGATAATTTTGACTTTGATGATGAAGAGTTCCCAGTGTTTAGTTGTCCACATTCAATAAAAGTTTTACCAAAACATGTTCAACTTTCTTGCAACTACAGACTATTTAAAAATTGTGAAAAGTGACAAAAGTTTCTATAACAGGCATTTACAAGTAATTCATAAGTTTTTTTTATCACTATAATAAAAATTGAAATTCTAAAGGCTTTTAATATTGCAAAAATCTCAAAAAAAAAATCAACTGCGCAAAATCATCTGAAGTTATAGTGAATACTCTGGGTCGCTCGCTTACTAACCCAGTGGAAACTCCTTGGAATTCAACATATGATGTGGTATGCAATATTTTATTATACTCAAATAAACTAAAGGATTTCTGCAACAAACTATCATGAGTTTTCGGAAAATGACGTTCAATATTCTACAGAAAGTAGAGACATTGTGTTGGGAGACTTAATTCCTGCTTTAGCATCATTGAAAACTAAGTTGAAGAAGATGCGGTTGTCCGAAAAGCTAGTGCTATTGGGCCTACAGTTTTAATATTGGAGGAAGATCTTATTAACCGATTCAGCACCATTTTTTGTTTGGAATAGGAAGCAAATGATGCCATGATTGCAGCTGTTTTATGTACAAAGAATAAGACTAAATGGTTGAAAGTATTTAACGATATACCTCATCATAAAAAAATAGAACGGGTGTCTTCTTCCCTTAAGATTTGTAAAAAAACTCTTTAAGGGTATTCTTGATTCTTTGAACGCCCCTAAATTAAATAAAAAACACGTTTTCATTTTTCATAATTTAGTCATTCGAAATGGAGTCAGACTGCATTTTTTTCAGATTCTACTTCATTGCCAATTGCCACATCAAGTAGTAATTTGTCGTTGTCCAGAAAAATTGAATATTAATATTCGAGCTATATAACTGACTCGAACGTTGGAAATATAATGACTATGCTGGACAAATATCCAGTTCTGGAAAAATTGTCTACGAAGTTGAATACGCCGCTGACTTCTTTAGCGCCTGTAGAAATACTTTTCTCACTCGCTAGTCTGGTTAATTCTCTAAAACGACATTCCCTTACTGATCAACACTTTCAGAAATTAGTTTTGTTAAAAACTAGCTCGACTTTTCTTAAAGCCCTTACTGATCAACACTTTCAGAAATAAGTTTTGTTAAAAACTAGCTCGACTTTTCTTAAAGTATTAATCAAAAATAATTAATAAAGTAAATTTGAAACAGTATGATTAAAAGTTGTACACAATGTTTTATCCTGAATTCGTCAAAAAAATGTTAACATTTCTATTTATAAAAATTGTGCCAGATTAAAATAAAATGCTTTGAATTAAAGAATTGAACAAATACTGAAAGGAATGGTCAAGTACTTGAAACTACTTGTTAAATACTTGTAAGCATTAGTCAAATACTTCGAAGTACCGGTTAAGTACTTAGAAGTACTGGTCAAGTACTTTGAAGTACTGATCAAGTACTTGGAAGTACTGGTCAAGTACGTGGAAGTACTGGTCAAGTACTTGGAAGTACTGGTCAAGTACTTTGAAGTACTGAGCAAGTACTTGGAAGTACTGGTCAAGTACTTGGAAGTACTGGTCAAGTACTTGGAAGTACTGGTCAAGTACTTGGAAGTACTGGTCAAGTACTTGGAAGTACTGGTCAAGTATTTGGAAGTACTGATCAAGTACTTGGAAGTACTGATCAAGTATTTGGAAGTACGGGTGAAACTTTGTTGGTAATAGAGTTTCTCTTATACAACAAACCACGTCCAACGGCAACTGGATGCAAGTTCGTTCCGTTGACAACCCAGGCGATTTGGGTACGCAAGAATTAACTCTGCTGGAACTCAGGAAAATAACTTGTGGTGGACAGGTCCATCTGGGCTTAGTCAGGCTGAGTCATGAATGAGACCACTTTAGAAAGAAGGCCCATTAAGGCACATCACAATATGTTGTTAGTTCCTAACACTGAAGATATTATCCAACGATTTTCCTCTTTCTCAATAGCGTTGCGACTAATGTCCTTTGCTTTCCGTTTTTTCCACTAAACTCGTGCTAATTTTAGATCCAAATTTTCTTACGTATCCCATGAATTAACTCGAGAAGAATTACGTTGCTCAAAGAATCTAATTCTACGACTAACACAATCGTTACATTTCCCCATCCAATATGCACGTCTGTCAAAAGGTGAACCAATACCAAGCAAATATGCTTTGATAGAACTTAATCCTCCGATGGATTCAGACAGAATCCTTCGCGTTAGCGGAAGGCTAGCACGTTCAACTCTGTCATTCAATGAAAAGTATTCTGTAATCTTACCGACCGTACCATGCTCATATAACTTTACTTATATAGGGTTTTCTAATAACGACTTGACAACTTTTTTTTTAAATAAAATGCAAACCATTTGAGATATTTCAAAAACTTTATTATTGGCTTGAAGTACAATGAAAACATTTATGAATGGAACTCGACTTCGTTCATACTCGCTGCACGTTTGCAGCGGTCGATTCGCTGGACCCAATTTTCAACGACATTTCACATTCAACACATTTCGGCCGAAACGGCCGCTATTTCGCGTTCAATGTTGGCTCTGAGTTCTTCCAACGTCGTCAGCGTGTTGAGATAAACCAATGACTTAACGTAGCTCCACAGAAAATAGTCAAGCGGCATTAAATCTCACGAACGAGGCAGCCAATCGAGACATCATCCTGTTGAAACCACATGTCGTCCAAGTCCATATCTTCCAATTCGGGCCAAAAAGAATCTATGATCATAGCACGATAACGCTGACCATTTATATTTATTTATAATTTATAGTGTGTTGTTTGACCTCATAGTCCTGTACCATGTGCGCGAACAGTTAAGCGTTTGGCTGAGTATCTCGTGGAAACTGGATCCAAAAGGGATGTCCACAAACGTCGTCGAAATAGCGATGCACACAATTTGGCATCAGCAGACATTCTTTGCCCCGAAATTTGGTGAAAGACCTGAAGACGTTCCCTTACAAAGTGCAAACCTATAATTGCTGCCTGCTAACCGTCAAGTGAAGTTAGCTTACTCTTATGCTCCTTTAAATCTGATGCAAGAAGATGCAAGATATCGTATCCAAAATTAAATTGAGCTACGAATAAGCAATATTTTTGTTTCTGGTGCACAGAAAATCCATATGAAACGAACTGGCCCTAAGTTGCATCCTTTCAAAGCGGTGAAAAAGTGATAGGCCCTTATTTCTTTGAGGACTCTGACGGCATCACTGCAATCGTAACTGGTGAACGCTAGAGACAAATACTAAGCGATTTTTTTCTTTGCCGCAGATTCCTGAAATGGGTTTCGAGCATTGTTGGTTCCAGCAGGACCAAGCAACCTCTTTCACAATTCCCAGCCCGTATGGTCTCCCGTTTTGGCGATTTGAACTGACCATCCGAATCGCCAGATCTGACGGCACCAGACTTCTTCTTTTGGGGCTTTTTTAAATCTTGCGTTTACAAAAACAAACCACATAGCTTGCAAGTCTTAAAAGCCAACATTAAAGAAAAAATCACCAATTTGGAGCCAGATATTTTGCGAGTAACAATTCAAAATGCCGTAAAACGAGGGCAAATGTGCATCAACTCAGGAAGAGGTTATTTGACGGATATAATTTTTTCAACTTAATTTTATCTATTTTACACCTTCAAGTAATTTTTTCGTGAAAATAAATCTCAATTCTTTTCATTTCTAAGAAAATGGCATTATGACATCAATCAATTGACTCAATCGAGAAACATTGACTAGCCCTAGATTTCAACAACTCAAAACTTCACGCAGCATGCTGGTGAAAATTTTGCACAAAGATCTCGAATTATGCGCTTGCAAAGTCCAATTAACACAGTAACTGAAAGCAAACGACCATCCGCTTCGATCTTGCTTCTCAGTTTGGGCCTTACAGCAGCTGGAATTTAACCTCGAATTGGACCGAAAAGGTTTTTTTAAACGAGGCGCATTTTCATCTCGGCGGTTATGTTAATAAACAAAAGAGTGGTAGTTTAGTGCGGATTCTGAAGTGGTGGCATCATTGGCCCATTGTATTTTGAAACACCATCTCGGCTAACGGCAAATGCTTCAGATACATGATTACCGAATTTTTGTGAACTAAAATTGAAGACATGGAGTTTGACGATGACACAATTTATCAAACGATCGTTCTTTTAGTTCAGTAATCGTGTTATCAACCGCCTTGGAGATGTCAATTAGCCGTTGTTAGACTTTTAGATCGATATTAGCCGAACAATTCAGAAATGACTCAAGCTATAAAAAGGAATATCGTTTGAGCCTTTAGTGAGATAGTGCCAGAAACAGTCAACAGGAAAATTGGGTTGACTGGATGCGCTACTGAGAAACCAACTGAGGCAGTCAGATGAAGGAAGTCGTATTTGATAACTAACGAGAATATTCCCTCTTTCTAACAAAGCCACAATATATGGAAAATAATTAATTTTTTAAAAAGATGTATTTAGATCACCTGTTACATTTCATGTTTTATTTTTAAATTATTTGAGTCCGAAGTACAGTTACGTGGACAGACTAAAAAACCTTGTAGTTTATTTCATTAGTAATTTGAATTGGAATATACGTACATACAAATAAATCTGTATTTAAATTTTATGGAGCTCTCCGAGGACTAACTCCCACTGCCAATTTTTTTCCTGACAAATTAAAGCTTGTAAAGGCAATTATCCTTCCGATTATTGTGTATGGTTGTGAAATATTTAAAAATATGGAAAGCCTGGAAAGGTTGCGTATAACTCCGGTTGCGAGATACATTCTTAAAATAAAAAGACACTAATACGAACACATGTCTGCCTATACCAAAAAAATTGCCGACTGTTTCTTGATTGGTCTTACAAAATATCGAACAATTTGTGGTGGATTCAAATTTTATTATTTTATACCATATAACATAGTAAGAAGCAAAGAACCGTTATTTCGTTTACTAGTTGATATCTACGTAAGGAGTTCCATATTGTCGAAAATAAGATATCACTAAAAATTATTTTATTACATAAAATTGTAGCAAAGAACGAAATAGAATATTTATTCGAGTATGTAAGCTTTCCGAGAAATCGAACTTTATAATTGATAGTACCTACAAATGTTTTACCATAAATACAATATTTCTCGGCAACCGTAATTCCACGGTTGCGCTTAGATATCAAACGTAACACAGCACAAGTAACACAAATAATTATGAGGAAGAAGTACTATATTCCACTCTTTGTATCCTCTATCCTTTTTTTCCATCTGTGTTCTTCTTTTTCTTAGTTTTTGTAACAAATAAAATTAAAGAAAAGTAAAGATTGAAAGATCTTCACAGAGTGTCAGATTTCTCGATCTTTTTGAGGGGTGGCCGTGGTGTAGTGGACAATTTTTTTTTCATCGAATTTGTATGTAGTTATATGTAAATTCCGTCGGCGTCAACTCTGATATGAAGGCATTACACTGATGTTGGAGTGGTTGCTGGCTGGGGTAAATGTAACGAACTAACAACTAGCACGTATTAAGACCCACTGGTTAAGGTTGCACTGGCCCCAGTTTGACAAGCACCTCTGGAAAAATATCGAAATCTAACACCTGAACTTCAAGAACTACTACACCACCCGCCCGCGCCCTGGTGAAACGCCAGTAAAAAGGTATTCATATCCCTTTGGTGCGCGCGCGGAATTATAAAAAAAAAAAAATAAAATTACCTTGAATTGGTCCAGCGTAGTCCAAATGGAGACGTTCCCATTGTACCTTTGGTGGGGGGCATTGTTTTTGTAGGCATCTTAGCTGCGGGTGCACAATTGTTGCAATCTTGAACGAGTGTTCTGAAATCAGCATCAAGGTTTGGCCAATAAACAAAACTTCTGACTATTGTAATATGTTGTTTTACTAATTCGTCAAAGAAGAAAGATTAAATAATGCCTTCGACAGGGCACGGAAAATAACTGTGTCTTTATTGATTTAATTCGGGTATTTATACAAATTTGCCAAAGTCACTGTACGGTGACTATGCTTGTAAACGAACGTGTAACGTAGCAAGAAACATGACTCCACAATCGGTGATACATTTGCTGCAGTGTTTCTAAGGCGGAGAACTTAATTTAGTTCAAATGAGTATAAGGTCAATGGCACCGTGAATCATTTGTGCTATATTAATGTTATTGGTATTCTGTTGTTTGCTTCTAGATACGCTACACCTCCCTTCTTTTGAAGAATACATTATATACATTGAATTCATACATTGTCAGTGTCAATGGATGAACATTCTTTCACATTGTTTTGTTGCATAATTAGTTTTGTTTACATTTTGTGTAATACGTTTTTAGTGTTGATTGTGCTTTTTCGTAAAGTTACATTATTTGTAAAATGATATGCATATTTGAACATTAAATAATGTTAGTGTTTTTTTTCATAAGTACATTTAATTATTATTTATCTATTAGTTTTAGCCTGTTTTTGTGTATTACAATATTTCTACTTAATTGTTTTCTGACTTTGTCATTGTCTGTGTTGCTAGGTGCTAAACTATAATTACTGTTCTTATTTATGCTTTTTACTTTAAAGGGACCCTTGTATTTACTATCTAACTTATGGTCTGCGTCATCTTTAACTAACACTAAATCTCCTGTGCTAATTTCCTTAAATTACATTTTCCTATCGTAAATTTGTTTCTGATTTTTTTTTTTTTTTTTTTTTTGTTATGAACTCTTTAGCTCTTTGTTGCGCTACATGTAGTCGGTATTATAATTCTTTGTCGTACGCGTCGTAATTATAGAGTGGCGTAATTTCGTTCTGCTTGACGAAGTCGAATGCAGGTGGCGTTTTTCCGAAAACTAGTTCGAAAGGACAATAACCATGCACGGTTGATGGTGTCGTGTTGTAACAGTAGCAAAAATATTTAAGATATTCGTCCCAATCGTTTTTATCGACCGATATGTATGAGAGTACATATTCATTGAATGTACGATGGCTACGTTCAACTGTGCCCATTGATTGATGATGATATGGTGTTAACGTTTTGTGTTCAACTTTGAGTAATTGGCATAATTCTTCAAAAATGCTGTTTTTGTATTCTGTTCCCTGTTAAGATTGTTTTCATACAGCCATAGACGAGAATAATGTTTTCAAATATTGCTCTTGCTATTGTTTTGGCTTGCTTGGTTGGTATTGCTACTGCAATGAGATACTTTGCGAGGTCACATATGATAGTGACTGCATACTCATTCCCATTAAGACTTCGGAAGAGGACCAATTGTATCTATTTGAACGGTTTCGAATGCTTTACTTGGTGTTTTTGTGATAACCATTGGTTCTCTAATGTGTCTATTTATTTTGTTCTTTTTGAATTGTATACAATTGTTAACATATCTCTTGATGTCCTTTTACATATTTTTCCAGTAGAAATGTTGCCTAATTCGGCCTGCCCGAATTTGATCGTCATGGTACTGCCTAATGATTTCGTTGATTTTTGCAACGTCTGTCACTTGCGTTAATTCCGGAGTTAACGCTATTTCAATTCCTTTGAGAACTTGGCTACCCCTTTCTTTAAATTCATCTACTCGAGTATAATTAAACAATTTGTCTCCTAAGGACAATTGTATTTTTACAAGTCCTAAATTGCCTGCTTCTTTCATAAGCCTGACAAAGTATTGTCCTAAGTCAATTTTCGTCTCAACAATCAGTTTGCTTGTATTTATATAGCTACAAATTTTCTTTCCTTTTTTGAAAAATAATTTCTGTGGGTTGAAAACGAGCTGAGCATGCTTTCTAACTTCGTATTTGTTTAGTGATTCGCATATTTTGCGGTTCTCATAGTGACGTATTTCTTCCCTAATATTGTCGGGTTCAGGCTTTTTCATGGATCTAGTTGTAAATTTTAATATTTTACTGGCTTCTACTGAAAGTTGTTTTAACTCTGAGATATCTATTCG
The DNA here is from genome assembly GCA_907269105.1 of Volucella inanis. NCBI lineage: Eukaryota > Metazoa > Arthropoda > Insecta > Diptera > Syrphidae > Volucella > Volucella inanis. Next base: position 9,632,028 of record OU026158.1, read on the forward strand.
GGATTGTGTGTCCGCTATATATATCTTTACATCTTAATATCTATAAGATATTATATATCCTTACCTGATATAATTCCGTGAGCTAAGAGGAAGGATTCCTCATTGAAAAAAGGTATGTTAAAGGTCGATGATCAGTTTTTACGCAAAACTTTCTACCATATATATAGGGTCTAAAATATGTAATCGCCCAATGTATTGCCGCTAACTCTTTTTCTATTGTTGCCTTATTTCATTCGCCTTTAGTAAAGGATCTTGACACAAACGCGATGGGTAGTTGCTTATCATCATACTGTTGACTTAGTACTGCTCCACAAGCGTAACCACTAGCGTCTGTTGTAATACAGAATTCTTTCTCGAAATCAGGGTACTGAAGTTGAATATTAGGATTAAACTACGCAGATTTTAAATAGTTAAATGCGTTTCTTCATTCTGCAGTCCATTCGAATAGTATGTTTTTTCTACAAAGCCTAGTGAGGTGTCTAGAATATTCTGCGAAATTTGGTATGAATCTGCGATAATAGTTGCAAAAAGCTACAAATCGTTTTGATTCATCAGCATTTTTGGGAACGGGATATTGCTGGATTACTTCAAATTTATTTGGGTCGGGTAAAATGGCTTTATTGGTGCATTTGTGACCAAGATAAGTGACTTCTTCACTGAAAAATTTGCATTTGTCAGGATGCAGTTTGAGATTGTGTTTCCGATAAACTGAGAAAACGTCCCGGAGATTTCTGATCATATGTTTCTCCGAACATCCTAGTACGACCAAATCGTCCATGTATAGGAATGCTTGGGACGGTGCGAGACCTGCGAATGCTAATGTCATCGTTCTCTGAAATGAAATTGGAGCTATCTTTAGACCGTACGGTAACCTCTTGAAACGGTATGTGCCTCCGTCTGCTGTGAATGATGTTATGTCTCGAGATTGTTGTTCTAATTCTTTTTGATGAATTCCTGATGTTAAGTCTAGGCATGAAAAATATTTAGCTCCACCAAGCTGGTCGAGAATGTTGTCTATTCTGGGTGGGGAGAATTTGTCTGCAATTAGTTTTTTGTTGATTCCCCTGTAATCTGTTACTACTCTCCCTCTTTTTTGGGCTGTGCCTGGGAGTGGCTTTTTGGGGAGCAATAGTATTATACTCTGAAACCGATAGTTCAATTATGTTATCTTGAATTAACTTACTTATTCGTTTCCCTATTTCTTCTTTGTGTGCTTGTGGTAAACTATAATTTTTAATATAAACTGGATCATCATCTTTCATACGTAGTTTCTGTTTATAAAAATTGTTTCTGGTGATAGGCTCAGTTTATAATGCGAATATGTCAATGAACTCGGAACATAACAAGTGAAGTTTGTCTTTTGCAAATACAAGAAAATTTTTATTTAACTTCTCTAATTTTGTTTTGTTATTTATGTCTATTGGGTGATATGAGTTACTTGCTACTATGTAGTCTTGAAGATTCTCTGTATGAACTTTATAGTTTTCTACAAATGCGTTTGCATTGGTTGTATTAATTATTCTTACGAAAGGTTTGTTTTTAGATGATATGGTATTTGCAAGAAATATGCCCGGCGCTATTTCTTGGTGTGGTATTAAAAATTCGGAAGGTGTAACATCTACGGTAATTAGCCGTATAACTATAACTAACAGTTATAGTGTTAACCGTAGGTGTGTTTGTCATTTCAAAAGCTAAATACTCGTGGTGATCACATGGTCTTGGTATGAGTCTGTCTTGATTGGATTGTACAGACTCAATTGTACCTTTTGACGAAATCTAGCCCTAAGATTCCTGCACATGGGATGGGGAAATCATCCGGTACCACGTAAAATTCGTGTTTAATTAACAGTTCTTCACATATTAAATCTGCTTTAACTATTCCCTGAGTTCTTATTGCTCCTTGTCCTATTCCACTTAGTTTTGTTATCTGAGATTTGTCTATTTTTATACCATTGTTAATCTGACCTTCTTTAAAAATTAATATGTAAGCTCCTGTGTCCATTAAAAATGTTGAAATTTTGTTGTTTAGTGTAGATTTGGAAGAAACGTAGCTGCTTAAATGCAGACTAAATATGTTCTTACTTGCACTATTTATTGTTGGTCTTGTAGTGGAGTTGGCTGTTGTCCATTAAGCTGTCTTATAATTCTTCCATTATTTGGATGGTTCTGTCGGGAGTTATTGGCTTGACTTCTGTTACTAATACTATCATGGGCCCTATTAATGTTGGAATTACGATAACGGCACCGGTTATTACTTTGAAAACCATTGCGATTGTTTCCGCGGTAATAACCTAGATGTTATTACCACCACCACGGGGTGATAATGGTGTAGTGGTATATGCATAGACTCCTTAAGCAGAGGGTCACGGGTTTGAATCCCGTGCAAGGCAATTCTCCGGAAAATTCTTTTCATAGAATTTGTATGTTGTAATGTGAAAATACCGTCGGCTTCAACTCTACATGAAGGCATAACACAGATGTGGGAGTGGTTGCTGGCTGGGCTTAATGTAACGAACTAACAACTAGCACGTACTAAGACCCACTGGTTGAGCATGCACTGGCTCGTCCCGTCCAGTTTGACAACCACCTCTGGGGAAAATATCGAAACCAAACACACCTGAGTTTCAAACTACTACACCACCCGCCCGCGCCCTGGAGAAAAGCCAGTAAAAGGGTATTCATATCCCCTTGGAGCGCGCGCGGTATAATAAAAAAAAAAAAAACGTCGCCTTATTTGTAGTATCGAATTTTGACTACCAGTGGCCTCTCTGCAACTATTTGTTTCCTTTACTGCAGTCTGTGTGGCATATTTAGATGCTAGTTCTGAAGAAAGTCTATCTGATATACAAGCTCCTTCTAAAGACTTAGTAAGTTTTTCGGTTTCACCGGTGTACTGGTTTGCTATCTTACTTTTTTGCTCTACGTTTTGCAGTCAATACCTCTACTGATTCCCCTTTTATCTTGCTTATCAGGTTATTTTTTATTTGTTGTAATGTTTGTTTACTGCTTATCTGATTTCTGCCTGTTCCTTTGAGTTTTGTTTTTATTATGGAAACTGCCATGTCTTCTTGAGTTCCCTTAATCTGATCTAGATCTGAGTTGACGAGGCTATTTTTATAAAGTTTATTTTTAAGAGAGACATATTGGATTGTAAAGGATTTGGTTCCTGCTTATCGACTTGTGATTTTTCTTCTGGATTAGTCATTAATGAAGTAAAGCCTATCTGTATATCTTCACGGAAATTAGGTGGAACATCTGCCTCTAGATTATGCTTAGCTAGACCTGCTATAGGCTTATCTCTAGCAAAGACAAAAATTCGTTTTCCTTGGGTCTTATGTGTTGGTGTTAGATGTTCATATACACTTTGTAAAATGTTTACTATATTATTTAAGCTATCTACTATGCTTTCTAAGCATTTTTGTACTGTCTCGTTTGTAATGGGTGTATTTTTATACATTTGTATGATCTTTCTACCTGAGCTTTATGATTCTCTAATTCTTGTTCAATCTTACTCCACCTTTCCATAGGTTGCGATTATTGAAATTTGGCTATATCTTGTTTAGAAATTATCAGAAAATCTACTATAAAGGTTAAATTTTTCTTTATAATTTTATATTGTTTATTTTTATGAATTTTTAATACATAATATAAATATTTTTTTTTTTGTTTCTTTATATCATTGCTATGTTATTTTGATATTTCTTTTTCAAGTATTTATTATGGGCCGAGTAGATTTTTAAAAACAATGGGGCTCCAGTTATAGCTATTAAAATGAGTACCAGCAACCAAATATCCTCCAAACTGCTATAATATTCAAAAATTTTTATGCTATTAACCACATTGGCATTTGGCTTCTCAAGCTTTGATTGCTCGAACCCCATTTTTATATTACAAACAAAACTAATTTAAAAGGTATACATATATAAAAGGAGTCTTATGATGTTAATGGGTTCTTGTTGTTCCCCATTAGTCCTTGTTCTCTTATTGTTTTTATCTGTAGTTTCGGCTTCTTCTTTTTTTTCTGCGTGTTGGCTAGGTTTATTTCTCTATATGACAAGGCTATTTGCTATGGCGAGCGTTGTTTGCCTTGTTTTCCGCCTCTTTTCTGTTTCTGGACTGGTTTTTCAGTTGCTCTTTTGTCGCTGTCTTCTTTTGTTCGTTTTCTATACTGCTAGATGGTAATGGGTGTTGGTCCAATTCGTACCTTGGCTGATTATCAAAGAAGGTCTTCTTTTTGTTCAGATATTGATGTCTTCTTGTCTGCTAGTTCTGCTAGTTGCTGGTCTGATTCTGCTGACCGCCTTGTTTTTGTTGTGACTTTTTTGTAGTCAGGAAGGTTGCCCACTTCTCGAATATTTGGTCGAATTCTTTTTTCGACATTAGCGACATATATATTTATATATGTATGTTTATTTATATTTTACATATTTCTGTGTTCAATGCAGGCTTAGATCCAAAGCCAATGTTTAGGTATCGAAATGCCAAAAAAATTTTTGAAAGTTTATCTAGAAAGTTTATTTAGGATGGTTTCTAGTTAAGGCATTAGCGTATCTAACTGCCGATTCAGTCCTTTGTGAAGACTGGCAGGATCGCCATGTATATGTTGTTTTACTAATTCGTCAAAGAAGAAAGACTAAATAATGCCTTCGACAGTGCACGGAAAATAACTGTGTCTTTATTGATTTAATTCGAGTATTTATACAAATTTGGCATAGTCACTCTATGGTGACTATGCTTGTAAACGAACGTGTAACGTAGCAAGAAACTCCATAATAATGACTCCATAATCGGTGATACATTTGCTGCAGTGTTTCTAAGGCGGAGCACTTGAATTAGTTCAAATGAGTATTAGGTCACTGGCACCGTGAATAATTTGTGCTATATTTATGTTATTGGTATTCTGTTGTGTGGTTTACTTTTTGATACGCTACACTATTTCTTTTGTTTTTTAGTTTTAGTTTTAAAAGCATTTTATTTTATTACTCATGAGCTCTTATATACTAACAAAAAATGCTCAAATGCTAGCTTAAATTTACTTAAAAATCTTATACTAACTTATTGGCCCCATTCAGGCACTCTTAGCTGCTCTATATTCTTATATCTATGTCTTTCGACTTAATTTATACTTTATTTAAATATTTATTCTCTATACTTATAGTAAGGCTAAGAAAACAAAAATGTTCAACAAAAAACTTAGCATATGGAAATAATTTTTTATTTTTTATAATAACTTAATATCTAACTGAAAAAAAACCTTAGTCTACCTAACCTACATACACATATATATACCTAGACATTATACAGAGTTATATACGTATATTATTATATATCTTTGTATATATTAATATATATATATGTATATTTCTTAAATACTAACCTAAACCTACGTAAGCTGGCCATCGCTATTTACAGAGCCAATAGATTGGTCAGCTCTACCTCATTAGTGCGGCTAGTCCGTTACGTGACTGAAACATTCTCCATCATCCAACCACCAGAAATGCTGGTGCTGCAGAACGACATCTCTCTTATCGCGAATCCCTACCGCCCTGCTGAGCTTGAGATGATCCGCACAACGTCTCTGCCGTAGTTCAGTCGCCTGTCCCCAGCTGTCCGAGCGATATGGAAGATTAACGGGATCGCTGATCCATCCTGGATCAACCCTATTTGATCTAGGTAAAGGAATGCTTCCGGTGGAACGAAGCGGTCAGAGCGCACACTCTCATGGTAAAGGTCACGAGTCAATTCGAGTCAGCTTAATTACGAAGTTGTCCACTCGTATTAGGTCCGCTCATTATATAGGACCTCAGTAGATTACAATTTTTGGTACTCCGACTCTGGTGTTCTGTACAAGAGAAGGCAAGCCCTCTCAAACACCCGAATCTTTTCCATTAAGATTGCTCGTACATTGAACCACACGGGGCACCCAATACCAGCATACAACCAAATCGTTTACGTACACAATAGTATAGGGAAGTGAACCTATTTAGTCGCTTGTATAAATGTTGAATAGGATCGGCGAATTGATCGCGCCCTGCTGAAGTCCATTTTTAATTTGATATATTCCAACAGAAATCACATCGCCATTTTTCATGAAAAACTGTCTGTATATGTACAACAATGTGCATTATTCATTGCATTATTACAAGGGTGGTGTAAATGTCTACCGCATCTAAAGGAAGATGTCGAAGCACAATGTTCGGAATACCAGCGGTCCCCCCTGATTTCTTGCCAATGGTATCAGTTGCCTTGTAAACTTCCTTGAAAGCCGCCCCTATGGCCTCAACCTTCTCCTCTGGATCCACGATCACAAGGAAGTCGTAATCAGCGGCCTCCTGGCTATTTTAAGACACTGAAGGTCAGTGTCTTGTTGTTGTTCCAACACAAACTTATAGAAATTCTGTAATTCCCTTTTATTAACATTTGAAGATTTTTAATCGACTCCTTCAGTATCCTAATCTCCGGGTCTTGTCTGTCAGTAAGCTGTCTGTACAAGTTTTTGAGTCTTGACAAAAGTCTACTTTTCTGTCGGTGCAATGCGTCAATAGTAGGATTGTGGAACAGGTCTTCGTTAGTCGCACGTTGATACCGCGGTATTGTAGTGTCCATTATTTATTTAATTGTCACGTCCAATCGTTTTAGGTACTTGCCGATCTCCTCGTTTGACAAATTCCTATTGGACGGTGGGTGGAGCGTGTTCGAGGAGAGAGATGTGAGCGTGTGAGTGTGAGAGATTATCTGCATACCCGAAGCTGCTGGTTGAAATGAAACTAACGTCGAATTCATATGCCAATAAATTGATTGCCCAGCGTTGAAGGCGATTAGCTTGGTGAACAGCAATCCCAGTATTTTTACAAAAGAAAGCGAGAAGTGGTTTATGGTCTGTTTGCAGTTTGAACTTTTAATCAAAAATAATGTTGTGGAACTTATAATAGTTACTGCAAAGACAAGTGCGTACCCCTTCTTCTCAACCTGGCTGTATGCTTTTTCTGCTGGTGTAAAGCTAGAGCTATTGAAATAAAGAAGCTGATTATGAACACGAAGAATATGCTGACTCTGACGATGAAAATGCTGTCAGAAAATCGGAGTAAGTCTGTGCTTTCAATTACCCATACCGCTATTTGTGGGCCGATAAGGTATGTGTCAAATGGAGGCGCTAAATACTTTTCGACATTCATATATGATCATTCACTTATGATATTTGTTTATTTTTTTCGTCAGAAAAGTGAGGCCCTAATTTATTTTAAAGAGTTTAAGGAAATGGCAAAAAAACAGACTGGTAATACAATTAAAATTTTAAGGAGCGATAACGGCAGATTGTCAAGAAAGATTTTAAAGTTTTTTTACAACTTAATGGTATAAAACACCAATTAACTTCTCCTTATACCCCTCAGCAAAACGGGTGCGCTGAAAGAGCAAACAGGACGCTGGTGGTGATGGTAAGATGTATGCTAATTTCGTGTGGACTGAAGAAATCGATCACCAACAAAATTATTGGAGCATCAAACACCATTTAAAGCTTGGTTTAGATACTTACCAAATATGTCGCATCTCAGGATCTTTGGATGTAAGACGTTCATCCTGACCAAGAAACCAGGTAATATCAAGTTTAGCCCTAAAGGCATAGAGTGTTTAATGGTGGGGTGCTCTGACAAAGCTTAAGCCAATAGATTATATGAACGTAAAACGGGTAAGATTCACACGAGCCGAGATGATAAATTCATTGAGAATCCATCTAAAATGTGTCCTACAATCTCCAATTTCATAGAAATCGAATCATTAAAAGAGGACAACGATGACAAAGATGAATTCAAAGAATCCCTTACAAAAGAAGATGATATTTATATTACATATGTAAAACCAAGAATCCTGATGTTGAAACTGCTGCAAAAGATATATTTGTTGATATGTATTAGTGGTGCTATTGATTGTTATGGGAATGGAGCTCCTGATAGTTTTGAAGATGAAGTAAAGAAGAAAGAAGCTGATCACGAACACGAAGAATATGCTGACTCTGAGGCTAAAAATGCTGTTGAAAAAGAGAACCACTACCGGGATTGCGATGATGAAGAATAAGAGGTGAATTCTACTGAAAGGACTAATGAAAAGCAGGTTAGTGATAGTGTTTTAAGAAGTGGTAAAATTAGAAACAAAGATAACAAAGATCAAATTCGTTAAATTCCATGGTTAATATTGGCAGAAGTTGTCAGAATATACCGAATTCCGTTAAGGACGCACTTCGAGGTACGAATTTCAAAAAGTGGTAAGATGCTATGGAAGCAGAATACAGTTCGCTGCTGAAAAATAGAACTTTGGATCTAGTTGATTTGCCAACTGATCGTAAAGCCATAAGATCCAAATGAGTTTTTTGTATTAAAAGGGACAAAAATGGTAAAATTGAACGATATAAGGCGAGACTTGTAGCCAAAGGCTACAAATAAAAGTATGGCCTTGATTTTACTGAAACTTTTTCTCCAGTCACCAGGTATTCTACAATAAGATTAGTGGTTGCGTTAAAAGAAGAATTAGAATTGCTTTTACCATACATCAAATAGATATCACCACTGCACACCTTAATAGCGGACTGGATCAAAGTCTGTATATGGAGCAACCCGAAAATTTTGTAAGTAAAACACACCCAAGGAAAATGTGTAAGCTGATGAAAGCCCTATATGGACTTAAGCAATCTTGAAGGTAGTGGAACCAAAATCTGAATAGTGTCCTGCTTAAAATTGGTTTCGTGCGATCATATTACGACAATTGCGTCTACACTTTCAATCAAAATGGAGTTATAAATATTTTGAATATTTTGCTGGTATATGTCGATGACATAATTCTTGCTTTTAAAGACAAGAATGATTTAACTTATATCAAATTAAAACTTGCTGCTGAGTTCAAACTAGAAGACAAAGGACCTATCAATTACTTTTTTTGGAGTTTGAGAGAGAAGGTGATAGAGGTCCTATTAATTTGGGGCAGCAGAACATGATTGCAAATATTTTAGCTCATTTTCATATGATGGAATATTTTGATATGATGGAAGCACTCCCTTGGATCCAGGATCGAGATTGGAAAAAGTGCACACAATGTTCAAATTGTTCAGAGGTAGGGTCTCTGAACTTAAAAGGTCTAACAACACGGCCTGATATATCACGTTTCGTGATTAAGCTATCACAATTCAAAACGAATTCACATAAAGAACATTTAACTGCAGCAAAACATATGCTGAGATATCTTAATTAAACAATGAATTTGAAACTTATTTTCAGAAAGTCTGCTTCTAAATTATTGGCTGATTATGCTGATGCTGACTGGGGTGGAGATTCTAACGATAGACGATCTTTTACGGGCTTTGTATTTATGCTTGCTGGATGTGCTGTTTCATGGGAGTCTAGAAAACAACCTAAAGTGGCCCTTAACAGTACTGAAGTAGAGTACATAGCTCTTTCCTCTGCATCTAAAGAACTTCTGTATCTACGTAACCTGCCTGATGACATAGAGTTTGGTTATGTTGCTTCAAACCCTATTGTGATATATGGGGACAACTAAAGAGCTCAAAAGCTGGTAAAGAATCCAGTTTACCATGCGAGAAGTAAACATATAGATATTAAAGTACATTTTGTGAGAGATATTTATGAAAAAGGTCTTGTCAATTTAAAGTATGTATAATGTATATTTCAACAAATAATATGATTGCTGATATGTTACCAAAAAACTTAAATAGAATTAAACATTTACATTTTGTTAACTTACTAGCATTCAATATGAAAATTTAATTTGAGGAGAATTATTGAAATAAAGAAGTTAAAAGTTCAAATTAAATACTAAATTCTTAGATTAAATGGCAACACTTAAATCTACACTTAAATCTTGTATTTAAAATATTGTATTTAAATATTTACCTACATGCAAAATAAAACGACTCTTGAGTTATACGCTGAACTAACTGGTTGGTTTGTTTTACTTTGGCTCGATCTTAATATAGGGTTATCTAATAACGACTTGACAACTTTTTTTTTAAATAAAAGGCAAACCATTTGAGATATTTCAAACACTTTATTATTGGCTTGAAGTACAATCAAAACATTAATAAATGGAGTTCGACTTCGTTTATATGGCCACTGCGGGCACTTTGGCAACGATCGATTCGTTGGACCCAATTTTCAACTACTCGGCCACACATTTCGGCTGAAACGGCCGCTATTTCACGTTCAATGTTGGCTCTGAGCTCTTCCAACGTCGTCGACGTGTTGGCATAAACCAATGACTTACCGCAGCCCCACAAAAAATTGTCAAGCGGCGTTAAATCGCACGAACGAGGCGGCAAATCGACTGGCCCATGTCTTGAGATAACACGCTCACCATACTTACTCTTCAATAAATATATTGTAGCGTGTGCTATGTGGCTTGTAACACTATTCTGTTGAAACCACATGTCGTAAAAGTCCATATCTTCTAATTCTAAACGTGAGGATCATTATCGTCGACGAAAAAATATGGCCCAATAACGTCGCCGGCATGCAAACCGCACCAAACAGTTATTTTTTGTCTATGAAGTGGTGATTCATGAAGCACGTGTGGGTTTTCACCCAACTAATAACGCATATTTTGCTTATTGACGAACCCATTGAGCCAAAAATTAGCTTCGTCACTGAAGATGATTTTGCGATGAAATTCATCATTTTGACGCATCTTCTCCAGAGCCCAATCGGAGAACGTACGTCGCTTCAAATGGTCCATCGGCTTCAATACTTAATTCAGCTTGATCTTGTATGGGTGTAAACCAATATCCTTACGCCAAAATACGCCATAATGTGGTCTGAGCGATGCCACGAATTTGTAGACTTCAAATTTTTGCACTAAATTTGTTATTGCCTATCTACAAGGGCGAGAATTACGACCGAAAATTGTAGTTAATGCTCTTAAAGTTGCAGTCACAGACTCCGAATATCTTTAGAAAATTTTTATAATTTGCAGACGTTGCTCGTTAGTGTACTTTACCATGATGAAAATGTTGAGCTTACTGAATAAATTGACAGTGACAGTTTGATGATTAGTGAAAGAGTGCGTTCACAAATTAAATTCAAATTTGTCAAGTTCCTATCGGAAAACCCTTTATTATGAACTATTTTATATTACAACCTGCGTAGATTCTTGGTAGGGTAAAATGGGTGAGGATGGGAAGGAGGACACGGGATGTACATATTTCACACCAAAGTTGTCCGGGTAACGGCTCGATGGCAATTGCGGTAATGCTGTTATTCACCTGGGGTAGCTTCAATTGTGTGACTTTCCCTTCCTTGGCCTTGTTCTGGTGAGATCGATGCATTTCTTGTCCACGTGATTCTTGTATAGATTTACATTCATTTGACCAGATGTGCACTATTCTGGCCAGATTGTGGGGGCAATATTTTGACTCTTCGCTTGGGTAATAGAAAACGGAAGAAACTAAAGGTGGGACAAATGAGCTTGCTTTTTTTTCCAATGTGGATATTCGCTTAGGAGGTGAGTTTCTTGACAAGGAGATGAATATTATCCCCAATCACTTTCTTCACAAACGGTTTCGTTTCGATTATTTTGTTCTTTCCTTTATTTGAATTTAGTTAAAATTTCTTCTTTGAGATTTTTATTTTAATTCTCTTGCTTTTTTTTTTCTTATTTTCAATTACTACACTTTATTTTTTTAATTTAGTTTCGTACGTTTTGTTTTGTTTTTTTACTTTTTCTTTTTGTACATTTATTTTAAACCTTCTCCACTGAGCAACTCTGATCGAATCCCTGGGTCATCTATACCGGCCCCCGTTTATTTTTTTTTCGCAGGTACCGCATTTTATTTGTCGTGTGATGATTCATTCCATTAAAATTATTTTCTCTCTTAACAGGTTATTTAGTCCTAGCGAGCTTTTAAAGACAGTTATTCTACGTTTTTTATTTTTTTTATTTTTGTGTGTTTATTGGGTTGTGGAAGAAGAAGTATTAGAAACAACAAAAAAAACATAAAAAGGGATGGGATCTTTTAGTTGGGTTGTTGTCCGCGCAATTGTCAGTGCGGATGATGATGGCAGGAGATGGCGTTAGTTGCAGTATGTGGGTTGATTTACAAATAATCATTTATTTTGATTAATGGATGTATTATGTAAACAAATTATCACACATACTCATATGCAACATACATGTAGGCACCTAGTCGTTTCACACAATTGTTTGGTGAAGATTTTTTTTGAATTGACATATGTTACTAACGTATCATAGTTTTTTGCCTCTTAGAGCCTTTATCTAATTTTGTGCTTGTTAGAAAACATTTATTCATTCCCTTTGGTCATTTTTCCATAACTTTTACGTTGGCTACTTTAGAAATTAAGATAGGCTAAAAGAAGCATGGTCTGAATACGTTAAGTATGAAAAAAATAATTGACCTCTCATTCTTTAATAATCGGAATGATTCGCGCTTAAACTCCCGTTTCAAGTGCACCTTCGGAGTCTACCGCAAGTCACATGTCTTCGGAATGAATTGGTGGACCCACTCCGATTAGGCGAGTTTAACTTACGAAAATGGACTACAAATTGAGTGCCTCTTTTACTTTCTTAACCAGAGGAGCATCGTGAGCTGTCGCCAGTAGAATTTGAGAAGTCAAACGTGGTTAAGGTACTTGGTCTTCAGTGGTCCCCGTCTCAGGATTTTTTTTTATAATTCCGCGTGCGCAGCAAGGTGATATGAATACCCTTTCACTGGCTTTTTACCAGGGCGCGGGCGGGAGGTGTAGTAATTTTGAGACTCAGGTGTTAGGTTTCGATACTTTTCCAGAAGTGGTTTTCAAACTATAGAAAGTGCATCCTCAACCAGTGGGCCTTAGTACGTGCTAGTTGTTAGTTCATTACATTTAACCCAGCCAGCAATTCTCCAACATCAGTGTTATGCCTTCATGTCAGTGTTGACGCCGACGGGATTTTCATATAACTACATACCAATTCCATGAAAAAACTTTTTCAGAGAATTGCCTCGCAAGGGATTCGAACCCGCGACCCTCTGCTTGAGGAGTCTATGTATATACCACTACACCACGGCCACCCCTGTTTTTCGTATAAGGTAGTATTTCCCCAACCAAAACATGCACAAAACGTCGTATTCTTTCGGATGCCTCTCGTGTGTTTGACCCTTTAAGATTTCTAGCCCCAATATTCGTCGCGATCAATATATTCTTTCAGAATTTATGGCGGGAAAAACTAGGTTGGGATGATGATGTTTCTGAGGAACTCGCACTTCGTTGGACCACTCGTGACGAACTGTAAATGGTCGAATCGATATCGATACCGAGAGTTTAATGAAAGAACAAATACAACTGGGAATTACACGCATTTTGCGATGCGTGGTATGCAAATATATAATAAATACAAATGGAAAAATCGCAAAAGCATTGTTGCACCTATTAAGGTCTTGTCGCTTGCAAAGCTTTACTTATCTCGTAAATAAAACTAAACTATCCTTTCAGGAAAAGCATCTTCAAGCTTTTGCATGGACAAATTCCTCCATAGTACTGCATTAGTTATCTGTTCCTACTAAAAATGGTGCGCCTTCGTTGCTAATCAGACGTCGGAGATCCAATCTTTCATGCCTTTTAGATGCTGGAACCAAGTTCGCTCGCTGGAAAATGCAGCTGACGTAGCATCGCGGGATATTTTACCATCGCCTCAACAGACATCTGATGGAACAGACTCTCTTGGTAGAAAAAGTAACCAACTAAACGGCCGATATCGCGGTATAGTATGGACAACGTTCCTATCGATGAATTGAAGTAACGAAAGTCCACAAAAGCTCGGGTACTCGTTTTAAATTTAAGCCCTGAAAACGTTCTTGACGGTTTGATTTTTAAATCTTCGGATTGGCTTTAGGTCGTTTACGTAGTGATGTATATCTATGTTTATTCGAAATGCTCGTATTAAAAACAATCGAAAATCCTACCCTTACTTATGTTAGCAAGAAATTTCTGAAGCTTTTGCCAATTGCTGAGTTTCTCGTCGAATGTCCTTCGTGTCAGCGAAACGTCCAATAATCTTGTGCAAATCACATTCTATGGCTGAACTCTTAGCGCATTGCTTATATATACACTATATGCACGCCGGTTAAACACTTATGCTCGCTTTACTCAAACAAAATTACTACATTCTCGGCTGCAGAACTTTTTTTTGCGTAAATTTCATGGGGCCAAGAGAAAACTTATAAAACTATACGATCTTCTTCTGAGTCAAAAAGGAACATCATCAGTGATCATCTTTCTAAAAACTAAATCACTTGGAATTTTATACCACCCTCTGCACTTTACTTTAGAGGATTATGGGAGGCTGGGGTAGAATCAGTCAAATCCCATCTAAAACGCATTATTGGTGACCAAAGGCTAACCTACGAAGAGATGTACACTCTCCTAGCCAAAATCGAAAGCCTACTCAACTCGCGCCCTATGTGACAAACATCTGACTATTAACCGACGATTCTAACTCCATCACATTTAATGCTTGGAGAATCCTATTCTGCAGTCACTTTACCTGATGTTTTTTATCCTACTGTTTCAATCGAAAATAACTGATCCCTTTTACAGGCATTTATGGATGGGTTTTGGAAGCGCTGACATCAATAGTACCTAACGTCTTTGCAGTGCGGACCAAAATGGCAAAAGGAGCAACGCAGCCTTTAACTTCTTAATGTCGTGCTCTTTAAAGAGCCAAACTTACGTCCATCTAAATGAGTTCTTGAGCATGTGTCTGAAATACATCTTGAACCAGACAACAAATGCAGAACCGTTACCGTCAAAACAGCCAATGGAAGCTATGTTCAACTAGTAGTTAAACTTACACCCCTACTTTTTTCTGAAAAATCAGAAACTTCCAGGTGGGGCTGAATGTTAAGAAACCGTCCATTCATATGTGCACTAATTGTCTATTTTAATATTTTGCTACTTTTTGATTTTGCCAAACAATAGTTAACTTACTTTATTTTTGTACTAAATCCCTTTGGAACAATTTAAATTACTGCAATCTTAACTTATGTTCTCTCAGCCAATCTTGCATTTTTTTGTTGTCATCTTCGTAATCCGCTGCTGCTTGTACTTTAAATAATCTCTTTCCTTTTTGATGTCGAACCACTAAGCAACATAGTCGCAGCAGCAGCAGACCACGGGAGAATCTACGTAAGTATAAATGTACAGTAAAAAAATACAAATAAACTAATTTAATAAAAAAATATATACAGTTCACATTAAAAAACACCTATTACACCTACAAACCACTCACTAAGTGTTAAAAAAGAAAAAACCATAGCTTACACCGAAAAACTTATCAGACCATATGAACATTGTCGAGATATTCTTTTAAATGACCCCATACTCCAGTATCCAGATTTCGAAAAACCATTCGTACTCACTACCGATGCAAATTACTTCACGACTGGAGCAATCCTATCACAAGGTGCAATCGGAAACGATATGCTATGCCAGTAGGACTCTAACGGATAGTGAAATAAACTATTCGACAATAGAGAAAGAGCTCCTCGCCATAGTCCGGGCAACAAATTACTTTCGACCGCTCTTATACGGCAATAAATTCAAAATTGTCATTGCCCATAGACCTAAATTTAAAAATTTTTCTCGAGGAATTGAACCACGAAGTTGTCTACAAAAATAATAAACTTATTTTAAGGGGCACACCCTGTGTTAAATTTTATAAAAAGATCGATTTTTTTTTTTTAAATTTCGATAGTCTATATTTTTAAAAATAACTTACTAAAACTCCAAATGAATATCTCAAATAGCCCTCTAAACAGTAGCCGCTCAGCGTTCAGAAATCAATCAATTGATCTCTAAATGCGTTTTTCTTGAAACTACATTTTTCAAATTTGCTGCAATTGTAACTCGAAGACAAATCATTCAATTGCTCTGCTGAAGAAAATCTAGACGACCACATTCATATCTCGGAACGTCGTCTAAATTAATTTTCCCTTCAACTAAGATTAATAACAATAGACCCATAAATTCATTTGAAATAATTTTCAGAAACAAGCAAAGAAGAACTATAGAATCTTTGAAATTCATCAGACAAAATATAATATCGTATTTAAAAATTTTTTCCGCAAATAAGCTTAACGCTATTTACACAGCCAATGATACCTTTAAGAAAATCCAATCTGTGTATTCAAATATTTTTTCTCGAGATGTAAGGTAATAAGGTGCGTTGACAAAATCTTAAACGTAGTGAGCGAGGACGATCAAAATAAACTTATTCTAGATTACCACCTAAATAATAACCATAAAGGGATCAAAGAAACTCTCATGCACTTAAAACGAACATCTTACTTTCCATTTATGAAGAATAAAATTACCAAGGTAATAAAGAATTGCGACACCTGTATGAAAATATGATCGCAACCCTACTACAATCGAATTTAAAAGTACAGAAACCCCCGAAAATCCACTAGACAATATTCATGTAGATATTTGTAGTACAAATCTAACAAAAATACTGATAATCATAAAAAATTTTTCGAAATTTAAATTTAACAGTAATTAAATCACTCAAACACTTTATGAGCCCTCACGGCATTCCCGAACAAATTATTCGCTGCTCAAGGTAGTGAATTTACAGCCACAATATTTATAGACTTCTGCAAGCAATATAATATTCTGCGCAAGGTAGTGCTCAAGGTAGTGAATTTACAGCCATAATATTTAAAGACTTCTGGAAACAATATAATATTGATCACCATCTAACGTCTCTTCAACAGAGTAGTGGTAATGCCCCTGTTGAATGAATGTTCTCCACGTTTACAGAAATATACCGTATAATCCATGCGAATCGAACAACAAAAGATCGTGACGATATTCTTAATGAAACTACAGTAACCTATAACAACTCTGTACACTTATAAACCAAACTTAGCGCACTCAAACTATTCTACGGACGAACCTATAAATTTTAAGAATAACAGTGTAACAACGTTTATGAATATGAATGAATTCCAGAACTAATTATATTCAGAAAAAAAAGGAATCATACAAAAACATAAAACTCTCAACATAGATAAACTTAACAGGAATAGAGAAAAACCCTCTTCCCTTAAGGCAGGCTCGTTCATTTTTCGTAGAGAAAACAGAAGAAACGAAATTACCTCAAAGTTCAGTAAGCACAAGAAAAAACAAAATAATAAATTTACTGTCCCAACAGATCTAGGACAATAAAAACTCATCAAAACATTTTACACATAGTAAAACTTAATAATTACCAAGAAAACATTAAACAAATCTCAAACTCAATAGATGCACTCAGAAAAAATTCAATGAAATAAGGAGTCACAAAGTGTTCTAAAGTTAAAACTGAATGTCCTACGAATGTCCAAATACGAAACTTATAAGCCCAGAATTAGAACTCGACGAGGACTTATAAACGGACTAGGTACCATAATAAGAACAATTACTGGCAACACGGACGCTGAAGACTCTGTATATAAACAAACAAATCGACATTATACTAACAAACGAGGAAAAAATCGAAAATAGTTTAAACACTTAGAACAAATTGAACGAACAAATGATCGAATGTTTTGAAAACACTACCAAACACATAAATCAGCAACAGATACATATTACCCATTTTCTTCAAAATTTACAATACAGAACAGAATAACAAAATAATTAGCACCACAAACCATTAAAATTGAAATCTTACAACATTTTTACACCATAAGTTACAATACTGATATCTTAGCAAACCATTTTAACAATATTATCGAAGCAATATGCTTAGCTAAATTGAACGCTTTTTCCGAAAATATCCAAATCCAATTTCCAATTCCTTAGCCCAGAGGATTTGCAACAGCGGCATAAATATCATATTTAATGTAAAAATTCCACTTTTTACATATAGCATAAGTAATTACTTCCATTCCGTTCCTATTCCTATCCACACTAAAATTATACAAATTTACGAGGAGCAGTGCCGAAATATCGAAGGTACTTATTACTCCCAAGAAACTAAATTAAAAGAAAACACCCTCCACTTAAGTTACATTTTAAAGCAGAATGTGGAGTATGACCTTTTGGAGATAGCAACATTCAACAGCCAGAAAGTCAGTTTCTTCTAACCGTCAACGGCTTAGAAAGTATAATGACTTCAACATATGGCCAAGGCAATATAACAATAAAATGAACAGTTCTTATCCACTTCAAAGACAGCTTCCTGTACGAAAATACCATTAATAGTCACTTTGATGACATTCAAATCCATCCATCCTTATTTAACAAAGTCACAACAGTAAAAACTACAGAAACCTACCTTATCACTCACAAAACTTCAAGACTTTAATTTCCAAAGTTCAGCGAAGTTAGAGCAATTTAAGTAAAAATCAAAAACAGCAACAATCTTTATCAGTTTAGGCGTGGTCCCTTTCATCATCATCATAATATATGCCATCATAATTATCAAAAAAATGGGACACAGCATCTTTCAGATACCATGCTTATGCTCATGCCCTGAAGCCTCAATCGTAACATTATATTAAAGTAGAAGTTATCTTTTCAATATAGTTAAATTCCATTACCACAGAATAATATAATCTTAAACTTCTGTTTTTCTCCAAAGTTATAATCTCTAAAAATATAAATTACTTTTTTTTTTATGTTCATGTACTCGTAATTCACGGTCAAGGAGTTATTTTAGCTTAAATATGTTTGCACACAACGCATGTATGGTGGAAAAAAAAAAGTTACCGATGTACATTGGTCTTAAATGTTTGCATATTATAACGACTACGATATAGAGAGTTCGACAGGGAATTCGATAAGCGAGTTGTGCGGCTTAGGAATAAATCACGATATTTTACAGTACGTCCGAAAGTAGAGTTGAGTCTGTACTGATGAGCATTCATAGCGAGACGGGTGTCACGGTTAAAACTTTGAGGGGGCCGAATGCTACTGGTGATATCTATGGAGCACTGGTGGTGGAAATAGCGATAAAACAGAGAGAGACACGAGTCATTACGTCATTATTTGAAAGTGTCCATTGTCTGAGTAATAGTAGCATCACCTTTGAATTTTATAGCACGGTTTTGAATCCCATTTGTCCCACAATAAAAATAGCAGATCGGTATACTTTTTATTACTCTGGAAAAAATTTTATTATAGTATTATAATGTTACCGAAAACATTTTACAATTAAACATGAATAGAATGTGAGGTAGAAGCATAAAAATTAAAAATGTTGTGTTTTATATATATATATATAAATAGGGTTTTCCAATAGGGATTTGACATCTTTGAATTTAATTTGTGAACGCACTCTTTCACTAATCATCAAACTATCAATTTATTTAGTAAACTCAACATTTTCATCGTGGTAAAGTATACTAACGAGCAACGTCTGCAAATTATAAAAATTTTCTACAGATATTCCGAGTCGGTGACTGCAACTTTAAGAGCGTTAACTCCAAGTTTGGTGCAAAAATTTGAGTCTACATATTCGTTGTGTGATGTTGCCGTGGCAGTGAGACAAGGGGTTGGTCGAAGTGTCGAAAATATCGCTGCCGTTCAGACACGTCCGTAGCAAACGATCCAAATCAGTCAATTCCACGGCGTTCTCAAGAATTGGGCATCGCTCAGACCACATTATGGCGTATTTTGCGTAAGGATCTTGGTTTACACCCATACAAGATCAAGCTGACTCAAGAATTAAAGCCAATGGACCATTTAAAGCGACGTACGTTTTCCGATCGGGTTCAGGAGAATATGCGTCAGGATGATGATTTTCATCGCAAAATCATCTTCAGTGACTAAGCTCATTTTTGGCTCAATGGGTTCTTCAATAAGCAAAATATACGTTATTGGTCGGGTTAAAACCCACATGTGCTGTGGGTTTGTTTGGTACGGTTTGCATGCCGGCGGCGTTATCGGGATATATTTTTTCGTCGACGATAACGATCGTCACGTTACTGTGAATGGTCAGCGTTATCGCGCCTTGATCACCGATTATTTTTGCCCAAATTGGAAGATATGGACTTGGACGACATGTGGTTTCAACAGGATGGTGCCACAAGCCACACAGCACACGATACTATCGATTTATTGAAGAGTAAGTATGGTAAGCGTGTTATCTCAAGACATGGGCTAGTCGATTGGCCGCCTCGTTCGTGCGATTTAACGCCGCTTGACTATTTTCTGTGGGGCTACGTTAAGTCATTGGTTTTTGCCAACACGCCGACGACGTTGGAAATGTGTGGCCGCGTTTCTGAAAACTGGCGACCGCTGCAAATGTGCCCGCGGTGGCCATATGAACGAAGTCGAGTTATATTCATAAATGTTTTGATTGTACTTCAAGCTAATAATAAAGTTTTTGAAATATCTCAAATGGTTTGCCTTTTATTTAAAAAAAAAGTTGTCAAGTCGTTATTAGAAAACCCTATATTATATGTATATGACACTGGCGGAAACTATAAACTCCATAAGGGGTACTGCTTGATATGTTCATAGACACATGAGGATTGAACGCTAATTGTAAAAATATTTTCACAGAATTTAGGTATATTAGAAAGTTAACAAATGGATCGACACCTGGAATGCCTCTTCAATCCATGCTTCAGAAATATGAGGTAGATTTTTCAAACCTTAGGTAATCCTCCTAATGTGAGGTATATACGGAAGTAGGTAAAGGGATGAACACTTTTATGTGTTTTATTCATCATCAACTTATAAATTTTTTTTGAAGCAAATAGGATCAAAAATTAATATAGAAAGGAGCCAAAGTAAAATAAATAGGTAAATGAAGAATGAGGAATTGTTGCCATATGATTGCTTAATAAAAGGGCATACATTTTTGGTAGAATGTTATGGTAAGGAAAGTTTTTCAAAGGATGAGAGGAGGAGGCCTCAGATATTTTTTTATATGGCAGTTAACGAATCAAAATAAATAACCACTATAAAGGAGATTAGAGGAAATTGACAACCACCAATTTTAATTTGTATAGAAGCAAAAGTAATCGATTACACTAAGGAAGAGACATACATAATGTCTTATTGCGAGAATAGCAGAAACTAAGTGGAGTAGAGTCAATTATTTTTCTAAGGAAGATAGGGAGAGCTTCGGTTGAGGAAAGTTTGGTAAGTTTAAATAGAGGCCTGCCTGGTGAAATATGAATTGATTTTGCGAAAATGTGCCTTATGGAAAAATCAGGGACCAAAATAGGGACCAAAACGTAATTGAAGAATTGATGAGAACTTTTTTGAAATAAGACCTGATTGAATAACCATGTAATTTGAGACACTAATTTGGCATAAACTTAAGCATGTAATCGATCTAAGAGGAGGTATTCGTTTGTCGAATAAGCATTTGTAGCGATGAAAGACGATTGATCACCTAATTAAGTCCACTTCAGCTAAGGTCGAACCACACTAAACAAAGCACAGAGAAATCTGCTGGATACATAACAAGAGATATTTAAGGGAAAACAGTCGAACAATTAAATCCAAAATAAATGAAACTTTTTTGAGAAAACTCGTGCAACGAGAGACATCAACCAAAAGCTATAAATCATCTCTATTAACATTGCCAGTTTCAGAATTCTCTATTTGTTTGTATATATATGTATATATGTATGTACATATTCATTTATTTATTTATTTATTACTTATTTATTATAATAATTAGTTTATTTGCCTATTTTTTTCTCTTCATAAGAGAATATTTATTTGTTTTTCCCCCTTAAAAATACTCAAAAATACAAAAAAGTTTGTGAACAATAATTTAAAGTTTTTTCTCGGTTGTAAGATATATTAAATATTATATCTCAGTGTGTAAATTGTGTGGTGGTGAAACTTGTACAGATTTTACAATACTGTCTATCAGTATTCTCCGTTTTTTAAAATGAGTTTTTAAGTCTTTAAGGTTATACGTATTTATTTAATTAATACTGGAAGCTTAGTTTAAATTTACATATTGATTCCTGTATTTTTTGGAACAAACTTTTACTTAATTTGAGTTAGTAAATCAATTCGGATTTAAAACAAAGATATGCTTTGTATAGTATTTTAATATTATTATATTATTTTATATAAAATATTGAAATATTAAATTTACAATTGTACGCTTAATTTATTTAATTTTTTCAGAGTAAATTAGTCAAAGTCCGCTAGCGCTGTAATTAATCTTTACATTTGTACATATGTATCATTATTACAATACATTAAGAGAATGTCCGATATATATATATTCAATAGGTCACAACAGTGAGATATGAATTGTTAATCCCACTCTTTAATGTAGACGAGAAAAAAAAATTGTTGACTACATCTTATTGGTACCGTCTACTAGATTAAAATGTTTAGTTTTCAAGACATACTCTAATATCTTACAGCAGTATGTTAACAAACTATACATTTTATTCCATAAATTAACACACAAGCATACTAGGTGGAGTGAAAAGTAACCTACTTGATCACCAGAATGCGCTGCTACTGCAAAAAAGGTTATGGTGCCTTTAAGTCCGTTAATATTTAGGCAGACATGCCAAATTTCAGTGCCATACTGGCTTTAGTTTTGTTTTCATAGCTGATTGTTGTTGACGTGTTTGGCATCATGTTGAGTATGGACAAAAACGATTTTCGTTCTCTCATAAAACATTATTTTTTGAGAAACAATCCCAGTTTTTCTGGAATTGTCACGGCATACTCTTCGTGGACTACCTCGAAAAAGGAAAAAACTATCAACAGCGAGTATTACTGTGCATTATTGGAGCGATTTAAGACCGAAATCGCTGCAAAACGGCCTCACATGAAGCGAAAAAAAATTTTGTTTTTGCAAGACAATGCATCAGCACACAAAAGCATCACAACTATGGTTAAAATCAATGACTTACGGCCCCAATTTCTGTCGCATCCACAATATTCATCCGATTTGACTCCCTCGGACTATTATCTCTTCCCAAACCTCAAAAGATTGCTCATCAATAAAAAATTCAGTTCACGCGAAGAAATCATCGACGCCACGGAGGAGTATTTTGCAGACCTTCCGGAAAATTACTTTTCGGACGGGATCAAGAAGTTGGAAAAACGCTGGAATAAGTGCATCAAACTAAAAGGAGACAATATTGAATAAAATAAAAAAACATTTAAAAAAAAATTTTTTTCATTCCCAATCAATTCCCCATCTAGTAAATTAATTAAAAAACAAAATTTAGGCAATGTAAGGTCCTGCTTAATACCAATATAAATATTTGTTAAATTTATTTCCGATCTCCTTAAAACATAGCATACTCTGGAACTACATCTTTATGCAGCGTGTGTCCGTCGGTCAACATACATATGTACATTAGGTCTTTTTCGATCCATGTAGGCACTAACCGACGGCAGCCTGACGATGGTCAGGTTTTCTAAGCCTAGCGGGCCTGTCATATTACGAAAGCGGGCTCATGACTGTATAATATTAAATTCAGCCATTTCCAAATAGTAATTGGCGAAAGTAGATATAATCCCCATCTACAAAATTTTATCGACAAACAGCATGGGTTGAGCTAATATATACTCGCTAAATAGAACCTCAACGTATAACATAAATGTTATATAAATTTATAAAAAATCACACTAAGTGAATTGGTGGAATATGTTTCGTTTGAAATCTTCATCCTGCTCTATGGTTCAGAACTACGGACGTTTTCAAGAGCGGTACAAAAATTACTTTCTCATACAGTATAGTTTCTTGTGACTGATATCAGAACCAATTTTTCATTGATACTATTCGATTGTGGAACTCACAGTCAATTTCCATTCCAAGAATAAGTACATTAGTCAATTTAGAACTTCTTTTCATAAATATTTGCCCAACGCATGCTCTTGATTGCCTCAGTTATTGAAATTTAAATTCTAAGACCTTTATCTATATTTTCTTATATAAATCTATCTTAATCAATATGAATTAATTTCAAACAGTTATGACAGTAGAATTTAAGAATATATTTTAATATATATAGATTTTTGGCAAATTTCGTAAGCCAGAAAGAGGCTCCAGTATTTTTCATGTTATATTAAAAATCTGACTTCAATTCACGCAACGTTAAAATATTGTGTGAGGTATTTGGTCTTACAAATATTATCGACCGACTGAACTCGATAGTGTATAATATATTACATAATGTCAATGCGTTAACCTATTGTGCGTACGTAAAAACTGTAGACGCTGTGAATGAAAGTGTGGTAGAAGATCGAGAAATGCCAATACGGCGTCATTCGCAACAGTCTGTCAGTTCTTCCACCATGTAAAAATGTATACCAAAAAATCGCATCATATAGGTCCCAGCTGGTATTGAAGCCACGAAAATATGGCCTTTAACGGGAGCCGCGAATTGAGCTCTGAGCATTTTTTTATTTTTTATTTTTTTTTTTTTTTTTTTTTTTTTTTTTGTGAGATATGAATACACTTATAATGCCTCAGCATGTGTTAACTTTTTTGGAAAAGGGGATAGAGAGTGAAATAAAACTGTTTGGGCTCAGTTGCTCTTTCGCTCCATAGGTGGCATCCAACATTTAATGGAGAGACTAAATTATCAATTGAAGTTAGCTTGTTGTTGTTGTTGATCTTACTTAATTTTTGTTAACAGAAAAAAACCAATGTGTTTCGGGCGAGGCTGGGATTCGATAAAATGCAACTTTTTGAGGCCTTGGAAATCGCGTTCCAAAAATATTGAACAAAAACTGAGAAAACTGTAAAAAATAACATTTGCTCTGCTTAACGTAGTTGTAACCGATGCTATCTTACACCAACTAAGAGATTTGGTCCTTTTAAAAAAATTTCGGGTAATCTTTGGTTTTATCTGCAAAGAGTGTGAATTGAGGAGAAGATGCAACAACGAAGTGTACGAGATGTACGAGAGATTAACCTAGTTAGGAATACGGTATCTCGGAAATGCAGAGCTGATACAAACTAGTACTCTGATTTTCAGAAACGTAAAATCCACCCCAGTGCAGTAAAGAAAGTGGAACATCAAAATAAAACGGGACCTTGAAAAACTCACTGTATCGTACAAAACTAGAGTCTCTTATCCATCGAGCTGGATAGGAAAGGTCCAGGTTCAACCGAATGTGTAATTCCATTTAAAGTATAGAAGAGGAGGTATGTCTATTCTAATCTGACTCAATTTGGCCTATGAATCACAATATTAAAATAAAATGATAAAGAGATTGAGGGTTTAGACTCCACTACATATTATTTGCACACTCACAATCGTAACGCAAATGCAGCTACATAATTCGTGTGCAATAAAATATTAATAGTAATTTTCGTTATCCTAAAAACCTAATAATATTATGAACTTTACTCGTAAAGAATAAGTACTTATCATACAGTGATTTTCAAAAGGTAACAATAAGGCTTATTTTTGAAAGGATGGTTGTCAAATGGTAAATGGGAGCAAATCCCACACAA
Source organism: Volucella inanis (assembly GCA_907269105.1). Taxonomy (NCBI): domain Eukaryota; kingdom Metazoa; phylum Arthropoda; class Insecta; order Diptera; family Syrphidae; genus Volucella; species Volucella inanis. Next base: position 9,657,474 of record OU026158.1, read on the forward strand.
TAATATTAATATATTTAAAATATATATATATATATAGAAAAATTGTAACTACACATATACTACAAAAAAAAAGTTCTATTAAAATTTATACCTGGTCGGTTTTTTGTTTGGTGGATCTCTGTGTGGGTTGAATATAAAAATATCTATTTATACAAGAAAATCCTGCTTCTGCTTTTCAATGCATTTGCTTAAGTATAATATTAAGTTTTGTTGGAATAGCAAAAGCATTAGTCGCCGGTATATCTATGCTTTATCATTATATATTCCTACAGAATGTAAAATATAGACACATACTACATTTATGTATTAAATACGAACTAAAGATAGAAAATCGTTTTCCCAATTGCAACTCTTTGCGTCGATTGGTGTGTGCGTATTCTAGCACCACATGAGAAAATCTTGGTGGTATTTCTAACTTTAAAATCTTTGTTGAAAAGAATTTCGACAAAATTTTTCGTTTAGTTTAAACTTTAATATCGAAGCACTAGCACATATCCATCGACCATCGAGTCGTATCGGTCGTCGGTTTTTCGGAAAAAAAAGAAACAGCAGGCAAAGTTATTTTTGAGACTGAGATTTTCGTTTTCAAGATAAAGTAATTAATTCCCAAAATACATGCTAACCAATTATTTTTTTTTTGTCATTATCTTTTATATTTTTACTAAATAACAGAAAAATAGTTCATTAAAAATATCCAAAGCAAAATTAAAATTTCTTTAATAAGATCGAAAATTCGCCGCGAGTGCTGAAGTCACTCTGTAAATTACATCTTTAAAAATAATGCAACTTCACTTGTATCGTTTCGAGTATTTGTCGCATACTTTGGTTGCGTAGATAAATTGTGCGTGCTTATAAAAAAATATCTAGCTTAAAATAACTTTGAAAAACTTAATTGGGGAGTTATTATTCAGAATTGCAGTAAAAAAAATTGCTGTGTTTAAAAATTGCAAATAAACTGCATATGAGTGGATATAAACGTGAATATGGTGGAATAGTGAAAATAATTTATACCCGCCTTAAAGTGTAAAAACTTATTATCATCATCTATCAACAATCAACAATATATATAAGCAAAGCACGAAAACCTTGTTTCGGATTACTAATATAAGGACTCTATAAAAATATATAAATTTGCATATGCATCATTACACTTAAATTCCTCCCTGCTTTTTATTTATCTGACCTAAAATTAAATTAAATAATAGTGCTCAACTTAAAAAAATAAATAGTAATCTGTAGTTACGTGAAGCACTCATCATAATGTCTATATTTATGCATCTAAAAATAGTAAATAATAGATTTTTTGGGAATAACAGAATTTTCACTCTTTTCTGTGTTCTGTTCCAAAAGCTAAGTTATCAGATTTCGGTCTCCATAAAAATAACGACACGCTTTAATGATTTAACAAATGGATACCAGGCACGAAAAGTTGAAGATAATTTTAGGTGCAAATAACTTTTAGCCACACATGCTCATTTTTTTAGCTGTACGTTTGTATGTATTTGCAAAGATGATTAATTTGGAGGAGGGTGACTGAAACAGAAACAATTTATTTTCTTCCCAATTGACAAATACTTTACCTTGGCACATACCACTTAAATTCTCAAATTATTTTAATTTCTTAGTACATACATTTATATGTAACACAGTGAGGTGGGTGGTATGTACAGAATATACATATCATGTTTTAAATATATACATATGATGTTCTTTTTTTAAAGTCAAATCTATTTTATTTCGAAGCTGGCATCGTTTGTATTTAGAATGGTCCTATAACGAAAAATTAAGATGTTTGTACAATTAATTTAAAAAAACACACATAATTCGAACATTTCTTCTATTAAAAAAAATTTAGAATTCATATGTATGCAAAAAATTCTATATATAAAATTAAGGTAGAATTGAACTCTGAGAAAATCGGTCGGTTTCCACTGTTAGAAGCATTTGAGGTTTTTTATGATACCTTTTGTTGAGACTTGCTGTTACCTCTTAAATATTCGCATGCTGAGTTGAATTCTTTTACACTTATGTTTATTTATTAAATATGTTTTATTGATTTAATATTTATTATCAGGACTCTTTTTTAGACATTAATATAAGATATTTCCTGGAGTTACATTTATATATATATATATGTGTGTGTGTGTGGTCAAATAAAAAAAAAATTAAAACTCAATGCCAATAAATAAATTACGTGTGATATATATGCTCAAATGCAAATATATTAAGTTTTATTTAATAAAAATAATAAAATCCTATTCAAAATCAAACTACACGAAGAATCACCCTCTATAAGCATAAATACATGTTGGCATAGATAAAAAAAAATAAGGAGGTATAACGCATAATCCGTAAAAATCCATAAAACATAACCATTTTTGTTTACACAAAGGCTTTTTCTGACTAATTTGAGAAAGAGCTAAATAAAAACATCAAAAGTTTTTGATTATACATATACAGGATATATGGTATTATATATCCTAATTGTATATGTTATTAACTTATATGATTTAGTATATGATATGTTAGTATTGCCCTATACATTTTGATATATTAATTAATAAAATATAGACACATATATACAAAGATTAGGGCTGATTACGTTTTTAATTGAGGAAAAAATAGAACCCATAATTTCTGAATTGAATCGTTTTGAATAATATTTTTCAAATATTTTATAAACTATTATTGTGTAATTTAGATACGGTCTCTATGATTCAATTCGATAAAAATCGTATAGCATACATATAGAACACTTATATCTTAGCATATACAATTCAATTTTGTTATTACCTATCTTAAGTGAAGGTTAAAACTGAGTTTTAAGGATCGACATAATACATAGAAATCAATTTCTGAAAATTGAAATTTGGTATTGTAAATATCACTTAATATTGTGCAAGAGAATACAAAAATGTCTGTATTTACAGTGAATCATAAAATAAATAAATTTCTTTTTTTTGAGTTATGTTATGTATATAACTGTACCTTAATTGTTTAGTGACAAAGATTTGAATAGAAAAGTAAAAACATAACGAGTGTATATAAATTCTTAATTCCAGTTTTAAGCTAATAATTAAAATAAATTAAAAAATGTCCTGGCAAGCCGTTTAAAAAAAATATATAAAACTTTAAAATTACTATGCATTCGATTATCTCTTTATACATTTAAATTGACATTTTACCAGCCTTTAAGGCTAGTGATAATTCTAAAATGTAATTTTTATTCAAAAATTGAATCAACCTTACCTCTACATTTAAAGAATCTTAAAAAAATCTTCAAAAACATTTAAAAAACAACACAAGAACATGAAATCAGAAAAGCGGCCAAATCTAGTTGTAATCTTTCTTAAATTTTGCTACTATCGTGATGAAATTCATTTATACAATTTTAAATAACACATATTTCGAAGATTTTTCATAGAAGAGCAAGGCTCACTTTTCAAATGGTCTAATATTTACACTAGCATGCTAAGTGTCGATCACTATTTCTGCTTTTTTAAAATATGTTTAAAGGAATGCCTTGCATATTTGGGCAAACTAAATATCGATTTATAGAGAAAGTCGTATGAGTTTTTTTTTTTTTTTTTCAAATATTACACATTAAATCAAGCATGAAGCTTTCCAAAACGTGCGATAAAGAAATCGATGATACTATCACTGCACTGAAGTCTAGAGGATGGATTTTGTTATGCGAATTAAAAAATAAGCAAGTAGGTCTTTGGGTGTATTGTGACTAAGGGTCACTACTGACTTGGATAAGCTGTGGGTACTTTATGCCCATATAGTAATACCACTGTCTCCGAAATCTTATAACGAGTAGTCTCAGTAACCACCTATCAGCTCAGTTGGCTACAGTGACCGTGCTTGATGGAATTTTGACGACAAGAAGAAGGGTGGTGGTGAAGTGGTATATGCATAGACTCCTCAAGCAGAGGGTCGTGGGTTCGAGTCCCGTGCGAGGCAATTCTGTGAAAAAGTCTTTTCATAGAATTTGTATGTAGTTATATGAAAATCCCGTCGGCGTCAACTCTGACATGAAGGCATAACACTGATGTTGGAGTGGTTGCTGGCTGTTCTAAATGTAAAGAACTAACAACTAGCGCGTACTTAAGACCCACTGGTTGAGGATGTACTAGCTCGTCCCGTCCAGTTTGACAACCACCTCTGGGAAAAATATCGAAACCTAATACACCTGAGTTTTAAACTACTATACCACCCGCCCGCGCCCTGGAGAAAAAAGCCAGTAAAATGGTAAAAAAAAAACCTATGAATTCTGCAAGACCGACCCTTTTCTTTCACTTTCATTACAGCAGATAGCCTACCGACTATATCGTATATGCGCATACATAAGTAATAAATGCTACTGTCTTATATCTGTTAAATAGGCAAGTAAGCCAATGTCTCGTCCTTTATTTTGAGGGATAAATTAACTCCTAAGGTTTCATTGTGAACTTCAGTCGCAACTAATAACTTACAATTCTCATGTAGTAATCATTTTCTGTCGCAATCGTTCACATTAGGGCAACCTCGTAAACGTACATATATTATAGATACAGATACAGATGTTTGTGCAGACTGTTAATTTGAGGAACAGATATAGGTCCAAACTATCGTTATATTTAATGGTAACGTTTCGCTTTGAAAATAGCTAAAATCTTATTCGATTGAACCTTAAATTTAAGTGAATGATTATATTCGATTGAATCATAGTATGGATTTCGTTCTAGCTTACTTGGCTATAAATAGACACAAATACTCTTGTTCCTTTATTTTTGGGAAAACTTGATGTAAACCTATAAATACATGTAAACGTATCTACGAGTATATTACTTCTTCTCTCACAAGTTCTTTAATTTTTGGGAAAACTTTATGTAAACCTATACATACATACAAACGTATCAACGAGTATACTTTACTTACTCTCACAAATTGACTTTTTAACATCAATAGATATTAGGATATTTTTTTCCTGCGAAATGACCATTTAAGCAAGGAATTTCTTCATTTTACAATTACAGTTCAAATCTTCAGCGATGAGGCTCATTTTCATTCTGATGACTTTGTGAGTTGTTAAAATTGTCGATTTTGGGGTTCCAAAAATTCACGCGTGATTATTGAGAATCAAATGCATCCATAAGGTGTCACTGTTTGATGCGGGTTTTGGACTAGAGGCATCACCATACCATTCTTCCTTGAAAATGCGACTGGTTAGGTAATAACAGTTAAAAGTGCTCACATCGTGAGATGATAATTCACTTTTTTTTTGCTGAATTGCAATATAAGTGCGGGCATGTGGTTTCAACCAGACAATGTCAACCATATGTCAATTCAGTTACTGCATGAGTCATTTCCTAATCGTGCAATTTCCCGTTTCATATATCAATTTCATGCGATTTAAGTCTAAAGTCTATGCCAACAAGACTATGACAACCCACATTTTGAACTAGTAAACTGAGCGCCTTATCGACGAATCTTAGACACATTTATGCAAAAGTGTCATATATCAATTGAGCAAAAGAGTGCGTATATCCCAACATAACCACGTAGGTCATTTACGTGATATGCTATTCCATACATAATACTATACTGCATTCTTTATGAATCAATAAGAAAATTAAAATATTTAATTATTAATTTCTTTCAAAATTTTTTTTTTTACTTTTGGAACACATATTACTATACAAGAAAAAAAAACCCTCATCCCATGAGAGCTTCTTAGTTTATCAACATGGTGGTATTAGGTGAGAATCTCCGCCTGGAATTTACATAGGTATAGAAACAAAATGGTCATTATTATTAATATATTTTTAGAACTGAAATCAATAGAGATCTGTTGGGGAAATATTGATTTAAATGAGAGCTCGCAAGTATCTTTAATTTTCAAAATGGTTACGGTATATCTTATTTAGTACCAGTATAGATGTTAAATCTTGACAATAAAAAAAGTAAAATTAGACAAATTTACGCTCTTTATAGATTTATTCCTTGTGTGTTCAAAATTTGCAGGGCTATTCAAGATACAGTAAAATTCAAACGATTATTTTAAAAACTTAAAATTTTGTCGAATCTTTGTCGTTTATCCTTTCGTAATCGTTATCGTGGTAGTATTTATTTTGTCCTCCTTACGCTTAGATATGTAAAAATAACAAGTAAAAAGTTTGCGGGTTAATTTAATCAATTTAAGTAGAATATCAGGTTCTTATTGAAAGCCAAATTTTTATTCTTCAAAAATCGATAGTAATGTAATCTCTACATATTGCAACTAGAAGGAGTACTCGTATGTGCTGTAAATCTCAAACCCTACCTCTTGTGTTGGTAACAATGGATACATTTTTCCTCCTAATGTAAAAATGGGGAACATATGCTTAGAACTGGTAATGGAAAAAAATACCACTGTCTCTGAACATTCAACTGGAGCCATAGCGTAACTAATATGGTATACCATATCACTCTTAGCCCATCATCTTTAATGGGGTTTTAATTATGGTAGATTTGCTTCACAATCAAAAATATGGTACGAATACAACCATGCCATACCATACCATTTTCGGCTTTTCATTCTACAGTATATGGACAGAGAAGTCATTCCACTTTGCCATAAAATTTCTCTTTTATGCGACATTTTGCATTATAACAAAAAATAATAAAACAAGTGGATGTGACCAATAAGGTCACGTCATATAGAGACGCATAGTTTTTTTATCTGCTTAAAATCATTATACATCTACAAGCGAAAATATGACTGAATTTTAAATTTTGAACTGTATTGAATATCTACGTTAATCTCCTTTTTCAAAAAGCTTGTACATTATCTGTCCTTATAAATAGAAAGATATTGTTTTTTTAATTATAAAAATTCAGCTAAATATAATTTTTTTCACCCATCAAAATTAATTAATATAATAAAAAAAAAAAGATGAGTACTCGTGCGAGTACAAAGTACTGTGTGTGTTTTAAATCGGTTTTTTTTCACAGTCAATAGTCGCTAACAACTTTTTTTTAATTTTAAGCGGTTAAACGGTTTGACCAGACTTCTACCTTTAATATAAAATATTTATTAGACTATTTTCAGTGAAATTAACCGATTTTATTTACTCAGTTTTATTTCTTAAGGCTTGACTTTACCCGCATAATGCGGGTATAGATATTATATTTTTAAACATTTACTAATATTTATTGATTTTTTTAGGCAGTAAGGCGGGTTACTTTTGTTTTGCCACTAACGCAATTAAAAGAAGTTCTAAAAGCATTGATTGTCAAATACTTTAGATCACGCAGTTAACCGAGCTCACCTCACCTAAGTTGTTGAAAATAGTACAACTATTAACGAATTATATAATTAATATAAGGAACTATATAAAATGATTGTCTTTTTTATGAAAGATGTAGATCTTTGTAATTTCCAGAATTCACTCTTTTTTAAATTGTATATGTGTGTATGTATACACGAAACTTACACCATCAAAAATAATGCCCATATATATATATCGGTATGTATGCATATTATTGTTAGTGAATTGCATTTTTTCGTTTGAATACATATGTTATTTTCTGGCTACAAAGAGAGAATTATAAAACACTCTTACTTGTATTGACAGATACAAATATTTTCAATGGATTTTTTATCATGGATTTTATAAGCTTAATCCTTACATATAACATAATTTCTGCGAAAGTATGCATCTATGATGCACCATATTAAGAGGCTTTTTGACTTTGAATACTTTGACAATGAACTAGCACATTTTAACTAGTTTTAAGCACTAAATAATTTTTAAATTTTGGGAAATTGAAATCGAAAATTAACCAAAAAAAAAGTACTTTGCGTTTTAAGATACTGTAAACTGAATTTTTGACAGAAAGCGATCATTTTGTGATGTGAGACATACATTTTAATAAAGTAAATAGGAGTAAGTAGAAAAATCAAAACATCAGATAATTTCTTTGGATATAGGTTAGAACAAAATATCTTGGAAAATGTTAATTGTATAAGTTTGTTATATAATCTATACACAATACCAAGCAATACCAGTTAGATTATTATCGTTGCGAGCGCACTAACTAAGCCATAATCTACATTCTTATTGATACAATCAGGTCACTTGTTAGGCCAGCTACTTCAATGCGAAGAATCTTCTATGGTATAAGAAATAGAAACATTGACTTTAAGCAAAAAACTTTACTTTCCCATTCCAAATGAATTTTCTATAAGCAAAAAAAAAAAAAAAATAAAAAAAAAACAATCAAAGCCGTTTTTTTGTTGTTCAAGACTTTAAAGAAATTAGAGATGTAAATAATAATTTTTTATTCTCCCATATCTAGATAAACTTATATATTTGGATTATGTATCAACTGTCTTATTTGTATTTGATATATTTTATTTAATATTAATATCAACTTTTTTTATTATATTAAGAATATTTTCTTCAAACATGGATTTTTGTAAACTCTATGACCAACAAAAAAAAATAGCTTTAGTATTTTTGATTCTACTTCTCTGGCTTTCAATTCTGATATAAATTAATATATTTTCAGAGTAACTCATGAGAGTAAAGTTTCGTCATTAGCAAAACTGGAAAAGAAAAAAGAGAAAGACAAGGGAGAAAAAAAATAAGATTCTATTCGAATATATTTGTAAAACAAATATTGATTTAAAAACGAAGAATAAGAAAAAAATATAAAAGGCCTTAAGTTCCTTTATATGTCACCAAATATCTTAAATTAGTTCTTTACAAATCAGCATGGGGGTGGCTGAAGACTTCGCTCCCAGCTTCGTAAAGAAGCCACAGCTTCGACAGGAAGATGACGGTAACCGCTTAATATTTGAATGCCAGTTACTATCATCGCCAAAACCTGAGATTGAATGGTATCGCAGTGATACATTGTTGATAGAAGATGTTAGAACAAAATTTAAAATTCAACCCATTGGTGACAATAAATTCACAGTAGTATTAGATCTCGATGATGTTATTGAAACTGATGCTGGCCTTTATAGGGTTAAAGCTAAAAATAAGCTGGGTGAAGTTTCAGCTTCGATTAATTTAAATTTTAGCCGTAAGTATTTTTTTTCGTTTTCACAATATCATTTTCTTTTCTATTTTTGATAAATAGTATAAAATTACACATTTGTTTTCTCATTATTCAAAACTTTATATATATGTTAACATTTTCAAATACATACATAAATATGTATAAACTTAAATGTGTTTATATTCAATAAACAGCGGCTGATGAACCCAGAGAAAGGTGAGAGCGATCTTGTCAATATTAGTTTGCTAAGCTTCATATATATTAAAAAACAAATAGGCAACAAATAAAATATACTGAAAGCCTATTTTTACTCTTATTTTTTTGCAATCAAAAAACATTTCCATTAACAAATTAAGCATTTCTTTCTTTTTGACGCTTTATTTTTGTTGCTGGCATATATTCAAAACTAAAATATAGAAGGAAAGTTTGTTGACCGGTGAGTTTGGGTTGGATGCTTGTCTCTTTGTCTCTTAAAATGCTCTCGTTTAGCCACACCAGAAGTAACGAATATGTTTGTTAAGTTTTACTTTAATGAAGAAATCTACTAACATTCATTATATGCATGCTTTTCTAATTGCCTTATTTCAGAAATTTTAATATGTAATTGTATGTACCAAATTATAGACAAATTGATGGTTTTGCCCCAACTTTTACAAAAAAACCAGCTATTAGACAAGAAGATGACGGGAAACGTTTGTTGTTTGAATGTCGTGTGAATGCAGATCCAAAACCAGTAATTACATGGTTTCATAATGGTACTGCTGTAAAAGAAACAACACGGCATAAAGTAAGTTTTTTAAAACTGTTATTATATGATATTAATGTAATACAGAGTCTATGAAAAAAAGTAATGGCAGCCTCTGTCTGCCTTAAAATATTAAAACAATATTAAGAAAAAAAATGTTGATCTTTAAAAAAATATTATTTATATACATATATATATATATTTACACAAAATTTTATTTTACATAACATTTTATATGCTAGCTATGCTAGGAATAAAAATCAGTTACATAAAAGTTAAGAAAACAGACAACCTATCAAAAGCGTTATGAGTTGACGCAAAGAGTACCGTCGGTGTACATAGTAGAAATAATTTTTATTTGTAATAAATTATTTAATTTTTGAGCTGATGTAAATTTGCTATCTAGAACTTACTATCAGTATTACGCAGTATTACAATTTTGCATGATTAGCTTCAATTAAGATAGGTTTTTCATAACGTTATAACGTGATAATTGCAATGTAAGGAAGTATTAATATTTTAGTATATTTTATTTAGATTAGAAAATACATTACTGCAATTATATGGTATTAAATTTCCTTCTAACAAAATGAAAAATTGTATGATGACGGCTTTTCCAAAATATTTACCTTTAATTAATACCTCTTATCTCTTATCTCTTATCTCATATTTTTAACAAATCTTGGTAAGAGGCCGGTTTTTATTATAGTTACATAAATGATTACATATTTGACGAATGCGTCAATTTAAAAAAAAATTAAACTACAGAAAATGGGGAAATCTTTAATGCCAATGGTTTTTTACTGTGTTTTAATATGCTATTGTATGTTATTAAAATAAAAAAAATTAAAAGTAAGTTATTTACAAAAAAATTTTTGTAATATCATCGTACTGACCTATCTCACAAGCCACTTCTAAAGTTAAGGAAATTTAACATTTAAAAGTCACATAATATATACCATATCTAAAAAGAGTTCGATTTATGTAATTGTTTATTTTTTTATAGGAAACAGTGTTATTTGTTTCCTTTCGCCATAATGTAAGGTATCAAAAAAAAATATTTCCGAAACAAAAAAAATGCAAAATATTCTTTCTACATAAAAAATAACTGGTAACATACTCGCATATTGTCTTGCCGTTATAAGGATTGAATGATTTTATTGCAATAAATGAATGAATAAAATAATATGAATTCCAAATCTTTATTAATTTGTATTTTTTTTCTTTTAAGTAGAATTTATGAGTATTGCTTCCCAAAAAAGTTTAGTTAGTCTAAAACATAAAGCAAACGGTTCTTTTGTCATTTAGCTTAAGCCATAGTTCTTGTTTTTGACTTTATAAGATCAAGAAAATAAAATTCATGTTTTGAAAGGTTTTTGATTTTCGCTATATTTATAGTTGACTGTAGACAAGGATGGACATTCATTCTTTGCATCACTTGAGTTAAAAAATGTTACTGTTGAAGATGCTGGAAAGTACAAAGTGAATGCTAAAAATGAACTTGGTGAAAGTAATGCAACAATAAGCCTAAATTTTGATAGTAAGTACTGGTTTGTTAGCTTATGGATTAGTGATATATTTATCTCAATTAATCGATAATATTAATTTTCAACAAGTGTGCAATTTAAAAATAAGAACATTGTGTCTTAATGACAATCTTATGCAACAAACTGCTAAGTAAAAAAAAAATTGAAAAATATAAGAGAAATAAAAAAAAATTTAGATTTCACACACTTATATATTAATTTAAAGCAATTAATTTTCTGATCAATCATTTGCTTTTCGCTTTGGGGTATGTTTATAGAAGTAACGTGTTGCACTTAAAGTACCAATTAATTGTCTTAAGCAAAAGAATACTCAATACTTTGTAGATGTTAAACTAAAGTATAAATTGTTATGTATTGTATTTTATATGCACGTACTGCTTAAAACTAAAAATGATGCAATGGAAAAGAGTCAAACTATAGAGTTCAGACCACATTCTTGATAAAAAATCTGAAATAAACTTTTCTTATATTTGGCATTCGACTAACAGAAATTTTGACCAAATAGAAATTATTCATAGGCGAATAAAAGGAGTGTTTTCCTAAGAGGTTTTTTGTCTTAATAATTATATAAATAAATTATATAAAGATTATTTTATGCTACTTAATTTTTAATTTTCTTTGGTATACATGTCACCCATAGCTGCCTCGTACAAAGCGCAATCTAGAAGTCCAATTTTAGCAATCGAACAATGTTTTGCTTCAAAGCGTAATCCGATGCTAGTTTGTCATCATATCCACAATCCTGTTGAAATCACAGTTCTTCCATATTGATGTCACGCAAATTTAGAAACAAATAATCGTTGATCATTTAATTTACCAAAAAAATGAGTCTCATCCCTAAACATTTTACCCGAAGAAATTTTTGATATAAGGCCCAATCACTCAACATCCGACACAATACATTGTTAAGCAGATTTAACTCTTGCACCAGTGGGATCTTGTTAGCCTAGAGCAATACTTTTAAATAGAATTTTGGTTAGAGTGGATGGACAAACATTGAGAACGACGACAAATCGATAAAATGTGGTCCTTTTGAACACAGCTGCGATATTTTCTCCCAAACGCTCTGCTCTCATTGTAGTTAGTGTGTAAGTAATCAGGTCATTTTTTTTTCAATAATTCTATAAATAGTATGTTCAGAGGACCGATGATGTCAATCCCAAATTTCACGAAGTGCTCTATAAGTTTCGCGCACAGAACTTCATATAGGAAATAAATTTCTATGATTTAAATTTCTATTGAATTAATTTATAATAATAATAATAATAATAATTAATTTCTATTGAATTAATTGTACATTTCGGCTTCAATGTGCACAAATATGTAATTTTAATTGCAGATATATATACATGTGAAATAAGCTCAAAAAATAGCAGGCAAGATATAAGGGGAAAAAACAACTCAGTTCCGATTTTATGTTTAATATATGGTTTTTTATAGAAAAAAATAGAAATAATTAGTTTAAACTTCAGTTTTGGAATGTAATAGCGAATGCAATGTTGAACGTATAATAAATATAAAGCTGTCATTTATTGTATAAATGTAAATTTTCCCATAAAATTTATATACACCTTAATTTTGGTTAGAATTTCAATACCAGGTTAATTGAGTAGAATTATAGAATTTCAAAAGTCGCACCTAAATATTTTATTTTAAATAAAACATGTAAATACTTACTGAAGTTTTTTATGTTTATAAAAATATATCCCATAACAATAATGTGTGAAAATAACATCATGTAAGTTCCACAACAAGCATGTCTACAGGCTCTCATACAAACACAGACATTTTAAGGGACTCGCCTATACATTACCGCATTAAGTTCATTAATTTCGGTCCGAATATTGTTTTTTAATTTTGCCGTTGTATTTAGTTTCCACATAGATCTTACTTCTCAAAAAGCCTTAAAGCAAGTGTTAATAAACATGATCTAGGTTGAGGGTTTTTTTCACCATTTCGGAAAATTAATCGACCTGAAAATTTAGACCTGACTCGCAGCTCCATCCTGATGAAAACGGGGAACATCTGTGTTTTTTTCTTCAATTTGAGCCTACAAAAACTCTTCAATCATTTATCTATAGCGCTCTCCATTCACAACAACTGTTTCATTTGCATCTTCAAAAAAAAAAAAAAAATGAATCAATTATTCTACCAGCCCCAAAATCACAGAAAAAACGTACCTTTTTGTAATTTTTCTGAAACTATTCGAGGATTTTCTTCTCCCCAAATGCAACAATTTTGTTTGTTGATGAATTCATATAATGTAAAATGAGTTATATCCCTAAAGATGTTTTTTCGTAGAAAAACCAACATCATGTTCTAACAATCAATTGACGAAAGTTCTGTGTTGATTACGATATTCTTTGTTAATTGGATTTCGTAAGGATAGCAATGCAAATCCATATTTAAAATACGCCAAAAAGTCGATAGATGAAGGTTCTTCTGCGACACTTTGTGCTACAGCGGCAATGTTTTTAGTAGAGCGTCCACTTTTTGGCTTACCAGACCTCTTGTCTATTTCGACAGAAATAGTTTCCTCAAATTTTTTTACTAACCTTTGATTTGGACGATTATTTACACCAAAAAATTCACGAATTTTACAATATGAATTTTTTAAAAATTGATAATTTTTATAATAAGTTTGAGTAACTTTATTGCGTTGTTATAGCGTGCAACTATCTATGGTTAATTTTTTATTAATAATTGTAATTACTTCACAAATGTTAAAGACGATATTAAAAAATTAGTGTTCAGAAATGAAAGACCCTTTCAAACGGAAAACTCATTTTGGGTCGTTTCCCACAGTTAGGTTTTTTGACTTATTTTAATTTTAGACACCTATTTTAAAAGCCACCCTACTATAAGATTTGCGTTGTAGATTGTATCAAAAAATGGGTTTATTATACAGGGTGCAGAATATTTTTCACCTCGATTTTGTCTGGCTAAAGTTTTAGGTTGGCTATCATTTATGATGATGATGACAGTCGCGGAGAGTGGTCAATTGACATACAATTTATCATAGAGGATCCAACGATATAACACATAATTGACCTGAAACATAAAACGTACCCTGACTAAATACAATAAATAAAATTTTAAGTGTTTTATTTTATTCTGACATAATTATTTTATGTAATAGAATTCACTTTTTAATGAAATAAAACAGCTTCTTAATCCCTGAAGAACTTTTACAGGATGTTATTTTGAATATGCTAAACTTGTTTTAACACTTATCTGTTCACCCGGTGACCCTAAGTCATCAGTTTTAAGGGTACTTTTCACAAATGTCTAAAATATTATCCCATTCATATTTGTGAACTTTTTCACCCAAAAAACCTATATCGAGCTATTTTTTAGATCAACTTATCAGTGACGCCTAGAGTTCACTTTTCTGAATAGCTATATTATTTTTCTTTCATCATCTTCTTGGATTTTCGACTTGGACTTGCGCTGCTATTGTTTTTCGCACCTATTTTTCGACGAACGTCCGTGTACATACATGAAAATACCAGCTGATCCACTAAGCTTGGAATTCTTCAACTATCGATTAATTATTGTATTTTTGTTGTCTTTCAATATGATAAACTAAAAAATAATACAGCAAATAAATCGAACAGTTTATATAGAGGTGCTCTGAAAAAGTAAAAAAAAAAAAGATTACACAATATAATCAATTCAATTTTTACTTAATAAAGTAAAATAAAGTAAATACTTAAAATTAAGTATGATTCAGATTAGCATGATATAAATTAAGTATTTTTATACTTTTTTCCAAATGCTTTTGCATTTAGGGACTCCAATTATTTTTTTTTTCAGTGTCTTCTTCAATTCTCATTCATAACTTGAATTTCAAATTGCTTTTTCATGTTTTTTTAGTTAAAATATATTTTGCAGCATCTTCACCCATTGTTGCATAAATCTCATATGCGAGTAAGTAGTTTCAAAACACTACTGCAAACAAAATCGTTCTTCCTCTCTCTGTCTCATTTTCCTAAAGACACTTTAAGTGTAGTTATATCCAATTGAGTGTTAAGTTAAAAAAAAAAAAAAAAAAAAAAACAATTACTTAGAATCCAACTGTAGCAAAATCTTTCAAATATCAGCTTAAAAGAAACCCAATTTCTAAAAGTATATAAAGCTTACAAATATTTTGCTATTATAGGTGCATAGCAATAATTGCTTAAAACCTTCATGTTTTAGAGTTAACTCTCTCACAAATTCATTGTAGAATCTAATTAATTTATCTGAATAATTTCTTTACTAAATTTTTTTGAAAATAAATTTACACAAAATTGTATAACTTCATATACATTAAATTCATTAACCAAGATATTGTCGCATTCATACCTTTGAAATACCGTTAAAGCCAATTTTTTCCAACAAATCTGAAATCAAGTTAAGTTAATTATTGTTCTCTTTAGCCGTCTAATATTCGGTATTTGGGAATTTTATAGCTTGATCTAAAATGAACCTGTCCTTATTTGGAATTAAGAATATTATCTTGGAAGTGTTCAAAATTATTTTTCGTTCCTAATTTTATGTCATACGAATGGACCTTAAACATGTATGCCTTATGTCATCATGTCATCTATAAACTGAGCAATACAGAACTACCGCCATGTTTTACAATTGGTATCAAATAACTACTATACAATTGGAATCCCTATCTCTTTAACTCCTTGAAGTAATGAGACTAAATTTTGTCATGTCAATGTTTATTTTACATTATTTACGAATGTGGGATGCAGTATGATATGTTTGTTTGTTTTTTGCTGTTATTTATACAATGTCGGTAAAAATTTTTTTTTTTTTTGTTTTTTTATCATTTGAAGATCGTTTTAGTTAATATCCCGAAAGAGAAAAACATATTTTTTCATAAGATCTACATTTCTCATAGCTTTACGTTAAATAAACGTGTGTACAAATACGAGTGTGACTAACTGTATTACCTGTATTTAATTATTGATAGCAGGCATGTTTTCCATTTACAACAAAACACAAATATAAGCATATTTCAATTTTTAATGCGTATGTTGTATTTAACATACATACGTATATATAATATATTTTACGCAATAGGGAATATTTTTTTTCCTTTTACACAAGGACCATTATATTTAATACGTATACGTTACTATATACATATAGAAAAGAACTTAACCCGTAATTCGTGTCAAAAAGAAAAAAAAATCAAACCCGACATTTTATAAAACCCCTCTCTGTAGGCGATGAAGCTCCAGTCCCAGACGATGGCATTAAACCAACATTCACAGAACGACCTGTAATACGGCAAAGTGAAGATGGCGGAAACATTACATTCGAGTGCAGATGTGTTGGCGAACCCAAGCCTACAGTAACTTGGTACATATGTAAACTATTATAAAAATTATATCGTTTATGACATACGGATTACTTTTTTTTACCGTTATAAAATGTGTGATACACATAAATGGTAATCCCAAAAACTTTTAAACAAAGGTTTCACCGGAAGTTAGAATTACAAGAAGGAGGTCGTTATAAAATGTCGTTAGAAATGGATCAAAAATTATATCACATGGCAAGATTAGAAATAACGAACGTTGTTTCTGGTGATCAAGGTGAATATCAATCAAAAGCCAGAAATAAACACGGTGAAGGGGTTGCAACGATAAATTTAAATTTTGAAGGTGGTTCCAAAAAGTAAGCGAGGAGTAAATGTTTAATTTTTTCTTTAATTTTATATATGTACATATGTTCTTATTGTAACGCATTTGTATCAGATTTGTTTTAACGATTTTAATGTTAATCAACATTAAACAAGTATTTACTCGTAATGAGCGCCTTATTCCTTCTTGGCTACCCGTGTAATGAAAAGGGGCATAAATACAAATTGCCAGATTAAAGAGAAAAGAAAAATATTTCATTTGTAGTTATCAAATCCTTGCGTGAATATAATATATGTGTGATAAATTCGTTAATTTTAACGAGAAGAGCATATAAGCTAAAACTGATTTGAAATCAGGAAACATTGAACATATTTTTAGTTAAGAAGTTTATACGGAATATTTAAATAAGAACATACATACATATTTAAAAATTAAATTGAAAGTAGTGATAAATCAAAGATATTATAAAAAAAGCAAATATCATATAGAATCCCCGATGGAAAGTCCCCACGTTTTCCAAAAAAACCGACAATTCGACAAGAAGACGATGTTCTCATTATGGAGTGTATATTAGAAGCACACCCAGTACCAGAAATAACATGGTATCGTGGGGACATCCAAATCAACGACTCGTCAAGAATAAAAATGTCCCGAAAAGCAACAGTAAAAGATACTTTTATTCTTACACTTGAAGTTAAGAATCCGACTAGAGATGATGGTGGAAACTATCGATGTAATGCATTTAATATATATGGAGAAAGTAATGCGAATATTGCGCTGAATTTTCAAGGTACCTACTTCTATCTACTTATTTTGTCAAAAACACGAAAATAGTTATAAATATTATCCACTTGTGTACACACACACATATATATATATATATATATATATATATATATTCATGTATATGTAAATATATATAAATATTAGTAAATGCAGTATATTTTTTATTTAACTTATCTTTAAATATACAAACGAGTATGTTCGTTTTTAATTTAAACTTATTAGAATGCTCAAAATAAATTGAGCAATATGTACATACATACATATGTATAGTATTGAAACAAAAATTATTCTTTACGTATTAAATGTACGAAAAAAAAAACTTTAAATAATACTGGGATTGAAAAATGTAGTACATTTGACAACATACCACGCTAAAGCAATTTTCATTACTATGAATTTGAATAATGCTTACATAGTTTTTTTTTTTTGCTTTTTATGTTATGTAACAACACTAATAACTCGTGTGTTATACTATCAGGCGGATAAGGTTTTGTTTATTATGCTTATAATTTTTTTATACAATGTAGGCTCCGGCGACGCAGATGGATTTGCACCCTCATTTACCGAAAAACCACGTATTATACCAAACGACTCTGGTACTCTTATAACTATGAAATGCAAATGCAAAGCGAAACCAGAACCTACTGTAACATGGTACAGAGGTCAAGATGTGGTTAAAGAATCAAAAAAAATCAAATTAAAATCGACATTAATTTCCGATGACTTGTACGAAATCACATTAGAAATTAAGGTACGTTTCAATATAAAACAACATCAGCATAATATATTACTTTCACATTTAATGCATTAATTTTTTGTTCATGCAGGACCCAGGTGCAACAGATGGAGGTACCTATAGATGTAATGTTCAAAACGAATTTGGCGAATCAAACGCCAATCTAAACTTAAATATTGAAGCGGAACCTGAACCAGAAGGTGATCCGCCAACCTTTGTAGAAAAGCCTCGTATCGTTTCAGAAAATAACGGCAAGTTGGTAATCATGGAGTGTAAAGTAAAAGCCGATCCAAAACCAGATATCATGTGGTTCCGTAACGGTCAAGTTATTAAAGAAACGAATAAAATTAAGATGAGTATGGAACCACGTGGCGACCAATACTATATAAAATTAGAGTTGCTTGACCCGCAATTGGAAGATTCTGCCTTGTACAAGTGTAACATTAAAAACAATTTGGGTGAACTTAATGCTAATTTGACATTAAACATTGAAAGTATGTTTTATTATTGAATTTTTAAATACGAGTAGCTTTTTAATTTTTATTCAATTCATAGTTGTTCCTGTTATTAAAGATAAACCTAAGATCATCAAAATTATTAAAAAACGAACGGTGGTTATTGAGTGTACCGTTGCCTCTAAGTTTGAGCCGAAGTGTACTTGGTTTAAGGAGACCAATGAAGTGCATCAAAGCAAACGCCATGTCTATCAAATTGAGAAGACTAAGGAGGGCGAATTCGCCGTTAAGCTTGAAATAAATGAAGTTCAAGACTCAGATAAGGGCTCTTATAAACTAATCGCCAAAAATGAAAAAGGAGAGGCCGTTTCTCAAGTCGTCAATTTGGTTGACATTCCTGAGGAGGAACGTAGGCAAATAAAGCCAGAAATTGTACGCAAACTTGAAGATAAAAAGGTTACTGAAGGAAAAACCTTTGAGTTATTAACTTCAATTAGAACAATAGATCGCACTTGTAAAGTCACGTGGTATAAGGAATCAACAATAATTAAAGAAACCAAAGATATAACAACTACGTTTGATGGCACAACAGCGCGCCTAACGTTTAGTTTAGCAAAAATAGAACATAGTTCCACATATAAATGCGTTATAAGTAACGAAATAGGAATGGATGAAACATCATGTAAGATACTGGTCGAAAAGACGGACGAGAAGAAGAAAAAGAAGGAAGAAGAAGAAATGAAGGAAAAATCTAAGAAAGAAGCTGAAGAAAAACGCAAGGTACAGTTAGAGAAAACCAAAAACCAAATACTAGTTAATAAAGATCGAGATACGTTGAAGCTGTGTATAGAAAAAGAAGCCAAAACAATATTCGATGTTAAATTAAAACCCACGACTAAAAAGCAAAATAGTGAGGTGATCCGTGATCAAATTGTATCTTCTTTTTTTTCGTTAAATATTTATTAACTTTTTTTAGATGTGGAATTTTAATGAATTATTTTTTTACTTATTTCTTTTTGTCCAATAAACGACCAAACCAAAAGGACATCATATAGCAATTTTTTTTTTATATAAACATCCACAGTCATTATTATTACTGATTTAGGTTTTATAACTGTTATTTGGTTTTGGACTTCTTTGTTACCTTTGTTAGTATATGTGTATATGTTTAACATTACGTGAGTAACCAATTTGTATTAACAAATTTATTTAAATTGAATACTTGCCCTTTTCATTAAACTTACTTTTACCTTATTGTTAAAAAAATTTAACACGCTAAAAACTAATATGAATAGGCTGAAGAAGAAGAAGAAAAGAAAAAGAAATTAGACGAGGAAGAAAAAAAGAAACTAGAACAAGAAAAAGTCAAGAAAGAAGAAGAAAAAAAGAAACTGGAAGCAGGAAAAATAAAGAAAGAAGAAGAGAAAAAGAAACAAGAAGAAGAGAAAACAAGGAAAGAGGATGATAAAAAGAAAAAGAAAGTTGAAGATGATAAGAAGAAAAAGGCTGAGGAAAACAAAAAGAATATTGAAGACAAAAGTAAAAGTGAAAAAGTTGACAAAGATCAGGTAAGGTATCTTTATTTCAAGTACAAAGTTGATACCAATGATAGCTTGAAATGCTTAGTGTTTATCGAAATCCGAGAAAAATAATTGCTTAAGAAGACAACATTTTAATGTATATATATGGTATGATTTGCGATAAAAGAAATAAGGCAAAATTGAACAATTATCACTATAAATGTTCCGATAATCTTTTAATATACAAGTAACATATCTCTGTATATACTTTTGTGAAAATTTGTTAACGATGTATATGTATTAGCTTATCTGTGTCGTTTTTTATTGTGTAAACATATATCATTGTATACAAACAATGTGCTTAAAATTACATTTCTCTTTTAACAGTTTGTTCTATTCCTGTACAATGTATATATATGCACAATGACTATAAATAAAATTTTTTGACATAACTTTAAATCTTGTATATCGCTATATATAAAAGTACAGAAAAACAGTCAAATGATAAATTGTAATAAGTAAACGCACAAAAACCAGCAAATATTACTACAAATATGAAACTATAGTTATTAATATAATATCAGGAAATAAAGTAATATAAGTATAATATATCAAAATATTAATTTACTCGGAACTCGTTTAAAAACTCTTTAATAATAGACTAAAAGTGTTTACTTATCATACGTATAAATAAATTTTTTTTTTGAAAATTCTAGATTAGAAGTGCAATTAAAAAATTAAAAATTTTGAAATATACCAAAAAGTTGAATATTTTAATTTTTCGAATTACTATAACTTTTGATTTAGCCATTAATTTTTGTGTCTCATTTTTATACTGCTGCCTTAGATTTGATTTACTAACATCTTCAGTTTCAAAGAATCATTTAATAATATTTAATTTTAATTCCGGTTACAGAAAGTTCAACAGGACCAAATCGGAATGAAAAAAGTTGAACGCAAGGTATTGTACAATTTGATTTATATTCCGAAAAAGTCAAAACACTTATGTGTACCACACATAACATTTTTACACAACAATTTTTGAATTTTAGGACTTAGACCAGCCTATTGAAACAAAGAGTAGTCCTAAAACAGAAACAGCAAACACAGAAGATGAATTAGTCCCTGAAGATTCTGATGAGGTAAAAAAAATGATTTAAATGGATCAGTTTACCTCTTAAATACCCAAGATAGAAAGTCATTTTGATTAAATCAGAAACTTATCGATCTGCGTAATTTAAATTTCGTTCGAAGAACAATAATTATTTCAGAATAATGCACACTTTACAATTGTTTCATTGGTTTTGGCTTTTAAGTAATCCTGGGCAAAACTGAAAAGTTATTATTCCTTCAAATCTATTATGTAATGACATCACCAATTCCAATATATATTTATTTAAAAATCTTTGTTTAATAGAATATAGCATGGGTCAATGCGAAAAGCGCACCGTATAAGAATAATATATAAAACAAAGCAATATGTAATAAAAACATGCATTGGTGAAAATTACAATACTAACCCATTTAAAATAATGTTTTTGTCTATAATTTGAAAACTAGTTTAAAACTGTTTACAAAAGACCTCTCGGTCAAACTTTTGATGTTAGTGTAACAGATAATAAAACCAAACCAAATATTTTCAACTCTAGCTCATCTTGTTAATCAGTTTTGATGTTCTGAAAATAATTTTTTGTTTGACACTTTTGATGCGCTTACTATAAAATAAATATCTAACTGCTTACACTATTCAAACTATGTTCGTTTTTGTATGTTGTCATATAAGTAACTTATGTGTTTCTTTTTATATTCTACAAGGACCGAATTTTTTCTATTAAAGAAGAATCAAAATTAGAGGTCCGTCGACGGTCAATTATTCACCAGAAAGAAATTATTGTCGAAGATGGCAAAGTATCAAGACGATCTTCTGCACAGGTAAGGCAATGTGGTTTTTGATTAAATGTATTTGCTAATGTTTTTCCCTCTACGTAAATGTTTGTGACTATCATAAAATTTGATCTCGATTTCATTCAAATTACGTATAAAGACCGAAGAGGAAGCTAGAGCTGAATCTCGCCGATCATCACTCGTAGACAAAAAGGCATTAGAGGTATGATCCTATAAGATTTTAATTTTAAATAGCCCAATTATATAAGCTCAAACCAAAATTCTTAAATTTAATAAAAACACTCAACGAAACCCTTAAAGGCAAATGAAAACAAAACCCTTGAACCCAATAAAGCACCTTTTGAAATTAAAGAAGAAATCCCACAATTAAAACCAGCTGAAAAGCGGAAACCAAAGGTAAGATACAAGATTGTATTTTGGAGAAAAGTGTACCTAAAGTTTCTAAGAACCTTCTATTTCTGCGTCTTTCTATCGATTTATCTACTATTCTTTCGAAAAATCGCTTTCTTTGATTACTGCAAAATTAACTTAACTTTTTGAAACTAAGCTACTTTTAACTACACTTTACATTTGCCTTTACTGTCAACAAAAAGTCGAAAAGTGGGTAGATTATACACCATATGTAGACATTATCAAATTTTTACACAAAATAATTTATCAAATTCAAAAATTTATTTGTCTGCATCACTAGTCTTACTACGGAATACTTAAATCAGATTTTTAAATTAAGGAATTTAAGAGTGTATTACCTTATTTTTGCCATCTGGAGTGCTACAATTGTTTTCTTTAAAAATAATTCTGATTTCCTAGTTACATTTTGAAAAGTTGAATTCTAATATACTTCAAGCTTCTTAGTTAATTAGGAACTACTCAATTCCTACTCCTTACAAAGTATATGTAGACATAGTGTCATTGCCGACTTTTCGATATTTCGTTCCTTCTCTAAACAAAAATAAAAATTTGCTGTTTAATTAAAAAAAATAAATATACATTAAGAAATAAATCAGAGCTTAAGATGATAAATCTAAATATCTCCCAAACTTCTGTTTTTATTATAAACGTTTATGAAACTGAACATCCATACAATAACCAAATATGTTAAATATATATAAGAAGAAAGTTGAAGAAACTCGACCAGGTGAAGAGCTGCCAAAACTTCGTAAAACAGCACCACCCAAGGAAGTCAAAGAAGAGCCTAAAGTTGAGTCCAAACCAAAGACAAAACCTAAGCCAAAAGCTAAAAAATATGAAGAACTACCAGAAATTCCTGATTATGAACGTCCTGTTCTGGAAAAATACGAAAAATCTGAGTTTGCTCCATCAGATTTCAGTCGCGATTTAGAGATTCCAACTAAAATGGAAAAGCCGCAAACCGATCATGTTAAGAAAGAGCCAGATCAAGTTGTAATGAAAAATGGTGGTCCTAAGGTAAAATAATTATACCCTCACAATTTTTAGTTATATGTATTAGTTATAGTTTAGTTATATTGAACTATACAATATTTGTGGTATCTAAAAAATTTATCACACCCTGCTAATATAATATTAATATAACCCCTTCCGAAATTATGTATACGAAATAGAAAGAAGAAGCTCAGCCACAACCTGCCGATGATCCAAAGCTCCTTATAATTGGCGAAGGTCAGTTGCCACAAGATGGTCAAAATGATGAGAAATCAGGTCTTAAGCCAGTTATCATAATTCCAGAGGTAAGAACTACTAAAAGGTAAAACAAAAAATAATATATAAATACATGTTCATATAAATGTATGGTTATACGTAAAAATTTATACATGTATAATATATGAATGTATCTTAATACATCGTTAACTTAACTAAAATAAGTTTGAATACACAGAAAAAAAACACATAAAAAAGCTAAGATGATATATATATAGTGGATAATATTAAAAACAATTTTACATTGAGAATATAGCCTTAAAAATCATTTTAGCATAAAATGATAAATTGATAACGTAATTCTGTTTTATATCTTTACATATTTTTTTTTAACTAATAAATATTTTTTGTTCTAAATTATTTCATTCTATAATTTTATAAATAAAAACAATCCATAAAGACACAAACATTAAACAAAAAACCAGAAATCCCTCTAAAAGATGTACTTAAACAACGTCGTCGATCTTCATTTATGAATATTCAACCAGTCGGAAATGAGAATTTCCTCTCAGTTGTCCTCAAACCTGTTGCAAAAAAAGGAAAGCAAGCTCAACCACAGAAAGCTAAGCGAGTTATTAAGGTAAAACGAAGAAATATATTGGTTGGCGCATCTTTAGTGGATTCTAAGCTGTCTATTCGATTTCTATTAAAACGTTTGTCTCCATATTCCTCATACGAATACTTTCAGCTTTTACAATTACTTTGCATTTTTCTTCTTATTTCGTTCCTTATATCTGTTATCTGCTTACGACACGTCATTTTTATTTTGCACATACATTTCAATCTTGTGCTGAAAGTCCCAAAAGTACCCAAAATTAACAGTTTTAATATTTTTTTCCGAAAAAAAAATACTTGTAATTTCAAGCTTTAACACTTGTTGGTCCATCTTCCGCGCATATTCTCTGTGCAAGCAAAAACTTATATAAATATGCCAATAAATTTTTACGCACCTAGCTCGATTGTTTGAAATAAAATATATATTTATGTATATTCTAAATACATACAAATAGGCGTCTGTTACTCTGGAAAAGTTTGATCTCAAAAAAGCAACTTTCGCTAAAGTCTTACAAATGCCTAAATTTCAACCAATACCTACAATAATTGACGACTACAAGAGGCCGGAATTAGAGATATTCGAAAAGCCTGAATTTAAAAAAAAACAGTATGAGAAATCACTTCCAGAACCTGAAAATAAAGTCGTGGTTCCAGAAATAAAAGAGACCTCTGAGCCCGAACTCAAGGTAAGGCTTCCAATCAACCTAATCAGCGAGATATTTATTCCTATTGATCATAGGCAATATGAATAATTATGTAAAATAAATATAAACATAAAATATAAATATATAACTTTGAAATGCGTATATTGAAAACAATAATAAATACTAATAGTCAAGTAAATAACACATACGACCTATACAGTTTCCATTATTCTTATTTATTTTTTAATGAAAAATTTGTCCGTATAACATTAATTATCTGAACTTGAAATAGACAAGATATATGAGTACCAGAATGACAGCATTTATATTGGAATGCAATTTATGACCGAGAAGTTAAATAGAATCTATGAAAAGAGCACTATAAGCACTATAATATAATATGAAAGAACTCGGCTATATAAAAAAAACAAATTTGCAAATGTGGACTTAGCTCAATTGCATAACTAAAAAAGGGAGATTAGAACTATGTTGATTAAGTTCTTAGTTTTCTTAGTTTATGAAAACATAATGAAGCAGATAAGTGTATGTTTGTATTAATATTTATGTTCAAGAGCTAACTTCCCTTATACGCTCTAAGTAAAGGATCTCTTTAATGAACTATTTACTGACTATTATATTATTGGAGTAAAATTTTTCATTTTCATATAAAATCTGATGACGAAATTAGAGTTTAAATGCTTTAAATATCTTTTGAGTTATAATCTGAACTCAGAGCACGTATTGATTAAGTATCAAACCTTTTTGAAAAATATACATACCTATGCAAGGATTTTTCAATAACGTGTTCATATTTTCAGTTAGGTAAACATTAACTAATTAACGAATCAACGAATATAACTTGTAAGCGGATACTTTGAATAGAGAAAAATACAATTTTTATTGAACACCTTTTTTTCTTAAGTTAATTCGCTTATATTACTATATTTCGAACCTAAAAACCCTATAATATCTGCAGTTTGCAAAAAAAAAAATTCCTTAAAAAAAATTTATGTACTTATATAACACAAATGAAAGAAGATAAATTGTTTGAAATAATTTCTCAAGATTTTATCACAATGACAAACTTAAATAAAATATAAAGATTTAAGACATTTGCTAAGTATTTTTAAGTTTTTGCGTGCGTCAATTTTTAAACAAACAAGAACCATCGTGGAAAATTATTAACCACACTGATTTTTTTTTCTGAGGCTATAAATGTGGTAGTAGGAGATCATGCTTTACTTTTGATTTGTACTTTAAACGTACATCCATGCTACGTGCTGGGAGTATAAACTTGAAAATAAATATAAACATGACTTTATTTTACATTAATCCTTATCTCGTACACCTCATTATACTAATAATTACATATCTTTATAAATATCTTGTAAAATTCAGCCATTTGGCCTCCATTTTTACATGAATATTTAAAACTATATAATAAAATGTATATATTTCTTGCATATTGACATCAACTTTGTGTACTCAAAACTCAAGACAAATGCCACATAAATAAATTGTGATGTCTTTTGCATTTAACAAAAAAAAACATTAAGATAAGGAAAGTAAAATAAAGAATTTCCTTATATCATACTTAGACCTCTAGATGATGGCATATTTAAACAAAAATTATAATTATGTGCTCATTGTTGTCGGATAGGTAGTTGGCTTCATTTTGGACTCGTCCTTTCTTCGTTAAAAACATTTCTTTTTAATCGGTGCTGTTAATTAGGTTATGCAATTTTTAACGCCATCAAAGTAATTTTACAAATGGTATACGAATTTTAATAAGATCACCGATTTAAAAATATTTTATTTGGGTTTGGTTTAATAATTGTTATTGTTATTTCTGTGCAAAAGTGTTTGTCAAATCATTAAACATATCTGGTATTTATAAACATTAACATAAAATGTTGGTTATAACTTCTATATTTTTTTACATAGACATAGTATCACAGATATCATATTTTTGTTTTGCTAAATGGATTAACTTGCAATTAAAAAATTTACAACGTTATCAAAAAAGTGTCTAATTATAAAAAAAAAATTGTGGTTCAAATTTACCTGAAAGTGTTTTCATGTTTTCTAGAAATAAGAAAGAATAACTTTTTAAACCAAAATGTTTAGACATTGAAACTTTTGAAGGTTTTGAAGGAAAGGTTTCAATTAACAAAAGCGTAAAACCTCTGTAAAAATTGCAGTTTGCGCTAAAACACGAGTTAAAAATCAATTATCATAATAATTTATATTAAATATTTATTTAACCGATGCGTTAATAAATTGTGCGCACCCTATTCTATATTCTTATATTTCCATATCATATCAATTTTCTATAAAAATTTTATTATTCATTTGTTTTCGATACATATCTATATATTAAGGTAATCATGTTTAATATCATGTTGCAATTTAAAATTATTTTATCAATATAAATTATTTGAATTAGAGAGCAAAATTACTCTGCTTTATTTTTCAACACTTAATTGTATATCTCAATATATGTGCTTCCAGCAGAATAGCAAAAAGCAACCACTAGTTGTAGTTGCAAAATTGCAAAAATTCAAAACTAAATGGTTATCAATTTTAAAAAATTATTTATTCAAATCTGTAAAACATGCTGATAACACAATATTAACATTCACACAACTTATGGCCCAAAAGCAATCACGAATATTTCACAAAAGAAAAACACAAATAATAGAAACCAATGCGATTACATTAAATAAACCAATATTTGAATTTTGTTCATGTAGGAAGAAAAACCAAAAGTACCTCAAATCAAAGCACCCCCAGGACCAGGCGAGCCACCAAAGATTGAAGTCATTCGAGAAAAACGCCCGTCTTTAGTTCCTGGACCACCAAGCCGCCGGGGATCGTTAATTCCTCCCCCCGAAGAAATGGGTCGTCGACCAAGTCTTTTAATAAACGACGAGGTATGTTCAAAAGCCTTTGTTTTTTCAATTTATATTCTGAAAATTCACCTAAATTTTTTATTTAACTAAGTCTATAATATAACATAAAATATAAAAGTCTTGATATCAAATCAAAATGATTAATTTACCACAAAAATTGTGTGTTACTGTTTTATTTATTTATATTTATTTATATTAATATATATTATTTACTTAATATTTATGGTTGAATTTTATTCAAAGCCTTTAATAAGTTTAAGTGAAACTTATTCAATATTAGAGCTATAGAATATGGAAACCTTTTTGGTTTAAATTAATGTACTTATAAAATATTCTCATTTCCATTATTTAAAAATCTTCATTTTTCTTTTTCTTTTTGTGGCTTAAATTTGTATCATATTTCTACACGTACACACAATAAAACACACAATATCATACTACTCAAATTGGAATTATTCAAAATGTAACCAAAAACTTTGAACATCATTACAACCATATTCAAAAAATCTACAATAATCACCAATTCTAATAAAAATGTCGCAAAAATTATGTAATAATTTAAACCTCAAAATATGTGAAAATCAACAACACCCATCAATCCCCTCCCTGCCCGAAATAATGATGATGAAAAAATATATATAAAATTATTTTAAATATACACTGGGCTATGAATAACGCATGTTTGAAACAAAAAATGCGGTGTTTGTTTAATTATAATTCAAATAGTCAAAACGTAAATTACGCCCAGGTGAAGTTCTCGAGGACAAACGGGTAAGGCTTGTTAAATATGTGGATATTTCAACAAATTGTTGTTTTATAGAATTAATAAATTTTGTTTATATTTAATTTTCTACTATCTTTATATACATATATTTTCGTGTGTTATTAGCATTTAATTATTTTTTTCCGTTTATTTGCTCTGAATTATTTGAAATTCCTTTATATTAAATTCGAATTCAGAGTTTTCAGGTTTTATTAAAAAAAAAAGCAAAAAATTACATCTCTTACACATAAAAACGAACGTTAAAAATATACATCTTTTGTTGTATATTTGTTTATCTGCCGTTTGTTCATATATTTTTTTATTATTAAACTTGTTTTTTAGCTAGGTAGGCATTTTCAATCATTAATTTAATTATTTGGTAAAGTATATATGCATATATACATTCGATTTTTTGAAACATATTTATAGTGAGACCAATGTATTTACATATATTTTTGTATGTATATTGAATCAAATTATGTCTTACTTCATATCAAACTAACTTATTCTTAAATTCTACTTTATTAGTTCGTTGTTTATTATACAAATACAGAATAAATATTCCGTCCTTGATTTAGTAAAATGCACTTGTATTTATTTTGATCTCACCAAAAGAAACTTAAGCATTTGCATATAATATAAATTTGTCGTTCAATACATTGAAGCTAAAAATATTTTTGAATAAATAATTTACAAAAAAAAAAAAAAAATAAATAAACTAGAAAAAAAAGCACAGAAAATTCATGCATTGAAAAATAATCACCAACATAATCATCATTAATTTTAGACTGCGTTCCTTTTCTCCTCGATGCATTTTTGTCTATATATGTAAAGTATGTGCTTTAGAATAAATAAATGCAAGGCGAACACATTATTATTATGTGTGCGGCAGCACACATCATTTTTTTATTATTATTTCTGTTAATTATATAGACGTGCATTACTTGTTTACTCAAACGGATCACTCTTATTCTTATATTCTTTTTTTCTTTTAATTAACGTTATATCATAAAAACAATTAACTGCCATTATGTGAGTAATTTAAATCCAAGTCACAAAAAAACAGTTAAGTTAGTTACGATTCTAAGACGTAAGGTAATTATTTTTTGCCAAAATAATGTACTGGTGACACATTAAGCTTTATTGAAGAAATACTTAACTTGCATTTGAACAATTTACAGCCATTAAATAATTGTGTATATTTAATATAAAATATTTCAGATCCATTAGCAAATCATTTACACAGTTAATATCAAAGAAAAAGTTTAGAAAACATTATTGAAAATATGTTTCCGATTTCTCTTCCGTGGAGTAAAATAAATGTTCGCCTACAATTTAAACATATAGAAAAATATTCCAAAATCGTGATAAGCAATTCTAAATGTGTTATACATATACGTGTGTTTCAAAAAGTTGATTGTAAGATAAACCACCCATTTCTTTAAATATTTAAAATATTTATTTTGAGTTTACCTTTATGATCAATGATAAAATGATAAACTTATTATTAAAAACTCTAAATTTATATTCAACTAAAAAAATTTTTTTTTCGTTTTCAAGTTTTTCAAAATTATTTCACCTGAATAATTAAATTAAATTTTATAAATACGATATTATACAATGTCGTACATATTTTTACCGCTGCTTTTCGAAAACTACATTTAAGCTTGTGCTACAATGTAATATTACCTTTGTTAAACGGAATGAATAAAAAAAAGAGATTTAAACTCGTAAAAGATAATTAAATGCATTTGATGTTTAACAATGTAAAAAATATGTATACGTATGTGCAGTAATAAAAGAATATACATATATTAATAAATAGCCATAAATATCAAATAGCTATGCCAACAAAGATTGAAATTGTGTTATAAAAAATCGTATTTCGTCCTCTCTGCGTATATATTTCAAAACTCACTTTTCTCTAACAAATAATCAAAAACTAAAATTTTAAATATTATTAAAGTTTCACTATTTGGTGATCATATTATAATAATCTATGTACTAACGTATGTAAATACACATACTAGTAAATTCGTAAGTCTTAAGTAATACTTCCAAATTCTATCAGTCGATAAATTATAACCGCAGCCTAAAATTAAAATCCTTAAGCAAATAATCATTTATTTTCTCAACTTTAAACGTCTGTACAAATTCAAGATAAGCTAAAATATATATATTTTTTTATTCTATCACAATAAATAAGGCAACAGCGAATATAATCAAATATCTTTAAGTACAAATACTGATGAAAATATTAATTGATCTTTATCTGCGCCCGCGCTATGTACAACCATTTTAAGGTACTCAATATCTTGAGCACGCGCAAATTAAAAAAAAAATCTTTACAAAATCATTCATTTCCTACCTCTAGCTTCTTCTTCTTAAGTAATCATCAGCGAAAAGACTCTACCTCCGATTTGAATGATATCCACATATGAGTATATCATACATATTTATATTCATATAATGAAAAAGTTAACAATTTGTATTTATATGATAAGGATTGCAAGAACGTACATACCCGAACATTTTGCCATGTTCTATAAAATAGGGTGGATACCATACTTATAGGTTTTAATATAATATAATTATTAGTTTTGAATATATATTTAAAAATGATTATTTTCTAGCTTAACATTTAAAGATTGTCGTAACACAATGACATATAAAGATACCATATTGCGAGATATGGCCTTATGTCACAAGCAGACCTGTGTGAAGGGTTTACTACCAGTTGATTAGACTGCGATTGCACCCAAATGGTAGCTTGCACCCTTTACGATTATTTAGAACATTATGTTAATCAATTTTGCCCACTATGAATTCTTTAAATTTACAAAGTATGTCGATGTAAATATTTTTGTATAATATTTGGATATGTTTCTTTAGCTCTATGTATAAACAATCAGAAGAACGAAAACAAATGTTAATATTTTTGTTTTTTTTTTTAGTATTTTTTTTTCATATGGAAATTAAAAGGGGCCTTTTGTTTCCTGTCCGATTAAATAGCGCTTCTGGGGAAAAAACCAATATTTTGGATGTTTTCAACAATTACAGCAGTTGAAATTACAATTACAATTTTTTAGCAGTTCTGTTTACCACGAATCTTGTACAACGCTTTACAGTTTCTTCATATTATTAGGTCTTACAACCCCAATTAGTTTCCACCTTCAGCCCAAAAAGTCATTCTGCAAATAACTCCACTTAGAGGCTTTTCATTGTCGGAACAGGGCCACATAACATTTCTTAACATTTCTTTTATTCAAAGCAATTTGAATATGCCATTGTAAGAGAAACTGGATCGAATCATGATTTGTGCAATTCCGTGCCTCACTGTTAGAAGAGCATAATGAGGCTTGCATATGAAAATAACTGATCTCCTTAAGTTCTTTCTGGCTCCAATAGAAACAAATAATACAATTTTAGCTCATCTGCTCAAAAATAATCCTTTCATTTCGACAGTGATGGTATAAATGAACCTCAGATTGCAATTCCTTTGTTGCAATCTCCAACGGCCCCTAATGTTCTGCAAAGTTTCGTTTTTCTTGTAGACGAATGTTTTCGTCGTCCTACTATTGTACATATGGTTAAGCAAGGTATTTACTCCAAATGTTTAACAGATAACATCACCACTATTATAACCGTTAGAAAGAGGAAGCCGATTGTGAAAAAATGTAATTAATTTATTAAAATTTAAAATGAATATCGCTTGAATGTTTTGTCAAGAAACACCTCGTCGTGTAAATTTTCATTGTTTTTTTCTTATTAAAAGGTATACCCAATTGGTGTTTGGCCTATTACTTTAAGTTTTCACGAAAGGTAAATATCAAAGAAGAGATATTGTAAGACATTGCTGAAAACAGAAGTGACATACAACATATTATAAACAAGCACTGGTGTTCTATCGAACACTGTTATACACAGTACAATATAGTGCAAAACTTTTCACTTTATTGGAAAATGTTTTCAGTTTTAAGAGTAGCGTCTCATGTTATGGATACATTTGTTAAGTAAGGAGAAGCAGAGAAATCTAAGTTTAAATAAACTTAGAATTTTCTACAGAAGTCAAAACAAAGTTATTATCTTTAAAATCTATGTTGGACTTTTGCCCTAATTTGTTCACATGTGTGCAAATCAATATCTTTGAATAAGCCATTATATGAAGCTATAACTAGTTTTGTCAAGACACTGCTTATGCTCTATATTATTAAGTAATAATAATTAAGTGTATTAAGCAAATTTCTTTTGTCCTATATCATTGAAAGTATAAGAGTATTTGCATAAAAGTAGTTAGAATGGCTTCATTTTCAACATACTACGAATAGTGTGCATGTAGCAGATATAATAATTATCAAAATCGGAGGTGATCTTTGTTAACACATACCTTTCTTTTATAAGGTCTACTTGTCATATTACTAAATATTTTAAAATATAGAGACACTGGTACCTTAACCCCGTGTTCTCATTTGGATTTTGACACATTTTAAGAAATTTACTTTGCTTTGCCGATCAAGAATCTTGAAAAAATATTAATTGATATTAAAATGAATGAAAAAAACATGTTTAGCGTAAACATAACATAACATACCATATTTTAAGTTCAAGGATTTCGGTATGCAACCACAATTTAACATTTGTTCGAATTTACACAGTTTTGCTTTAAGCCTAACGATAATGAATACATTTTATTTGACAACCACATGTTGTAAATCCAAAGATGGATGCCTGTGTGCACTTAAATAATGCTCAATGGTCTTAATACCACTTACATAGCAATATTCCAAAATATCTTAGTGGAAATTATGTATCCATATATGTTTTATACATTTTAAATAACAAATTTAATTTCGCTCTGTATGAAAATTTTCAATGATAATATAGGTAATAATAAAACTCAATAGCAAACTGACATCATATACCATGCAGTAAATTTACGTATACTCATTTTAAAAATGTTGCTTTTTTTAAAAACGAAATACAGCTTTTTGTTAAACTTATTTTTTTAGTTTAGATTTTGAAGTTAGTTATTTGAATTGAAAAGTCAAAGCTGTATTTTTCAAGTAAATATCTACTTAGGTGTCTTTTTTTTGTCATTTGTGTTTTTTTTTCTTGCATATACATATCATAGTCTTGTATGTATGAACATTGGACATGCACGTATACAAGGCTGAGGATACAAATCGGAAAATAACTTTAGGCATTAATAATATTCATAAGTTTGTTATATTACTATCAGTTTAAAACATTTTAAATTATGATTTAAAAAAACAAGATAATGACAAATCAAATTTACAGTTATTAAGACCAGGAGAAGTTGCAGGAGATGCACAGGTGAGACATCCTGCAAAATATACTCACGAAATATATAAATTATTTGAGTATTCATTTAACAACCAGGCAAATTATAATACATTTCTAAGAAACCTAACGAAATATTAACGATATGGGTGTAGTTAATGAGTTATGTATTGTGTGCTTTTTTTTTCAAAATATTAAAAAATCAAAACTAAAGGATATAAAAATTCACGTCTAGGTATGGAAAGAAAAAGCATTTGATAGCACAGTTTATATAAATATATACATAAAAAATGCCCAAAATCTATATACATATGTATTTTTAAATAAATTTAAACAGATATATCTCCTAAATATCATTCCTTATGCTTTATAAAAAACACATTTATTTTTCGAATTAATTATAGAAAAAAACAGCACGTCCGGGAGAAATGGGTGATGCCAAACAGGTCTTTTATTATTTTTTTTATTAAAAAGAAACGAGTACATAAACACTAGTATCTAATATTTTTTTAGCAAAGCTTTATAATTACTTTTTTGTGAAATTGCAAATTTTAGTGATGCAAGAAAATTAAGAACAACCCAGCCTTTTATTAAGGGTTCTGAGGGTAACTGCATTCTTTAGACTGTTTTTTGGTTTTCTAGACAGATACATATGTATAAATGTAACAAATTATTGTATTCACTAAAATGAATTATAAGTTTTGTTTTAAATTTGTATATTGGATATTGATATTGAATACAATATAGTTATTTTGTATATAAAATTATATGTGTTATATTTTAAAGTTTGGGTGTGGTTGCAGAAAAAATCTCAGTGTAAAAAAATCATTTTAAAGAAGTAGAAATTCAATATAACATTTTGTTTAAATTTTTTAATCGGTTTAATTAAAAACAATTCATATTTTTATTAAAATACGTATACATTTTAAATTCAACCACATGAAGAAACAATAATTGATATAAACCGAATAAGGTTTTCTTATATATTTTTCGTAAACTAAACTTACTCCCTAAAGAAATATAGATACATGACATTGATACAATTCTTGTATTTTATTATTTTAATAAGCTTCTCTAATTTGATTTTCTATTGCATTTACAAAAACGTATGTCTCAGACAACTAAAACTCTTATACTATCTCTTGAAACTAACACATTCACTCATTGTAAACAGTCATACATTGTAAACACTTTTATTTGTACATCCATGTTAAGATATATATATAGAACAATAATTCTATGGTATATCCTTACCAGTATTAAATTTACCGCCTAAACGGTCACAGTTCCGAAAAACATTCTAGCTTTTTATTGTATTTTTTATATGGTGCCGCAACCTGGGTCACTTGAAATTCTTTAAAAAAAAGACCAATTTTAAAAGTTTAATAGCAGGCGGAAAAATAAGCGATTTGATTTAAAGATTTAATTTAAATGAATTAAAAATGGAAGCGATATATTGATCGACGGGTAGAACGCAAGACAGAAAACTGTGTAAAGCAGCGTCTGATTACATCAAACCCTACAAAGAAAAAAATTAAGGTAAGTGATCCAAATATCAACTTACCAGAAATATCTGTCTAGATTGAGCGGATAGAAAATGCCCAAGGTAATCTACGAAAAGCGGACGAGAGTTTATGGAAAACCAGTACGCCTGAAAAAGAATGTTAAAACGACTGTAATATGACGATAAGGCTGTGTGCATCATCGCGCAGTTAGAGTTCGTCGTTCGTTCATTCGCAGTTAAGTTCGAACTTAACCTAATCATCCTCATGCCCTACAGGAAACATTCAACGAAGACACAACCAATAATATATCACAGATCGCAAAAAGCGACAATTAAGACGTAAAACTCAAAGGATTTAAGCTCAACAAATTTGATGAAAAATTTGAGAGCTGGCTCCCATTCTGGGAACAGTTCAAGTGCGCCGTTCGCTACAATCCCAAGCTATTGACCACAGCAAAATCAAATTTCCTCAGCGAGGCGTTGATAGCTAAAGGAGCCATCACCATAGCTGGATTCACGCCAACTGGAAAATGCTAAAACGAAGCAATATCTCAGATACAAAGAGAATATTGCGGTACTGAAAAAATTGTTGGAAAATTTATTCAAAAATTAATAAATCTAAATACAGTGCATTCAACAAGTTATGTAAATGGCTTTAGAAAACTGTTTAATGAGGTGACCACAAAGATGAGGTCTTTAATGGCATTAATACCGTCATCCCAGTATGAGATTGTGGTTAAATCAGTGCTTCTTAAGTCAATACCATCAAACACGCGAGTTCAATACCACAGAACATTAAGTATCAAAGGTTGTCCATAAAACACAAGCGCACTGACTGAGGTTGAGATCAATAAAACATGTCTCCAAGAAGAGGGGTTATTGAAGAGTCTTCTTGAATTTATAAGAATAGAAGTAGAAGCGTTGGAAAAGTCTCGCATGGCTGAGCGAGATAGAAGGCCTGAAAAACGTTTACCCAGAGTGTAACGACTAACACGAGGAACCGCAACTGGATTATTCATTACCAATAGTTGAAAACAGCAATGTGTAACATATTATGCAAGAAAAATAAACATTCAATAAATAATTGCAAGTGTAATTTAACTATATAGTAGAACAAAAGAAAAGTCTTATCCGCAAAGAAAGAAGGTGTTTTAGATGCACTAATAAAAATCATTGATCAAAATTTTGCAAAGCACATTGGATTAAATGTCACACGTATAACGGGCAAAAAACAGAGATAATTGACAGAGTTGTGTAAAGTAAGGAGGGAAACGCTATAAAAATGAGCGGCATAATAACGAATACCCACAAACAACAAGTGCATTCTTTTCATCTAACACCGTATATGCGGGAGAGACAGCAAAGGCAAAACTAAGCAACACAATTAACAACGAGTGAGTTCTTTCTAGAATCATAATGGATAACGACAGCCAGCAAACATATGTAAGTAAGAAAATAGCAAATGCCCTTAAACTGAAAATAATTGAAAAAAAAAACAATGCGAATTGTTGGGTTCGGCGAAAGAGGGCAGAATAAACGGGCCAGTAAAGTCCAGTGTGTGGAGATTTTCTTAAGAAGCCAATATAGTGAAAAGGCAGTAATGGTTCTAGCAGTAGTAGTACCATATATTTGTGTTGATGTCTCCAAAAATTAAAAACGAATATCCACGCCACATTAGGTTCTAACTAGCGGATAGTATAAAATGCAGTGGGAGAATAATGAGTTAAAATAATTTGCTAATCGGGCAGCATTATTATTGGCGATTTAACATTAACAAAGGCAAATGCATATCAGGAAACTTAGTGGCAGTAAATACAAGGACAATATAACCAAGATAATGAAATCAGCTTTGAGTGTTGCTTGCACAGATGAAAAAAAGTTCGATATATTAAAATTGTTGAATTTAGAATCGGTAGGAATAATAAATTGTCGTTCAAGCGGAGAGAAGTCAGCTATAGAAATAACAATTATGGGAATAAAACGGAGCAACGCAGTTACCTTGGAAAATAACTAATAACGAAACTCACATCGATTCTTATGGTACAAGTCGCTACCTAAAACAGACGAAAAACAGTAGAAATATATCGGATGACAAGGCGTTGCGTCAAGCCCATTTTTGCTAGCAGCTACAATTCAAAAACATCTCGAACTATGCAAATCGCAGTATGCAACTTATACGATAAGCAGCAAACGTCATTTTGTGTAGACGATCTGGTCATGAGTGACAAGAATTTAGAAGACGCCATAGCAGTGTAGTCAAATTTCAAC
This sequence comes from Volucella inanis, assembly GCA_907269105.1. Lineage (NCBI taxonomy): Eukaryota > Metazoa > Arthropoda > Insecta > Diptera > Syrphidae > Volucella > Volucella inanis. The sequence continues at coordinate 9,695,473 of OU026158.1, forward strand.
TTCAAAAATGGAATTCAAATGAGCCTTCACTTCGTTCTTATTGCAAAAGCGATAAATCTATGAAACAGAAGGTTCTTGGAGTAAACTGGTGGATTGCTAGCGATGAAACTGGCGTCGATTTGGCTTGTATCGTCGAATATCTACAATCACTCAGTGGAGCAAAGCGGAGCGTAATGAAAGCGATTGATTGGAATCAAAATTGTGAAAACGTTGACCATAGTGGTTGGCAGATTCTCTAGATTTATCAGCGGAGAATAATGCCAGATGTTCGATTAATTTGTTAGCAAATCAGAAAGAAAGTATCAGCGAAGAACGGAATATTCCCAAACCAATTTTAGATCTTGAAAATTTCCGCCGCATCAAAAAACTTTTACGTGTAACAGCTTCGATTTTTTAAAGATTTATGGAACTCTTTGATCAATAAAAACAGAGAGAAATGAAATCAGCAGCGGAATTCGAAGAACTCACACACAGTGAGCTAAGAGAAACAGAAAAATACTGGGTTAAATATACACTTATAATATACTTCAATATACTTCTACGGCAAAAAAATCCGATATCTAACAAAAAATAAAAGGTTTCCATCAGATTACAAAATTACTTCGTTAAATCCAAAACTCGAAAATGGTATTTTGAGGCTTAGCGGACGCTGTATTACTGTATACGGTAATATTTCCAATCCTATTATACTAACAAAAGAATCTCATTTCAGTCAATTGTCTATTATTGAGTCTCATCAAGTAATGCTACATGGTGGTGTCAACGCGGTACTCACACAAGTTCGGAAAAGCTATTGGATTATAAAAGGAAGGCAAATAATTAAAAATATCCTGCAACATTGCGTAATAGTAAACGATTTCACGGAAAACCTGCATCCGAACCGTAAGCTGTATTACCAATAGAGCGTGTAGTTACTAGCAGGCCTTTCGAAACAACAGAAATAGATTTCCGTGGTCCACTTTATATAGGGACGATGATCGGTAAGAGAAAATTTTACATTATGCTGTTTACCTGTACAGCGATTCGAGCAGTAAATCTAGAGCTTGTGTGAGACATGACGATGAAAACTGCATTGCCGCATTGCGACGATTTGTGGTAAGACGGGGAGCGCCAGCTAATATCATATCAGATAATGCCAAAAACTTCAAGCGCGTGGACCTCGAGCTAACAAAATTAAAACAATTACTAAAAAAAGTGGGGTAAAACAACTAGCGGCACATTAAATTATCACTTGGAAGTACATACTAGAGCGAACAGCGTGGTAGGGTTGCTTCTGGGATCACCTTGTCAGAAGCGTAAAAAATTGTTTAAAGGCAGCGATTGGGAAAGCGCATTCGAGGATATGGAAAATTAAATGAAGAAAATAACTAAAACTCTTATACTATCTCTTAAAAGCAACATATTCACTCATTGTAAACACTTATACATTGTAGACACTTTCATTTGTACATCCATGTTACGATATATATAGAACAATAATTCTATATCTTAATCAGTATTAAGTTTACCGCCGAGACTGTCACAGTTCCAGGGAACATTCTAGCTTTTTATTGTATTTTTTACAACCTAAAGAAATTATAAATTTTCACCAACATTTTGAAAGTGTCCGTTCCCGAGACTTTCCTCTTCTCAGTATTTTGCAAAGTCAACTTGTTCCATAAAATACGAGCCGAAAATAACTGAAGGGGGTCCTTTATTAAATATCATGTTGGAATTCTCCATCTGCGGTGAATTTTGCAATTTTCCCCAAGAAGATGAAACTGTTCTGTACGTCTTATATATACTTCCATATTCGTCGGTTTGTTTGTGCCTTAAAATTGATTCTTCTCTAAGGCTTGTCGTCTTTTAATTGATTAGAAAAGTTAAACTTTTAAGTACTAGGAGAGTGTAAGTACTAGAGAATGTAAACTTCTATTCTCTACGTATACATAAAATAAGAAATATTTTTTAAATAGATTTATGTTGCACGAGTTTGTTAAGAAAATGTATGTGTTTCAAAACCCTCAATAAAGAATTGATTTGAATTAATTTTCTACATTTGGGTTTTGTGTATACTCATCTATCTATAATATGAGTACAATAAATACGGATCATAAATCTTTTCTTATCATAGATCGTATTGATGTCTGTATTCGGCTCTGCATGTTATGGGCATAATTAAAAAAAAAATAGGTCCAGGCTTGTTTTTTCCTTTTTTGGCCGAAAACCAAACACAATTAGTTACTTGAAACATGGTGACTCAAAATATCGGACCAAAGAAAAGCAAGTGTTCATATATTATTTTAATACAAAAACTATAATAACGTTTTTTTCAAAATTTGATTGAGATTGACAATATCAAAGAAAGTCTTTTAAAGCTACGAAAAAGGAATTACTTGTAGGCACAGTCTGAACTGTGCAGATAGGGTATTAGTTTGGTAGTGTGTCTGTTATCCACGAAATTGTAAATAGTTATTAACAGCAAAATATAAATAAACAGATACATACATATTCGTACATATATGTTTGTTACATTTATTTATGTTTATGTTTAATATGTTTTTCCTTTCAAAACAGACGTGTTATTTTTTAATTATTTAGTCCAACGTACATTAATAAGGCTTCAAGCTAAATTGATAAAACACATAAAACAGTTATTATGACAACTATTTACTCGTTTAAAAAATCGTATATAAATGATTTCTCTCAATGGCAATGAATACGTATCCTTTAATTCTTTTAAAACAAACATATATATAATTAAAATTATTTATATATGCGAAGTGCTTAAATAATATTAAAAAAAACAGAAAACAAGTAATATAAAAAAATAAATAATACCATTTAATGTTTATTATACATAGTTATACAATCAATTAATTCAGCATGATATATCAATACTATCACGATTTATTTTTTTTTCTCTATTAAATAAACCACTATATTATATTTTAGTATACATTTATTAATTTTAATTTTATACTTCTTACTTATACTTATAAATTTATTAATTCTAATTTTATACTCCTCTACTTCTATTTCATTTAACGCTTGTTTTCTTCGCCAAAAAAAAAAATTGGACTCAACCTATTCTATGATTATTAAATCTTAGCTGTTCTTGTATTTTGTATTGCAAAAATCCATATCTTCGACAGTTATGGATTAAAAATGATATTACTTGTTCAACTACTTAAACACTGAATATTCATATAAATCCTTATGCATTTCCTAAGTTTTTTTTCCTTTTTTCTATGAAATACATTCAACTAAATTTTAAATAATTGTATAATTGCTATATTTATCTAACGTAATAATGTTGCTCTTAATAGAACAGAGGCGAGCTCACTAATTTTTATAGTGATTATTAATTATATATATTGAAATTTTTAATATTATTTTTACAGCTGCTGCGAGTTTGTTTTTGTTTCATGTTTATCTGCTTACATCTGAATCTATTCTTTTCGATATTATTTTTATTTTATTTATATCTACAATTTTGTATATTAAATTTTTTCTATTTTTACTATACATAATCTAAACTATATCTGTCATTTTATTGTGACAATGGCCTTGTATTTTTTTTCTTTTGTCGATAAGTGTTTTTGATGTTGCTTAAAATTGTGGTTAATTACATATGTTTTGAGTTTAAGGTTAGAACACCAATTATTTTTTGTAAAACAAAGTTATAACAACACATTTTTTTTATCTCTTTCTCACTTTGATATATTTTTTACTATTTGTCGTTCCCGTTATTATGGTATAATGAAAATGCGTTTTATCAACCTTTATCAAACTGTGACAGAGGAGAAGACCATCGGTCGATATAAGACGACCAAGTATTCAAGATCTTGAAGAACTTATAAACAAACCATCAACGACATTGGTTGATATCGGCGATGGTGGCCCTCCTACGATTGTAGACGTGCAAGAATCATACTCAGCAGTTGAAGGTAACTGTACAAAGGACAAAACGAAAGTATTTTAACCTTAATATCTATCAACAATACTGGAATGATTAGCTACGCTTTATCTTTTTCTTTCTAACTAATAAGATTTTAAGACCAAAAGTAATTTATAAAAAAACTCAGGTGATCTTATATAAAAGATTTAGTAACATGAGTATGCGTACACTTGTTTATCTTTAAATTTTCTCATTTATAAAGCTAACTTTAGATTGTTTTATTTTTCTTTATGCACAAACTGCATGAGAATAAATTTCTTATTCTTCCTGAAAACTTATTGCGATTAAAAATTTGTTTAACGAACAGCAAATATACAAAGTATATACTCGACAATGAGTAATAAAAGATCCATCAATTACGTATAGGTACTGACTGACTTTCAATAGTAACTCAAGTCTATTATTTTTTCTGTTCAAAATTAAAGTATAATATATTGAATAGTATACTCAATTCAATATAGTATTAACTTAATTAAAGTATATTTTATTAAAGTGTACTATATTGTTGTAATTGCGTCGAAGGAAAAATATGAACAAATCTAATAATGACGAGTATTTCGATCAATAATGTTATAAATAATATCGACTTAATTTATTCAAATGGGAAAATCTTTAGTATGGACTTAGAATCCTTCATGGATATTACTAAATAATAATATTAAATCACATTTTTTACTACAAAAGATCGGTAAACAAATCGATAAATTTTTCGACTTCGTTGTGGGTATCCACTATTTAAAATTAAAATTAGCACATAAACTGATTGCAACAAAATATATAATCAGGATATTGCAAGCATTTTTTCGCCAGACTTGGGAAGAACTGTATTATATATATGTTGTATGTCATTATATTTTTTTTTATAATCCCGCGCGCGTACCAAGGGGATATGAATACCCTTTTACAGGCTTTTCTCCAGGGCGCGAGCGGGTATGTATCTTAAAAAAAAAATTCCATATTCAGTTAAAAAAAATATCAAACCTTCTTTCGTTAAAAGAAATTACGTAATACCAATAACAAAAATTCAGATTGCAAATATGTGTACAAGGTTATATTTATAAATAAAATCAGCTTGCAATTGCGTTGAATTTGCATACAAGCATTTATTTTGGTATTTTTTTATATTATTAAGTCGAAGTAATATTTCTTGCGTTTCCTTATTACTGCCTTTAATATTTTGTTTTCTGCTTGAGCATTTAAAGATTGGTTTATTTTTTATTTAATGAGGAACTTATATAAATCTTGCTCAACATTTTACCCCAACAGACTCAACTGCATATATGACCGTTAATGTTGAGGGCTCACCTGCTCCAACATTTAAGTTTTACAAAGGTGTTACCGAGATCATTGAGGGTGGTCGATTTAAGTTTCTCACCGATGGCCAAACAAATTCAATTACCCTTTGCATGCGCAAATGTAAGCCAAATGATGAGGGAAAATATAAAATTGTTGTGTCGAATATACACGGTGAAGACACGGCGGAAATGCAGCTTTATGTATCGGATTCGAGTGGTATGGATTTCCGCGCAATGTTAAAAAAACGTCGTTATCAAAAATGGGACAAAGATGACAAAGACCCCGATTGGGGGGATCTTAAGGAAACGGAAAAACCGTTACCAGCCCTTAAAAAAGTCGAGAAGGTATGTTCGACTAACAGTCTATCTAAACCATTCCATTTGTTACCCACATACATATGCATATAAACATTGTCCCACGAAAAATAAAATACCCTACTTCCCGTTTCCTTTATTTTGAAATTTTATAGGAACTCAATTTTATGCAAATTAAATAAGCTTTGTATTAATTTTTAATAACACCAAGGTATACGTGTTTTGTACATAGCGCATGTTTTTTTAATAAGTTAATGTCAGCGCTATAATGACATACTCAATTTTAAATTATTTTTTGATTTTTATCTTTTTTTTTAAATAATTCATATTGTTTGTTTTTGTTTTTTTTTTTTTTTTTTTTTTTTTGTTTTTGATTTGATAACTTTAGAATCCTCTTTTTTAATAAATTTGCAGTATATATAAAACAAACATTTATTATCGTTTATTTTTGCTTTAAATTTGACTTGTAAATAAATCTATACATAACGCTTTCAAGACTTAAATAGGTATTGATGTATACTATTTTAAATGACTGCAGGTAAGCCTACCTCTGTTGTTTTATTATTTCATTTCGTGCGGAAGTTTTGTTACTGCAATAATTATCAGGCTTAAGCTAAAAAGCTAGTGCAAATAGCAACGTGATATTAATCGATTATTTAGAAAGAATGAATCTTGGTAATCGACATAGAGAATCATACCTTCCCTTTTATTATATCTAGATATCTAGATATATATCTATATCTAGATATATACTCCGATAAAAACATATAAGCCATTTGGAAACCCATTTGTGAGTATCTGATGACACATTCATTTTTGTTGTGATTAATACATGTACTATTTTTATAATTTGTATTTATTTTTTTATCACTGTCCACAACGGACTTTTAACTTACCGCTCGATTTCATATTCTAATAAACCTATCTTTATTTCGTCATATTACAAGTACAATTGTTTATGTTTGTATATATTTTTTGTTATATTGATTTTTCATCTTCTAGTTGAATTTCCCAGGTAGAAGATATTTTATTTTTGAAATATTGCTTTCCTTTTTTTTATATTTTTGTCATAAAATAAAAAATACATATATATGATATATCTACAAAAGCAGTAAAGTAAGATTTTATGTATATAACTTCAATAGAGTGAAATCACTCTATTCATGGTGTATTCAAAACTCAAATAATATTACGTTTTATTTTTGAAGAAACTTTTTTATTTAAAGTTATTATGATTAATTTAAAATTTTTTATTACCAATAAATATGCAACCAATTTTTTGTCATATTTACATGTATATTTACTTCCCAGTCATCTTTTTATTTGTTGTATGTATCTATGTTGCAAATTCGTTCACATTGTAACAAAATGTTTTATAATTCTTTTTCAAAAAAATAAACAACAAATTCCAATACCAAATTTAAAACAAAAATGTATGAATAAAATACTAGCTGCCATCATCACGTAGAACATCTTTAGCCGAACTGATACCAGATTGGCCAACATTGCATCCGTTCCGTCGAGAGGAGGTTCGACTATTCTTCAAAATTAGACGTACATATTTAAAACACAAACAACATTTCTATTTAAAATCAAACATTAATTTATTTTCTTATATTTATCTTGCTATTCTTCCTTCTTTTACTACTGTTTTTTTCCTTTGTGTCAAACATCTTTTAATTTGTTTTCCTAACGTTTAGAAGAAATTAATGGTTTTATTCTCTTCTCTGTTTTCAACTCTAAGCCTCTTAAGGTGTTTTGATTTACAATGTATGGCTTTAAAATTCGTCATGACATGATATATACATAGGTATGATAATATAGATCAATATGTAGACATAAAATGTATAAAGGTCGTTTGAAAGCGTGCTAGGTTAAACCAAATTTACACAACTGTTTTCAGAAGATATGCTCATTAAAAAAAAAAAAAAAAACATCAATACCCTTAATTGATATTATTAAGAATATTCTTATTATTTTCTTTTCTATTGAAATCAATCTTAAAAAATCACTTAATACTCGTATTTGTTATAGAGGGAAAAGAAAAAACATGTCATTTTTAATTTGAGCGTAATTTAAAGTCAACCATTGCATTACTTGTATCATACATGTACTCGTATAAAGATAATTAGATAAAAATTTCATATTTATTGCAAAATATCTATCCATTGTTTTTATTTCCATGAGACCTTTTAGTTCATCTAAGCTTGATAAAATTTAAAAAAAATAAAATACATAATGCACTTCGAAATAGATATTGAAGTGAAGTAAATTGTATTTATTTTCGATCCGTCGAAGACAGAAATAATGTTTTCCTAAATATTTACCCAATAAATAATTCTGCTATCTGATAATCCAAAATTCCTACTTATCCATACACAAAAATATAGAATCCACAGCACTATTTACTTATGTAAGTAATGATTTATATTCGAGTCCCATATCTAATAGTGGAATTTTTCTTCAGGTGACAATTTATTATAAAATAAGAATTAGGTTTTGAAAGTACACACAATTTTTAAATTAAATTTATTGCAATCATAAGTGGGACAAGGTATGTGTGGTATATATAAACATTTGTATATACAATATTTAAATTTTGAATTCGGCCTGTTCGTTATAGAACTTGTCATGTTGTTGTCACAAATATAGCATCAGCAAACTAACTGGTATTTTCTTGAGATATAGTTTTTTTTTTCACATAAATGTAAAATACTATATAAATTTTACAAAATAAAATGTAGTCTTTGTTGTAGTATTTATTTTTAATAAATTTTTTTTTAAATAAATATAAAGTAGAACTATTCTTATCTTTCTAATATAAACAAAAGGAGAATACGTTACTCTGGATATACCTTTATTTTTCGTTTTTTTATGAAATTCGTCTAGGGAAAGATATAATAACTTTTACAATTTTCTGCTTTATTTGAGAAAAATTATTATTGTTTTATTTGTATGGCTGCTTTGATCTGATTTACAATAATTTTTGAGTAACAATTACTAAAAGATATATTTCTTATTTCAGCTCAAAATTAAACTAGCTGCTTACCAACTATTTTACTTAAATTGACTTATTTTATGCATTTGCTTGAAATTAATATTGTATATAAGCTTTGTTAAATATATTTTATAGTCAGTTATCTTTACTACGTATGTTTGAAGAACATTAATCATTTCAACTTAGTACTGCACTTAATACTGATCTTTATTTTAAATTTGAGATCTTTTTTAAAATAAAGATCGTATTGTTTAAAAAAATGTGTTCCATATTAAAGTACCCAAACACCATGTAAATATAAAGAAAACAATCCAAAATATTTCTTTTCCCATTTTTGACAACGCCTTCTATAACAACAATTTTTCTACGGTACCATTTATATCGTCGTCGGAAAAATACAAATCCAACGAACATAACGATAGAAACAAGAATCTTTCTTAAGCCCATTGATCGACCAATTCGCCAAAGAAGGCAAGGATAAAAAGGTCGTTTTCGAGGGTCGATTTAGTAAGCCCAATTGCAAACCCAAATGGTTTTTCAGGAAGGATGTAAGTATGAACTGATTAGTAAATTATTTTTATATGTTCTTTAATGACTTGGTGCAAATTTCAGTTCTTAATATAATAATACGTAGTTTATTTTAGTACGCGTGCTGCATATACGTAATTGTATAATGTTTTGTACTAAACATATTCACATATAACTTTTACATTTTTTTCTTTAAATAGACTTAACAGTAAATTGATTATGAGCAAATAAATTGGAATTTGCACCTATATATTGTATGATACAATAAAACATGTGAAACATGCAAAACCTTATATTCATTAATATTTTGTTTGAACCTAATTGAAAGGAACTTTTTGTTGGAAGCAAATGCAAGTTTAAGCAAGAGAATGATAGCTACCAGCTGATAATTATGAATCCCAAAGTAGAGGATAGCGGGAAATACACTATTGAAATCGGCGGAGTTTCATCTACTGCATTCCTCAATGTTGAAGAGGCTGACCCAACTTATACGTTTACAAAACCATTGAAAAAGAAAATTGAGGGCTTTACCAAGCACGAGACTGTCCTTGAATGCGCCGTTAGTAGTTCCATGGCTATTGTATCATGGTTCAAGGATAATGTTAAAATAGAAGGAAATGACCCCCGTTATCTAATAGCAAAGGACGTCAATGGTAACCTTAAGTTAATTATAAAGGAAAGTATGCTTGAAGACGCTGGCAAGTACTCTTGTCGTTTTGAACGTCAGCCGGATAAAACCGAAACAACCGTTAAAATCGTTGAATATCCATACAAATTCGTTAAAGTGCTCAAGTCGTTGCAATGCATTGAAAAAGATACTGTTACGCTGGCATGTGAAATCGATGATGCAACTGGGGAAGTTCAGTGGTTTAAGGGTAACGAAGAAATTAAAGCTGGAGATAAACGTATGCAAATTGTTAAAGAAGGTCGAAAGCGAAAACTCATCATTAAGGATTGCAAGGTGAGCGATGCTGGATTGTATAAGTGTACCACAAACGCTGATAAAACAGAAGCTGAAATCATTATCAAATGTAAGTGTACTATATGCCATTACATTGAATTAATATTAAAAAAAAAAAAAAATCAGATGAAAATCGTTTCAACAAAAAGCTAAAAGACGTCGCTTCAGTGGAACGGGAGAAACTCGTTCTTGACATTGAACTACAAGATTCAACAGCTCCAGCTGAGTGGAAATTTAACGGCGAGCCAATAGTACCAAGTGAACGTGTTGAAATTAAAGATTTAGGTGGTGGTAAGCACCAGTTGATCTTTAATCCTGTGGAATTGGGAGATGAAGGTGAAATAACTTGTGAATCAGGACAATTATCGTCAATATGTAAGTTGTCTGTCAATAAGGGAGAAAGCAAACCAAACATTGAATGTCCTGAAGAATTTGCTGGACCAATCAATCAACCACTTATTATAGAAGTGCCATATAAAGGTAAATTTAAATGTTCATAACATATGTATGTATGAAAAACAACAGTTTACAAACGAATTTTTTAATGCCTCTTCTGAAGCGTAGATATAAAGAAGAAACAAATAAATAATTAGTTTTTTTAAAATGTCCATACATACGCTGCTTTAAGAATAAAGTAACTAATCATTACTGTAAAGAAAATCCCTACCTTCTACCTTTAGGTACCCACTGAAAGTAAAGGTTTTACCTTGCAACAGAAACAAATATTCCGGGTAATAAGCAATTATGGATATATGAACTTATATAAAGTCTCTCACTTTCTTACTCATATTTTTCTGACACCAAACGGTTGACATATCAACCCCAAAAAATGCTTCTTTATTATCCTCTCCCGCACAATTATCCCTTTTAATTAGTCATTAAAAAAATATATATGTTTACAAGCAAGTATGATATATCTGACAAATGGATCTAATTTTAAGATGTGAATCTTTATAAATGAATCATGTGTCATTTGTCTGACACAGACTTCTTACTTTGAAATATAGCAAAAGCTTTAACTGTAACCAATTCATAATTCTAAAGCCTTAAGCGCTTTCCTTTTTACACCTGCTTATATATTTGTTTCAAGATCTCTTGTATCAAATCTTATCAATTTAAACTCTTGACATACACAAGGTTTTGTTAGTTCTGACTGTAAGTTACATAGGATTTTTTTTAATAGTCATCCCAGTCATCATCATCATCGTCGTCGTCGTAGTTGTTCAACCGAAGAAATTCCACATGCTCAACGAATGGAGGATTTTGTCCTTATTTTTATAGCGAATGTTTAAACCAAGCTAGCGCCGCATACGGTGACTTATACTATGATTATCTTAAATGCTGACATACTGCTTCTATATATATGAAATGCTTGGCCGCAGCATTTTACACACAAATAAATGGGTCATCAAGAAAACATACAAGAAATACAATGGAACTATGCTCTCCTGACGACAATTTAATAACTGGAAATAAAAAAAATAAATAGTAAACGGCAGGAATGCGCTTATCACATTGTCAGTTAATCGGTTGTTAGTAATTGAATGATTTCAACTATCGAATAGTTGTATTCATTCATTCATTCATATTCCATATCCCAAAAACATTTTTTTAAAAGCGCCGCCGTTATCTTCAATACGTTTTTTACATTTAAATTGTATTTTGGATGTACACTTTCCGCATAAATATTTATTACATATAATGAAAATATTATTAGACCTATTTTTCTTACATAACCCAATTTGGTAAGATTTTCGCATATTTGGATTTTTTTAAATCAGACAACGAATTGAAACTTTTTTATTCATCGCGATAATTTCATCCTTCAGCTGCTTCAACTATGTATTTATGATATGATAAGGTTTGTTGTAGACAACAAACTGAAACTTGTTCGTTGCAAAACGATCGTCATTTGCTGGGCTTTAAGTTGACGGATTTTCATAATATACATACATAGGTATACAACATTTGAAAATAGTAAAATAAAGGTGTTCAAGAGAAAATGAGTAATAATTTATATTCGCTGCATTATATGTATACGGTTTTCTAATAACGACTTCACAATTTTTTTTTAAATAAAAGGCAAACCATTTGAGATATTTCAAAAAATTTATTATTGGCTTGAAGTACACTCAAAACATTTATGAATGGAACTCGACTTCGTTCATATGGCCACCGCGGGCACGTTTGCAATGGTCGATTCATTGGACCCAATTTTCAACGACTCGGCCACACATTTCGGCCGAAACGGCATAAACCAATAACTTAACGTAGCCCCACAGAAAATAGTCATGCGGCGTTAAATCCCACGAACGAGGCGGCCAATCGACTGGCCCATGTCTTGAGATAACACGCTCACCATACTGACTCTTCAATAAATCGATTGTAGTGTGTGCTGTGTGGCTTGTGGCACCATCCTGCTGAAATCACATGTCGTCCAAGTCCTTATCTTCCAATTCCGGCCAAAAATAATCGGTGATCATGGCGCGATAGCGCTGACCATTCACAGTAACGTGACGATCGTTACCGTCGACGAAAAAGTATGGCCCAATAACGCCACCGGCATGAAAACCGCACCAAACAGTTATTTTTTGTGGATGAAGTACTGATTCATAAAACACATGTGGGTTTTCACCCGACCAAAAACGCATATTTTGCTTATTGACGAACCCATTGAGCCAAAAATGAGCTTCGTCACTGAAGATGATTTTGCGATGAAATTCATCATCTTGGCGTATCTTCTCCAGAACCCATTCGGAAAACGTAGCTCGTTAGTGTACCTTAGCATGATGAAAATAGTTTACTGAATAAATTGACAGTGACAGTTTGATGATTAGTGAAAGAGTGCGTTCATAAATTAAATTGAAAGTTGTCAAGTCCCTATTGGAAGACCCTATATATACCAATATGTAATATTTAAAGAATAATATTTGCATGTTCTAAATTTTAAAGCATTAAATCGAAAACCAGTCAAAATAACGGTTCCGTAAATCTAGTGTTAAAATAATTTTTAAATCTCTGATCTTTAAAAAAAAGCTGTAGACAGTATGATCATTTTAATAAAAATTATTGGATTAATATCTATAATTTACTATTTTACTTTGTAGTTTCCGGTACTAAACAAACTCCAGTGGAAGCAAAACTTCTTAAAGATGACAAACAATTACCAGTTAAAGATGTTGAAGTTTCTATCCAAGACGATAAGATAGTTTTTAAAATTAAAAAGCCAACTCGTGATCAATCTGGCCCCTACCAAATTAAGCTATCCAACGGACAGGGTGAAGATACAAAAAATGTTAACATTATAATGCAAGATGTTCCATCGCCTCCTCGTAATGTTGACGTTAGTGATGTTTTCCAAACATCATGTGTGGTGTCATTTAAACCACCAGAAGATGATGGTGGAGCTTCAATTTTAAAATATGTAATCGAAAGACAAGACCTTAGTAAGAAACAGCAATGGGAAAACGTTGCTGAAGTTATACCAAATGAACCGTGCAAAAAGAAAATCGAAGACTTAACTCCAAAAAAACAATACAGATTCCGTATTCGTGCTGTTAATAAAATTGGACCAAGCGAACCTGAAGTATTTAAAAATGCCATTCTTGCCAAAGATCCATGGGATGAGCCAAGTAAGCCTAAGAATGTTGATGTCGTTGATTGGGATAAGGATCATGCCGATTTAACTTGGTCACCACCTGATTCTGATGGTGGAGCCCCTCTCACAGGCTATGTTCTTGAATATAAGGAAAAGTTTAGCAACGACTGGATCAAAGGAAAAGAAGAACTTGCGGATTGCTTGGCAGCAACTGTTTATGGCCTTAAAGAAGGCCTTCAGTATGAATTCCGAATCCGTGCTGTTAATAGAGCTGGTCCTGGTGAACCAAGTGATAGTACAAAAACTGTAATTGCTAAATGCCGGTTTGTTAAACCATTCATAGTCGGTGATCACCTGAAAAATATAACCGTAAAGAAGAGTCAAACTATACGCTTTGACATAAAGTACGATGGTGAACCAGAACCAGAAGCGAAATGGGTTAAAGGACTAGAACCAATTGTAATTGATGGCCAACGCATTACACTTGATCAATATGAACGAAATTCTGCTATAACAATACGAAAAGCGGTTCGCAAAGACACAGGGAAATATAAAATTGTTCTAACTAATAGTTCCGGAACAATTGAATCTGCCGCGGATGTTATTGTTCTCGACCGTCCATTAGCACCAAGAGGCCCACTTGAACCTGAAGAAATACGTTCTAGCCATGTGAAAGTAAAATGGCTCAAGCCAGAAGATGATGGTGGTTGTCCAATTACTGGGTATGCTCTTGAGCGTATGGACGAAGATACCGGCCGTTGGATACCAGCTGCTGAAGTAGGCCCTGATGAGACCTCATTTAGTTTTAAGGGCTTAACCCCAAATAAATCATACAAATTCCGTGTCAAAGCAATAAATAAAGAAGGTGAATCTGAACCGCTCGAAACTACTGACAGTATTGTAGCCAAAAATCCGTATGATGAACCAAGTCCTCCCAGCAAGCCTGAAATATATGACTACGACAATCAATCTGTTACATTAAAATGGAAACGCCCACCAAGCGATGGTGGCCGTCCAATAACTCACTACATCATTGAAATGAAGGATAAATTTTCTCCTGATTGGTCAGAAATTGAAAAAACTGAAACTCCTGAGTGTAATACCAAAATCAATGGACTTAAAGAAAAAATGATTTACCAGTTTCGTGTAAGGGCGGTTAATAAAGCCGGTGCATCAAAACCTTCGGAACCAACTGACAATCATTTATGCAAGCACAAAAATCGTAAGTATACTCATATGGTTTTAATATTCAGCTTTAACATTAATTTCAGAGTTTTGTAAGGGCTTTGCAATAACACTACCAAAATGCTTTTCCAAAGTCAGCGGTTATACGAAAAAAGTGTTTAACTTAAATTTATTAATTTAAAAAATCAATTTCAATCCCACATTATTCCTTAAATAAAACATGCAAATTTATCAGCTTTTATTTATTGACATATGTATTTATTTTAGAGAAAAAAAGCTGACTGAAAAACATACATATTTGTTGTAAGGCATAAGTATGCTTTCTTAACAAAATCGCAGAGTACACTTTCAAAGCTTCTAACGAGGCTTTCTACTGGTTTTGAATTAAATCCTTTTATTAAAATAGTGGTTTTTTCACCTTTTTTTCTTCCATTTCGACAATATTAAATCAAAAGTCAAACCTCAAATCGATCGCTCTACATTTAAGAAAGTCACAATCAAGACTGGGCGTACCCACAAATGGTCAGTGGATGTTATTGGTGAGCCAGTGCCAAAACTCAAGTGGAGCTGGCGTGACGAAGTTCCGCTTACCAATACCGATCGCATTAAAATTGAAAGTGTAGACTTTCATACTGATTTTCAAATTATAAACTGTGTGCGCAAAGATACTGGAAACTATACTCTAAGGGCCGAAAATCGTAATGGCATTGACACTGAAACAGTTGAATTAATCGTTTTGGGCAAGCCTACTGCTCCCAAAGGACCACTTTCTGTTTCTGATGTTCATGCTAAGGGTTGTAAGCTAGCATGGAAAAAACCGGAAGACGATGGTGGTGTTCCAATTGAGGAATATCAAATCGAGAAAATGGACACAGCCACCGGTAAGTGGATTCGAGTTGGACGCTTGCCAGGTGATAAGGAACCACCAGAATTTGATGTGACTGGCTTAAATCCCGGTTCTGAATATCAGTTCCGCATTACAGCGATCAATGCTGAGGGAGAATCCGAGCCACTGACAACCATTGTGGGCGTTTTAGCAAAAGATCCGTTTGATGAACCCAACAAACCTGGTACACCTGAAGTTGTTGACTACGATAACCATAGTGTACAACTTAAATGGAATCCCCCACATAATGACGGTGGAGCTCCAATTGAAAAATACATTATCGAAAAAAAGGATAAAAACAAACCCGAATGGGAGAAGGCTGGAGAAGTGTCCGGTTCTGTGACCGAAGGCAAGGTCGACGATTTGAAGGAATATGGGGAATATCAATTCCGAATCATTGCCGTAAACAAAGCTGGGCCATCCCCACCATCAGATGCTAGTAAAATGCAAATTATCAAATATAAATCACGTAAGTAATCAAAAAAATAATTAGGATTTATTTATATTATGTTTTTCTTACTTTTCTTCCTAATTCAGTTAAACCAAGAATTGATCGTACTAATTTAAAACCATTTATTATTCGGGCTGGTAAACCTATAAAATACAATATAAACGTACGTGGTGAACCCCCTCCAAAGATAACCTGGTATCAAAACAACAAGGAACTTTTATCTGAAGGCAATATTGATATTAGGAATGTCGATCACAATACAAATCTTTCAATTACCGATACTATCCGAATAAATACGGGATTATATAAGATAAAAGCTGTAAACAAACATGGTGAAGACGAAGCTGAAGTAGAAGTTAGCATTTTGGCCGCCCCTGGCAAGCCAAAGGGACCGCTTAAAGTAAAAGACGTTACCAAAGATGGCTGTAAATTAAAATGGGAAAAACCTGAAGATGATGGAGGAAAACCAATCACAGCTTATCAAGTTGAAAAGTTTGATAAAGCACAGGGAAGATGGGTGCCAGTTGGACGTACTTCTGGAAACGATACTGAATTCGATGTGAAAGGCTTACAAGAAAGTCATGAATATCAATTCAGGGTTAAAGCTATAAATGAGGAGGGCGAATCCGAACCATTAGAGACTGATCAAAGTACATTGGCTAAAAACCCATATGATGCTGCTGGTAAACCGAACACTCCAATTATTGATGATTACAACGAAAAGATGGTGAAACTTAAATGGGAACCACCTAAGAATGATGGTGGTGCACCAATAACAGGCTATGTTATTGAAAAGAAAGATAAATTCTCACCTCATTGGGATGAAGTTCTCACCACCGATGTATGTAACGTATTTTTAAAACAAATTCATTTTCATCTTATATCCATATTATCTCAGGGACCTTTACCTAGTGCAACTATTGATGGCCTTAAAGAGGGTAACATTTATCAATTCCGTGTTCGAGCAATCAACAAGGCTGGTCCCGGAGAACCAAGTGATGCAACAGAGCCACATTTGACAAAGCCTAGGAACTGTAAGATTATATATCACCTATTGGGAAATTTCAGATTATTTCGCATTCACGCCAACTGCTTCATTTTTATTATAAACTGTGATAAATATATATTTCCGTTTTTTCTGTAGATATTTTACTATATTGTTAACATCATAATTGCAAAGCTTTTACATGCTCACCTTTTCTTCAATCGTTGTTGATGTTTCTTTTCCCCTCTTTTTTCTTAAATATTTTGATTTTTGTTTTTTCTTTCTATAAGTGAAACCAACCATTAATCGGGAGAAGATGAAAAATATTAAGGTCAGGGCAGGTCAAGTTGTTAAACTTGATGTTGATGTTCGAGGGGAACCGCCCCCAGAGCTCACTTGGAGTTCTAAAACTAAGGAACTACTTGCAACTGGCAATACTCGCATTGAAAATGAAGACTATAATACAAAGATCACTCTGCTAGATGTTTCTCGAAAAGAAAGTGGAGTTTACTCACTACGCGCTGAAAATATTAATGGAGTTGATGAGGCTACCGTTGAAATCTTAGTCCTTGACAAGCCATCTAAGCCTGAAGGTCCACTAGAGGTTAGCAATGTTCATAAGGAGGGATGCAAATTAAAGTGGAATAAGCCTAAGGATGATGGCGGAGTACCTCTTACTGGTTATGCTATTGAAAAAATGGATGCTACTACTGGGCGATGGGTTCCATGTGGACATGTTGATCCCGAAAAAACTGAGCAGGAAATAAAAGGTCTTGAACCGAATCATGCTTACCAATTTCGTATTAAAGCTATAAATGAAGAAGGAGAATCTGAGCCACTGGAAACTGAGTCATCAACTGTTGCCAAAAATCCCTATGATATTGCAGCAGCACCCGGCCTTCCAGAACTAGAAGACTGGGATGAACACCATGTCAAACTTAAGTGGGAACCTCCCATTCGTGACGGTGGCGCACCAGTAACTGGTTATATTATTGAAATTATGGACAAGGACTCTGGTCAATTTGTTAAGGCAGCTGAAATTGATGGGCCCATCTGTAAGGGCACAGTTAATAAGCTTGAAGAAGGGCAGCAATATAAGTTTCGAGTTCGTGCTGTTAATAAAGCTGGGCCTTCAGAACCATCAGAACAAACTAACTGGCATACAGCTAAGCCTAGATTCTGTAAGTAGTTAAACTTGGGATTAGTTTGTTTTTACTTTTTTTATTATAATATGTATTTATTTTAGTGAAACCACATATCGACCGTACTAACCTTAAGCCAGTAATTGTAAAAACAGGACTTTCTATTAGTCTTGATATAAATATTAAGGGTGAGCCAGCTCCAAAAGTAGAATGGTTCTTTAAAGACCAACCAGTTGTTGTCGATGACAACTTACGCATTGACAATGTGGACTACAATACGAAGTTTTTTGTTATGCGTGGAAAACGTAAACAGAGTGGCAAATACACAATAAAAGCTACAAATGAAGTTGGTGAAGATGTCGCAGAGTTAGATGTTACCGTTCTTGGAAAACCTGGAAAACCAAAGGGACCATTAGAAGTTAACGATGTTACTAAGCATGGATGCAAGCTTAAGTGGAAACAGCCCGAAGATGATGGTGGCGCACCAATTGATTACTATGAGATTGAGAAACTTGATCCTCATACGGGTCAATGGTTGCCATGTGGTAAAAGCTCAGAACCAGAAGCTAAAATAATCGGATTACAAGAAGGTAAACCATACAAATTTAGAGTACGTGCTGTAAACAAAGAAGGTGAATCGGAAGACTTAGAAACCGAAAAACCTATTATAGCTAAGAATCCTTTCGATGAGCCAGATAAACCTGGTCGGCCAGAACCAACTAATTGGGATAAAGACTTTGTAGATTTATCATGGGCGCCTCCGAAAAGTGATGGCGGTGCTCCAATTCAAAAGTACATTATTCAGATAAGAGACAAATCCGGTCGAGCATGGGTAGATGCAGCCACTGTACCAGGAGATCATACCTCAGGCACTGTCAGCAATGTAGATGAGGGTCACGAATATGAATTCCGAATTGTAGCTGTCAACAAGGCCGGACCAAGCGATCCTAGTGACGTGTCAAGTTCAATCATTGCAAAGCCACGATTCCTTGCACCACATATCGATCGCAAAAATCTTCAAAAGAAAACTTTGCGCAGTGGCCAATTGCTGCATATAGAAGCTTCAATTAAGGCTGAACCCGCACCTAAAGTAACATGGACATATAAAAATGAACCACTTAAAACAACTGATCACATAAAAATTGAAAATGAAGACTATAAAACAACGTTTATTATATCAAAAGTAAAACGTGCCGACAGAGGCATTTACACTGTAACAGCTAAGAATGATTCAGGCATTGATACCGTTGAAATTGAATTAGAAATTCTTTGCAAGCCATCAAAACCAAATGGACCACTTAAAGTTGGCGATATTACTGCCGAAAGTGTTTCTCTTAAATGGGATAAACCAGAAGATGATGGGGGAGAACCGATTGATCATTATGTTGTTGAGCGTATGGATACCGAAACTGGACGCTGGGTACCTATTTGTACAACTAAAATACCTGAAGCAGATGTGAAAGGCTTAACTGAAGGCAAGGATTACTTGTTCCGTGTCAAGGCTGTAAACGCTGAAGGAGAGTCTGAACCTTTAACTACTGATTCACAAATAACCGCAAAGAACCCGTATCAAGCTTCTGATAAGCCGGGAAAACCAGAAATAAAAGATTGGTCCCGTAATCATGCTGATTTGAAGTGGCGAGCCCCAGATGACGATAATGGCGCTCCTATAACTGGATACATTATTGAAAAGAAAGATAATCTTACCAACAAATGGCAAAAAGTTTTTGAAACAAATACACCAAAGTGTGAAGCTCGTATAAAAGATTTAATTGAAGGGCAGAAGTATCAATTCCGTGTAAAAGCAGTAAATAAGGGTGGCCAAAGTAAACCCTCAGAGCCATCAGATACAATGCTCGCTAAAGATCGTTTCAGTGCACCTAAAATTGATCGCAGTAATATAAAAGATATCACAATCAAAGCTGGACAACATGTGCGTTTAGATATTAAAGTATCAGGAGAACCACCACCGCATAAGACATGGTATCATAATAAGGCTCGCATTGAAGACGGCAATTCTATTAACATTGACCTCGAGCCTTATCGAACTAAAATAAGTATTCCAATCGCCAAACGAGGTCATACTGGCAAATATACGTTAAAGGCCGAAAACGATTCTGGTCATGATGAAGCCTCGTTTGAAATTACGGTTCTGGATAAACCAGGCAAACCAGAAGGTCCCCTTCGTATAAATGATATTCATAAAGAGGGTTGCAAATTAAAATGGAATCCACCCCTGGATGACGGTGGTTTACCAATTGATCAATATATTGTCGAAAAAATGGACACAGAAACAGGGAGGTGGCTGCCGGCTGGTCGTTTTAAGGAGCCTCACGCTGAGCTTAATAATCTAGTTCCTGGCCAAGAATACAAATTTCGAGTTTTGGCTGTTAATACAGAAGGAGAGTCGGAACCACTTGGAGCTGATAAACCAATTGTTGCTAAAAATCCATTTGGTAGGCTTAAATCTATACATATGAAGCTCATCTTAATAATTAAAAATTATTTTCTATTTTAAGATGAACCTGGAAAACCTGGAACTCCTGAAGCAACCGATTGGGATAAAGACCACGTTGATTTGAAATGGAATCCACCAATTAACGATGGTGGCTCCCCAATTACTGCTTACGCTATTGAAAAACGGGAAATGGGTACTGGTAAATGGGTGAAGGCTTTAGAAATTAATGCTCCTCCAACCGGAGGTGAATGTAAAGCAACTGTACCAAATCTCGACGAAAATGTTGAATACGAATTTAGAGTTCGAGGTATTAATGCTGCTGGGCCTGGAGAACCAAGCGATGCCAGCAAGTCAGTTATAACTAAACCAAGAAAATGTAAATTTTATTGAAACTAAGTATAATAAATTCTGGGTAATATTTTTTATGTCGCTTTTGCAGTGGCCCCCAAAATCGATCGGAGAAATATTCATACTTATAATGTGAAAGAAGGAGAACCGATCTTTTTGGACATTAAAATAATTGGCGAACCTCCACCAGATGTTATTTGGTCTCATAACGGAAAATCATTGCCTATTTCTTCGCACTGCCGTACTGAGAATATTGCTTATAATAGTAAACTCTTCCATGATAACCCAAAACGAAAAGACACTGGTACCTACAAAATTGTTGCCCATAATAAGCATGGCCAGGACACAGTTGAATTTGAAATTAACGTTATATGTAAATAAGCCTCTAAGAAATAGCAAATGACAAATTATTATTGCGTTTTTTTTTTATGTATATCAATAGGTAAACCTGGAAAGCCGGAGGGTCCTCTTGAAATTAGTGATATAAATAAAGAAGGCTGTAAACTCAAATGGAAAAAGCCAAAGGACGACGGTGGGGAACCAATCGATGGATATCTGGTTGAAAAATATGATCCGGATACTGGCATTTGGTTGCCAGTTGCAAAAACTGATGCCCCGGAATTTAATGTAGATGGTCTCATACCAGGACATGAATATAAGTTCCGAGTTAAAGCACTTAATAAAGAGGGTGAATCTGAGCCATTGGAGACACTTGGAAATATTGTCGCTAAGGATCCGTTTAGTAAGATAAATTTCTATTATTATTGTTTTTTAGATTTCTATATGATAGATAATCTACAGCTACTGCATCCAAACCTGGAGCGCCAGAACCAGTTGATTGGTCAGCCAATCATGTAGAGCTTTCATGGCCTGAACCAGCAAGTGACGGAGGTTCTCCAATTATTGGTTATATTATTGAAAAAAAAGATAAGTATAGCCCTATGTGGGAAAAAGCTTGCGAAACAGATACATCGACACCTGTTGCAAATATTAATGGATTGATTGAAGGCAATGAATACCAGTTTCGCGTTATTGCACTTAATAAAGCAGGTCAATCCGAACCTTCTGAACCAGGAAAAACTTTCATTGCCAAACCGAGATATTTGGCTCCGAAAATAGATAGAAGGAACCTACGAGATTTGACAATATCAGCTGGAACACCCATAAAATTCGATGCGAATATAATTGGAGAACCAGCACCAAAAGTGGAATGGAGATTCTCGAACTGCCCATTACAGTCCAGCAAGAATGTTACGATTGAAAGTCCCGATTATTATACAAAGCTAGTGATACGGCCTTCAAAACGATCTGATTCTGGCGAATATACTGTTACTGCTACAAATAGTTCTGGCAAGGACACAGTTACTGTAAATGTAATTGTTACTGATAAACCAACGGCGCCAGAAGGCCCGCTTCAAATATCTGACATTCACAAAGAAGGATGTAATCTTAAATGGAAAAGGCCAAAGGATGACGGAGGTACCCCCATCGAATACTTCCAAATTGATAAAATGGACCCAGAAACTGGATGCTGGGTACCCGTTTGCCGTGCAACGGAACCTCAAGCTGATGTAACAGGACTAACACCTGGTGGAGAATATAAATTCCGTGTAACTGCTGTGAATGCGGAAGGCGAATCAGCACCTTTAGTTGCTGACGACACAATCGTTGCCAAAAATCCATTTGACGAGCCCGGAAAACCACAAAATGTATGCGCAACTGATTGGGATAAGGATCATGTCGATCTAGCATGGAATTCACCGGTTAATGATGGCGGCTCACCAATAACTGGTTATATAATTGAAAAAAGAGATAAATATGGTCAATGGGAAAAAGCTGTTGAAGTTCCGGCTGATCAAAATAAAGCAACTGTTCCGGATCTTATTGAAGGTCAAGGCTATGAATTCCGTATTATAGCCGTTAACAAAGCGGGCCCCGGTGAACCCAGTGATGCTACACCAATAATTATAGCCAAACCAAGAAACAAGGCGCCACTTATAGATAGAACTAACCTCATTGAAATTAAAATAAAAGCTGGTCAGAATTTTACATATGATATTAAAGTTTCAGGAGAACCTGCTCCAAAAACCAAATGGATTCACAACAACCGTGAAGTTTGTCCAAGTGAGCACATCAAAGTTCAGCACACAGATTATCATACAAAACTGATTGTTCGTAACGCTAATCGTGCCGATACTGGTACATACACAATAACAGCTGAAAATATAAACGGAAGCGATACAGCTGACGTAAAAGTAATTGTTTTAGATAAGCCTGCTCCACCCAATGGCCCGTTGAAAGTTGAAGATGTTCATTCGAATGGCTGTACACTTAAATGGTCACCACCAGATAATGATGGTGGTCAGGCAATAGAGAATTATATTATTGAAAAACTTGATGAAATTACAGGGCGCTGGATGCCAGCCGGAGAAACTGATGGGCCAAGCACCAATTTCAAAGTTGACGATCTAACCCCAGGACACAAGTATAAATTCCGTGTTAGAGCTCGAAATCGTCAAGGTGCATCGGATCCACTAACAACACCTCATGCGACAGAAGCCAAAAATCCTTATGATGAGCCTTCAAAACCAGGTACTCCATCTATTAAAGATTACGATAAGGACCTTGTGGAACTTCAATGGGAAAGACCTGAAAACGATGGGGGTTCACCTATTATAGGCTATATTATAGAAAAGAAAGATAAATATAACCCAGACTGGGAAAAATGCGCTGAAGTTGATGGAGATGTAATAACAGGACGGGTACCAGATTTAATTGAAGGTACAAAATATGAATTCCGTGTGAAAGCAGTCAACAAAGCTGGACCTGGACAGCCAAGTGATGCTACACAACCTCACATTTCCCGGCCAAAGAACCTTCCACCAAAAATTGATCGACAGTTTATGGTTGATGTTAAGATACGCTCAGGCCAAACCTTTGAATTTGATATTCCAGTTACGGGTGAACCCCCACCAAGCAAAGAGTGGTCACATAAAGATAATATGGTATTAAACACTGATCGCATTAAAATTGTCAATGAGGATTATCGTACTAAATTGCGTGTTATAGATGCAAAGCGATCTGATACGGGAGACTATAATTTAGTTGCTCGTAACATCAATGGCGTTGATAAAGCTACTGTCAAAGTAACGGTCCTAGACATTCCTCTTACACCAGAGGGTCCATTAAAACCAGATGAAGTGACAAAGAATTCAATTACATTGCGCTGGCGACCACCGAAAGATGATGGCGGTTCTGAAATAACGCATTACATTGTTGAAAAAATGGATGCAGAAACTTTACGCTGGGTTCCTGTAGGAGAATGTGCCGATAGCAACATACGCGCTGACAACTTAATAGAAAATCATGACTATAACTTCCGCGTACGTGCAGTTAATAAACTTGGCGAATCACTACCACTCTCTACAACACAAGCTATTACAGCAAAAGATCCATTTAGCCGTCCTGATAAGCCTGGACAACCACAAGCGACTGATTGGGATAAAGATCATGTTGACCTCGAATGGACAGCTCCCAAAAAGGATGGTGGGTCACCAATCACATCATATATTATAGAAAAGCGTTCTAAATTTGGCCCATGGGAGAAAGCTGTTGAAATTACCACAAAACAAACAAAAGCAATAATTCCAGATTTAATAGAGAATGAGGCATATGAGTTCCGAGTTATTGCCGTAAACAAAGGAGGACCCGGAGACCCATCTGATCCCTCAAATGCAATAATAGCAAAACCGAGGTTTATAGCGCCGTTCTTCGACAAAAAGCTGCTAGAAGACATTACAGTTCACGCTGGTAAACGTCTAGGATGGAATTTACCAATAGAAGCTTCACCGCGTCCAACGTATACTTGGTTATATAATGGAAAACCAATTGAACAAACTTCTCGCGTGGATATGTCATTATTCCAATCGGAACTGTCATTTGAAATTCCATTCTCTAATCGCATGGATGAGGGTAGATACACTTTGATTCTCAAAAACGAACATGGTGAATTTAGTGCTTCAGCAACTGCAACGGTTCTTGATCGCCCCAGTCCTCCTATTGCTCCCTTAGATATTGCAAACATAACAAAAGATGGATGTCATTTGTCATGGCAGTTACCAAAGGATAACGGTGGTTCTCCAATTCTTCACTATATAATAGAAAAAATGGATATGTCTCGCGGAACTTGGTCCGATGCTGGAATGAGCACTCATTTAGTGCACGATGTTACTCGTCTAGTGCATAAGAAGGAATATCTTTTCCGCGTAAAAGCCGTAAACGCAATCGGCGAATCAGAGCCACTTGAAGCCAGTAAAAGTATTATCGCTAAAAATGATTTTGATGAACCGGATGCTCCTGGAAAGCCAGAAGTTACCGATTGGGATCGCGACCATGTCGACTTACGATGGGCCTCACCAAAGTCTGATGGAGGTGCACCACTTACTGAATATATTATACAGAAAAAAGAGAAAGGTACTCCATATTGGGTAAATGTTCTTCATGTTCCTCCAAGTCAAACTTCAGCAACGGTGCCAGATTTAACAGAGGGTCAGGAATATGAGTTCCGTATAATCGCTGTTAATCCAGCTGGACAATCGGAGCCTTCCGAACCATCAGACATGGTTACTGCAAAAGCCAGATTCTTAGCCCCCAAAATTATAACACCTCTACGTGAAATTCGCATTAAAGCAGGTCTTATTTTCCACACCGATATCGATTTCATAGGTGAACCAGCGCCTGAAGTCATTTGGGACAGAAATGGCTTACCTGTGTCAACAAATGAACGTACAACTCTAACAGCCATCGGACACCATACGGTTATACATACTGTTAATTGTAAACGAGAAGATTCTGGAACATATCATCTTTTACTACGCAACGATTCCGGTATTGACGAGGGGTCATTTGAGTTGATTATTCTCGATCGCCCTGGTCCGCCCGCAGGACCGATGCAGTATGAAGAAATTACAGCAAACTCGGTAACCATCTCATGGAAACCACCGAAAGACAACGGTGGATCAGAAATTTCTGCGTATGTAATTGAAAAACGCGATTTAACACATGGAGGTGGTTGGGTACCAGCTGTAACATATGTCAATGCTAAGTACAATCATGCAATTGTACCACGTTTACTTGAAGGCACACAATACGAATTTAGAGTTATGGCTGAAAATTTGCAAGGGCGGTCCGACCCATTGACTTCAGAACAGCCGGTTATTGCTAAGAACCAATATAGCACTCCCGGACAGCCTGGAAAGCCTGAGCTTACAGATAGCGACAAAGACCATATTTCAATTAAATGGAAGTCACCAATAAGTAATGGTGGTTCTCCCATCATTGGATATGACATAGAGCGTCGAGATAAAGCAACAGGACGATGGATAAAAATAAATGCTGAACCAGTTCCAAATACAAATTATACAGATGATCGTATCACCGATGGCCACCAGTATGAATATCGGATAACTGCAGTAAATGCAGGTGGAAATGGTAAACCATCTGAGCCATCAGCAATTTTGTCGGCTAAGCCCATGCGAGAAAAGCCTAAGCTATTTTTGGATAGTATTGTTGGTCGGAAGATAAAAGTACATGCCGGTGAGCCTATTAATATTCACATTCCGATTGCGGGTGCGCCCAGACCAATTATTGAATGGACAAAATCAGGTGTTGGAATACCTGAAAGTAATAAGGTCTCATACCAAACAAATCCAGAAGAAACAGTCTTCCGCATTGAAGATTCAGTTAGAGGAGACGCAGGTACCTATAATGTTACTGCCACAAATGCATTTGGAAAAGACAACGCTGACATTCAGGTTATTGTTGTTGATAGGCCGGATCCACCAGAGGGACCGCTCTCGTATACGGAGATTGCCCAAGATCATATTTCGCTGACCTGGAATCCACCAAAAGATGACGGTGGAAGTGAGACAACTGGTTATATAGTAGAGTATTCTCAATTTGGAGTGGACGCCTGGCGTCCAGTGCCTGGTTATTGCCCAAAGACTGCTTTTACTGTAAAAGGCCTAATTGAAGGAAAGAAGTATGTATTCCGTGTAAGTGCTGAGAATATTTACGGTGTTTCTGAACCATTGGAAGGTAAGCCAGTTGTAGCTAAATCACCATTTGATCCACCAGATGCACCTAGCCAACCAGAAGTTGTTGCTTATAGTCCATCATCCGCAAGTCTCGAATGGCATCCACCAGAATATTGTGGTGGTAAGCCAATTACAGGATATATTTTAGAGCGCCGTGAGCGCGGAGGTGAATGGATGAAATGCAACAATTATCCAACACCCAACACAAGTTATACAGTTCAAGACCTTCGTGAAGGTTCTCGCTATGAGTTCCGTGTAACTGCTGTAAATGAAGCTGGACCAGGAAAGCCATCTAAACCATCTGAGTCTATAACAGCACAGATACAGCGCTATCGACCAGACCTACCCGAACCACCAAAAGCAGATCGTATAACAAAGAATAGTGCAACGCTATCATGGAGACCTCCACGAAATGATGGAAAGTCAAAGATTAAGGGTTACTACCTCGAACTGAAACCAAAAGGTGCTAAGGATTGGAAACCAATAAATGAATTGCCTATTCATAATCTCTTGTATACTGTGCCAGACTTGAAAGAAGGGGAAGAATATGCATTCCGTGTAATTGCAGCAAATGAAGTTGGTCGGTCTGATCCATCTAAACCATCGAATCCTGTTATAATTGGAGAACAACCAAATAAACCTTGCATGGATCTAGGAGGGGTGCGAGATATAATTGTTCGCGCTGGAGAAGATTTTAGTATTCATGTTCCATACGTAGGTTTTCCAAAGCCCACTGCTCAGTGGTATTCTAATGACATGATTTTAAATGAAGATCAGCGCATGTTCCAGAACCTTACAGATGATGCTGCAAGCTTTGTAGTGAAGAATTCAAAGCGAGATGATTCTGGTCAATATCGTTTGCAGTTGAAAAATCCGTCCGGCTTCGATACTGCTACTATAAATGTAAAAGTACTTGATCGTCCTAATCTACCCACAAATCTTCGTGCAGATGAATTTGCTGGTGATGCCCTTACCCTTTATTGGAATCCACCAAGGGATGATGGCGGTTCTCCTATAACCAACTACATCATTGAAAAGAAAGAAAGAGGAAGTCCCACTTGGTCGAAAGTTAGCAGTTATTGCACAGTTCCATTCGTTCGCGTACGAAACTTAACAATTGGCCAAGACTATGAATTCCGTGTGATTGCCGAAAATCAATATGGTCAATCGAAACCTGCAACAACTGAACAGCCTATCCGCGCTAGACATCCATTTGATGTTCCTGGAGCCCCGGGCATCCCAAGGGGAATTGACTCGACAGAAGATTCGATTACAGTAACCTGGTCAAAACCGCGCCACGATGGAGGTTCACCAATAACTGGTTATGTCATCGAGAAACGACTTCTCTCCGAAGAGAAATGGATTAAGGCAATTCAAGCACATTGTCCTGATCTAACTTGTAAAATTCCTAATTTGATTGAAAATCATGAATACGAAATTCGTGTAGCTGCGGTCAATGCAGCTGGGCAAGGACCATTTAGTTCATCATCTGATGGTATCGTATGTCGCTCACCTCCAAGTGCTCCAAAGATAACATCTGACCTAAAAATTCGTGACATTATTGTCTGTGCTGGCGAAGAGTTTCGCATATTTGTACCATTCCACGGAAATCCCAAACCGAAACCATCTTGGACTATTAATAATAAAGAAGTTTTGCAAGATGATAGAATTAAATTTGAAACCACAGACTACAATACCATATTCCACAACGGAAGTGCAAAGCGTTCTGAGACAGGTTCTTATCAAATAACTTTATCTAATCCTGAAGGCTTTGATACAGCATCATGTCATGTAACTGTAGTCGATAGGCCTGGTATCCCCCAAGGACCACTTATTTCTTCGGACATTACACCAGACACTTGTAGCCTTTTCTGGAAGACCCCACTTGACGATGGCGGTTCCCCAATTACAAATTACATTGTAGAAAAATTGGATAATAATGGTGTTTGGGGTAAAGTAAGCAGTTTCGTTCGCAGCACGCACTATAACGTTATGGGCTTAGAGCCAAACCGCAAATATTTCTTCTGTGTTCGAGCTGAAAATCAATATGGTTTAAGTGATCCTTTAGAAATGGATGACCCCGTGATAGCTAAATACCAATTTACTGTTCCTGATGCTCCAGGTCAACCTAAAGTCATAGATTGGGATTCTGGAAATGTAACATTAATTTGGGATAGACCCTCATCTGACGGTGGGTCTCGCATTCAAGGCTACCAAATTGAATATAGAGATATCGTTAATGATATATCATGGAACACTTATGAGTTCTTAATAAAAGATACAAAGTATCAGCTTTATAATCTAGTAAATGGAAATGAGTACGAGTTTCGTATTAAAGCTAAGAATGCTGCAGGATTGAGTAAACCATCTCTTCCTTCTATGAAGTTTAAGTTGAAGGGTAAATTCACCGTTCCATCACCACCAGGTACACCTCAAGTTATTAAAGTGGGTAAAAACTACGTTGACCTTAAATGGACCAAGTCAGAAAATGATGGTGGATCCCGAATTACTGGATACATCATTGAGCGTCGTGATATCGGAGGCGCTATATGGGTTAAATGCAATGATTATAATGTAATGGATACTGAATACACTGTTATTAATCTCATCGAAATGGGTGACTATGAGTTCAGAATCTTTGCAGTAAATGCAGCTGGACGTTCTGAGGCTAGCTCATGCACAATGCCAATCAAAGTATGTGAAGTACTTGGCGGGGAAAAACCAGAATGGGTAACGCGATTGCATGACCGAGTTGCATCTCTTGGAAAATACTTTATGTTGCATTGTGAAGCCTCAGGAAAACCAGAACCAAAATCCAGATGGCTACGTAATGGTAAAGAGATTCAAATGGGAGGCCGTTTTACATCCGATTCTAAAGATGGCGTATTCCGCTTGCATATTTCTGATGTACAGTCTTCAGACGAAGGCGACTTTACATGCGAAGCTATTAATTCATTGGGATTTGTTCATACAATAAGTCGTCTCAAAATTGGATCCCCACCAATCATAACCAGGATTCCGACCGAATTATATTTAGCTGAAAATGATAATGCAAAAATTAAAGTGTATTACACAGGCGATCAACCAATGCAAGTGAAAATTTCCAAAAATAATGAAACTCTTTCAGAAACTGTTCATCTTAAGTACACTATTTTTGATGAGTATGTTGCAATATGTATTCGAGATATCAATAAGGATGATTCTGGGACATACTCAATAGAATTTAATAATGACAGTGGAATCGCTATCGGTAACTTCGATGTTCGCATAACTGGCTTGCCAGGACCTCCAGCCGGTCCAATGGGCATTTCGGGTATTAGTAGAAACTCTTGTACACTAACTTGGCGTCCGCCAACTTATGACGGAGGCTTACGTATTACTCACTACGTTGTTGAACGTAAGGATGTTACCTCAAACCATTGGATTACCGTTTCTAGTTTTTGCAAAGATTTATTATTCTGCGTACAAGGGCTAACCGAGAATCAGGATTATGTGTTCCGCGTGATGGCTGTAAATGAAAACGGTATTGGTCCCCCACTGGAAGGCCTAAATGCCGTAAGAGCTAAAGCGCCTTTTGATCCACCTTCACCACCTGGAGTACCAAAGGTTACAGAAGTAGGGGAAGAATTCGTTCATTTGGAATGGGAAAAACCAAAATCAGATGGTGGTGCCCATATTCAAGGATATTGGGTAGATAAACGTGAAGCAGGAAGCGCAGCCTGGCAACGTGTCAATATAGCAATCTGTCCAACAACGCAAATAAACTGTCCAAACCTAATTGAAGGACGGCAGTATGAATTCCGTGTTTTTGCACAAAACGAAGCCGGCTTATCAAAGGAATCAACTGCATCTACATCCGTGAAAATTATAGATCCTAAGGCAGCGACCCCACCTATTATTGTGAAACCACTGCGCGATGCTAATTGCATTCAAAACCACAACGCCCAATTTTCATGCGAGATCACGGGTATACCTAATCCTGTTATCACTTGGTATAAGGGCGCACGAGAAATAACCAATGGTGCTCGGTATCATATGTATAATGAGGGCGATAGCTATTTTCTTACAATAAACGATGTTTTCGGTGAAGATGCCGATGAATATGTGTGCCGCGCTGTCAATAAAGCTGGTGCAAAGTCAACCCGTGCTTCTCTTGTTATTATGAGTGAGTAATTTTTGTTTATCTTATCTGAATCATAAGCTCTGAACAATATGCAAATATTTAATTTAACTTAATATTCAGTTTATATTTGATTTATTATTAGTTGAAGTTTAATCCCATAAGTAAATGTATAAATTAAATCTAAATAACGATATCTTTTTTGCATTTAGCTACACCAAAGCTGAACGTCCCGCCAAGATTTCGTGACACCGCTTACTTTGATAAGGGTGAAAATGTTATAATCAAGATACCTTTCTCTGGATTCCCGAGACCACGTATAAACTGGATCCGTGAGGGTGAAACCATCGAATCTGGTGGACATTACAATGTTGAAGTTAAGGAGCGTCATGCTATTCTAACAATTAGGGACGGGTCAAAACTCGACTCTGGTCCTTACCGCATCACTGCAGAAAACGAACTTGGTACAGATACAGCCATAATAAAAATTCAAATAAGTGACCGGCCAGATCCCCCAAGGTTTCTATTGGTTGAAAATATCGGCACTGATTCACTTTCTGTTAGCTGGAAAACTCCAGTTTGGGACGGTGGCTCAAATATTACAAACTATTTAGTTGAAAAACGCGAACATCCCATGTCTTCATGGATACGCGTAGGAAATACTCGATTCACATCAATGGCTATTACTGGTCTTGCACCAGGGCACCAATATGAATTCAGAGTCTATGCAGAAAATGTTTATGGTCGTTCAGATCCATCAGATGTCAGTTCTTTAATAACAACAAAGGATTCGGGCAAAAAGAAAAAACAAGAAAAAAAATGGGAAATTGATGAAAATGGAAAGAAAGTTCGTGGCAAAGCTGATGGTCCCATTAAGGATTATGATTCCTATGTCTTTGACATATATTCCAAATATGTTCCACAGCCCGTTGAAATTTCACACAATAGCGTGTACGACCGATATGATATTCTTGAAGAAATTGGCACCGGCGCATTTGGTGTAGTACACCGTTGTCGCGAACGTAATACAGGAAACATTTTTGCTGCTAAATTTATCCCAGTATCACACGAAATTGAGAAAGACTTAATACGCCGAGAGATTGATATAATGAATCAATTGCATCACCAAAAATTAATTAACCTACATGACGCATTTGAGGATGACGATGAAATGGTTCTTATTTTTGAATTGTAAGTTAGTCTTGAAAGAATTAATAGCAGTTTTGAAAATTCTAATTTTTACTTCACAGTTTATCTGGTGGTGAGTTATTTGAACGTATTACAGATGATGGTTATAGCATGTCGGAAGCTGAAGTAATAAATTATATGCGCCAAATTTGCGAAGGTGTTAAACATATGCATGAGAAAAATATCATTCATTTAGATATTAAACCAGAAAATATCATGTGTCAAACTCGAAGAAGCACAAATGTCAAGCTCATTGATTTTGGTCTTGCTACGAGGCTAGATCCAAACGAAGTTGTGAAAATAACAACCGGTACTGCCGAATTCGCTGCCCCAGAAATTGTCAACCGTGAACCAGTTGGGTTCTATACTGACATGTGGGCTATTGGTGTTTTATCCTACGTTCTGTAAGTTATAAATTCTTCTTTTTTTAATTTTACAATTTAATATAATTCATCAGTTTTTTTAAAATTATTTAACTTGGTTCTTTTTAATCCTTCTCAATATTTTATATGAACAATAGTTTAAGTGGACTTTCGCCATTCGCCGGTGAAAATGATATATCAACTTTGAAAAACGTAAAAGCTTGCGATTGGGACTTTGACGAGGAAGCATTTAAACATATATCTGAAGAAGCTAGGGACTTTATTCGATCTTTGCTAATAGCAAACAAAGAAAAACGTATGACTGCACATGAATGCTTACTTCATCCATGGCTTACAGGTGATCACAGTGATCGTACACAACAAATTGCACGTGAAAAATATCTCGCTTTCCGGGACAAATTACGTAGAAAGTATGAAGACTTTAATAAATACCTTCTTCCAATCGGCCGGCTTTCTGAATATTCCTCCCTTCGTAAATTACTAATGGAAAAGTATAAAATTCATGACACATCAATTGATCGCCGTCAAGCGGCTCCAAGATTCGTCATTCGACCCTCTTCTCAATTTTGCTATGAGGGTCAAAGTGTCAAATTTTACTGCCGCTGCATAGCTGTTGCCACGCCGACTCTAACTTGGACACACAATAATCAAGAACTTCGGCAAAGCGTTAAGTTTATGAAACGCTACACTGGTGATGATTACTATTTCATTATTAATCGTGTAAAACTCGAAGATCGAGGAGAGTACATCATACGTGCTGAAAATCACTACGGTTCCCGAGAAGAAGTAGTATTCCTGAATGTCCAACCACTTCCAAGACAGCCACCAGTATATAGACATGAATCAACACCAGTGAGAAGACGCGAACCTTTACCATACACATTCTGGCAGGAAGAATCCGAATCAGCACCCAGCTTTACATTCCTTTTACGTCCGCGTGTCATGCAAGCTCGCGATACATGCAAATTGCTTTGCTGCTTAAGTGGAAAACCAGTACCAACAGTTAAATGGTACAAAGATAAACGCGAATTGAACAAGTACGAATACTCAATGACACATTCGGACGGTGTTGTTACTATGGAAATTATCGATTGCAAGCCCTCTGATTCTGGAAAATATTCATGTGTTGCTACCAATTGCCACGGCACTGACGAAACCGAGTGTGTAGTAATTGTAGAAGGTAACCTTTTTCTGCTTAAACTTAAATAACTATGCAAATTTACATTAAATTGCAGTCAATACTAGGTTAGACAGTCTTAAATAAAGTTTCATTTTCTTCTTTTTTTTAAATTAACATACATATAACATAAATAACATGAGTTTTATGTTTCAATACGATTTTGTTTGGCTGTCATATTTGACATTTGATGACAATTTATTTTGGAACATCTAACCCCGATAAAACAAATGGCAGTTATTAAAACATTTTATTTCCATTAAATTTTTGTCTGACGGCGAAAACATTATCACCCAGACCTTTCTTGATCTGCTAGTACAGGGTCATCCATTTAATGGTTCCGAAAGTAAATTAAAATAAAACACATTTATAATGTAGAACTCCATCAAATCAATATATAATTTCAATAAGTTGTCTGGATTCTGCATTATGAATGAAATATAACATTATTCAAGTATCCCTCACGGGAGTTCTTGCAGGACTTGATTCTGACAAAGAAATTTTCGATGACTTTTCGACACATATCGGATTATATTCCGCCCATAACTTGAATATTTATCAAGAGTTTGCGGATTTTATTCATAAATTCGATCTTTTACATAACCCTAAAAAAGGAAATTAAACGGCGACAAATTACCCGATCTTGGAGGCCAGTTCACACCGCCAAAACGCGAGATAACTCAACCATGAAGTTTTTCTTGCAATAAAGTCAAAACGGGTCGTATTGTATACACCTTAGATTTGAGACCAAAAAAATTCGGTTAACATTTAACTATAGCGATAATAATTCACGATGACTTTTGTCGAGTCAATGGTCTTTCGACAGTTACATTGTGGATTTTCACTTCCCATATATGACAATTTTGTTTGTTAACGTATTCGCTTATTGAAAAATGAGCCTCATCACTGTTGTGTGAAAATTGGTCATCCAAATCATCCAAATGTTGATGTTAAAGCAACCAATCGGCATATGTTCTACGCATTCTGTGGTCAAATTACTTTGACTCGTAAATGAGCTGATTTTTATAAGGGTGTACAGTAAAATTCAAATGCAAAATACGCCATAATGTGCCGTCAGACAAGCCCAAAACTATGCTCGTCGTGAAATTAATAGATTTAGTTCTTTTTCAACACTTTCACTTACGACAACCATATTTTTTCTACAACGTGCATTTCGATGAAGGATAGGCTTCAAGATATCTATAACAGAGCCAATGTCTTCGATTTTTTTTTACAGTTTTGCCTACAGTACGCTCAAATGGACGTTAATATCGACCATATTCTGCTCGTAATGCGAGAAACGTACCTACTATAGAATCACTTACTTTTGTGGTAAGTTTTCACAATCTTAACACGTTCAGCGATTCTTAAACGATCCATTTTGTAAAATGGGTAACTCTAATTATGATGACATTTCGGTTTGACGTACGTAATTAAAACAGGGATGTCGAATCCGGACTACGAATTAGATGACCCTATACATATTATATATAGAAATAGAAATAGAATAGTTAATTTGCTTGATACATGATAAGAATCAAAACAAATAACCCAATGTTTTTGTTTTATTCACAATTAATATATTTATATAAAATGTTTTAATAATTTAAAAACAAATTGTTATCGACCACAATGTCTACTAAATACGAGTATAAATCGATAAATGACGTTCAAACCAATATCGACCTGAGATATAAGACGCATCCAGTAGTATATTTTTTCCAATAGTTAGGTGGTTTTTTCTTCTTTTGGTAAAAATTTAGGAATTATATAAATTCATTAAATATAAAAGTTTAAAAGTATCTTACAAAAGTGGCAATATCGTAAGGAAAGACAATAAGGGATCCAAATCTTAAAATAGAATATGTACGAGTACACAAGTATTATGTTAATATAAATTAGTGATTAGAAATATTCCTTTTGCAGGAGGCTTAAAAATAAAAATAAATTTATATTTTTTTTTTTTAATATATATAAGCATACTGTTATCGCAGGCTGTAGATTTATAGCATCCATGGAAATCTCTATAAGCGATTCATATAGCATGTATTGTTCTCATAACTACTGAGATAAAGTCTGATAATTAGTTGGCGTTTGTCACTTCGCACATTCGTGCTCTTTCCTTCGGAAAAAAATTTTGAAATAAATATGGAAACCACACCTTACACTACACAATATTGCGTATTATTTACTGATTAACTTAAAATATCTTAATTTTCAGTTTCCACCCTGTGTATTCAAATTTTTACGTTGGTTTTTTTAATTTATATTGTCCTTTTTAATAATTATAAAATTTTTATAAAAATTATTAATATAACAAAAATATAAGAAAAATATAACACAATGCACTGATAGCGAGTTTTCAAAATTTTTTATTTATAGATACAAGAATTATCTTCTTATAGTAAAGTCTTAATTATTTACAAAATTTACAAAACTTAATCCTTTTTCTTCACTTTTGAGTTGAAAAATAAAACAAAATAATCTAGATAAGACATTTTGCCATTGTATATATCCATACATATGAATCTAAATGCGGAAAGCATAAATTAAAAATAAATAAAATCAAGTAGAGGTTTCATTATATATGTATATATATATTTATTTTCCTAATGGATATATTCCTTACATAAGAATAATCTTCTATAGGAAGCTTATATTTGATATCATCGACATTTGTCGCGAACCAACTAACATAGAATTGAAAAATGTAAAACAAATAAAATATACAAATTTAAAATAACCTTCAAAAACATAATTTCTTTGTTTATAAATATTTTAATATATGTTATGATTAATGTGTTAAACTATATGAACCTGAGTAAAATTCGAAAATAAATTTATTTTAGGAGAGTGGGTAACGCCCGAGCAAGCCGAACTTGCTCACAATTTCTTATATTCAGGAGGTAAACCATATAAAAATACTATTCTTCTGCTATAAAACCTTTTTTTATCCCTTAATCCCTTAAAACAAAAATTAAATAATAAATAATAAGGAAAACAAAAAAACATTTCCCACAATTTTGTTAATATTTTAACTAGATTTCTTTAATTTTTTTTTAATATATTTTTTGCTAATTCATTTACACAATTAATTATTGTTTGTTTACAAGTATACCATAATCTAAATTAAGTTCTTAAATAGTTTGTGTATTTAAGAATTAAATACCGTTTTTGTTTATACCTATTACTCAGCGTCTTTTTTGTTGAATACATATGTATATTCCAAAATGTTGGATTTGTAATTAGTTCCAGTAGCATGGTTGAAGGTACAAAGGAATAGTACTTAAGAAATATGTATGTATGTTTATGCGCTTGATTCGAAATACAACAAACTACAGCCCTTGCTTTGTAAACATATTTATATAACACTGAATTCTAGATGTTTATATTTCATCGTATTAATTCATATTTCTTTCTAAAGCCTGTCCAGCTGAAGACGTTCAAGCATAAAACTAAATAAAAAAAAAGTATAAGAATTTGTGCCTGTAACATTTGTTTCTTTTAAATTAATGTTTAGCAAAACAGATTTCAGTTTCTTTAGACAATATCGTATAAAAGGCTATCGTTTCTTTCAAATCATTCACGCAGCCGGACTTGCTTTCGCATATATGCAAGAGCAAAACATAAGTACAATACCTATTACTTCAAAGTGAATGTTTTCTTGCCGAGTTTATACCCCCTCGACGATATTATTGTTACTCCGTCTTGAATTATGCCCAAAAAATAAGTCCAATTATGTGAAGCAAAGCGAGGGAAAAGGCCTTGGAGTCTTTCCATACTCACTTAGTAATTTAATTGAAAAAATTTCTCTTAACTCTTCCATCGAATGTTGTACCCGGGAAACGACTGCAGTTGCAGCTGCCGAAACTCGTCGATCATTTAGGAATACATTTTAGCAGTCATTGTTTATCCCTGGTTAGAAAAGTAGAGATCGTTTCTTTTTTTTTTTTTTTTGTTTATTGATTTTTTTTTTTTTATTTATTTATTTTTTTTTTTTTTTTGTTGTTTTTTCCTGTTAGACACTTATGACGCCAAAACATGTGCTAAGTTTTTTGAAATATGGAATAGAAAGAGAAAGAAGTCTGGGCTTAGTGGATGTTTCGCTCAATAAATCGGAGGGGGTATTTAATGCAGAACCGTCCGATTTTAAAACCAATCCCCTCCCAGCCACAGTCACCATGTTAATACTCAGACTGTAATCGTACAAAAAACCTGTGACTTTTGGACTATGTAAACGGTTCGATGGAATTCTCAAGGAAAAACTCGAAACATCAGTCAAACATGTTCTCTTTATTCAAAAGGTCTTCAATATGAAGACATTCTTGCTGTTGGAAAACGTTCCAGCATTTTTTCCCATGTAAGATTCCAGAAAAAATAGTCGCGCTTGTTAAGACTTTATACCATACACGTCCTGTATGCGAGAAGCTTTTATTTATTTAATT
The DNA here is from genome assembly GCA_907269105.1 of Volucella inanis. Taxonomy (NCBI): domain Eukaryota; kingdom Metazoa; phylum Arthropoda; class Insecta; order Diptera; family Syrphidae; genus Volucella; species Volucella inanis. The sequence goes on from OU026158.1 coordinate 9,733,971, forward strand.
TTATTATTATTTTTTTTTCAAAAGTAGAATGCACCATTAAATTTTTAAATTTCTGCAATCTTCCTTACTTACATCTCGAACTTGGGCGACATGTTCTGGCATCGTCGCTGAAATTAATTTTACCTGAGGAGTTCAATTAACCATTGTCTATTTTTAGTCGCCAAACAAAATTTACAGCTCAAATATTTCTCGACCGCGAACGAACGGTGCGCTCCCAAGTATTAGATTCGCAACAATACCTCCCCTACTTACCTCATTCCGCTATTTTTTGAGAGTTACAAATTCAAGTTAAAAATCTTTAACATTTTTTCTGACGGCGGTACACCACCGAAAGAAAAAACTTTTACTCATGGAGACGTAGCTTTTCCTCTCTCTTTGCTCAAAATGACATAACCAAGATCATTGTTAAAGGAATACCATAAGGTTTGATTTATATATAGGGATTCACCATCAACATAAATTGTTTTTTGTTTAAACACTGAAACGAAAGGCTGTAACACCTGTTAATAGTGATTTACCCAGCAGCATCATCCGTATTTATAGTTTGTTAAATATTTAGAATATAGAATATATATATGCAGAAAAACATAATTTAAAAATGTATTTCCCGATGTTTTCCCCGGAATGTTTCGATATTATGTTCTGTATTCCGTGCAACTTTCATTGCCTGTGAATATGTTTTCTAGTTTCACAAAGGACACTGCATGAAGTACAAAGCAGTGAGAAAAGATGTTGAAAATCGTTTCCACATACAAATACACACGCATGAGTGGTAAATGCCAGAATCACTTTCCCATGTTTTGTTTTTTTAATGTTCTTTTATCTACTAATTGAGTGTATTTTTTTTTTAAATCCTGATTGTTGATTAAGAAAACAAATAAAAATTAAATAAAACACAAATCTAATATATAACACATATATAAATATATTGAACGAGAATTCTTTATTTTCGTCAGACCGAAAATATATTGAGCAACCAATTAAGCCTGCTCCACCACCAATTGTTACTGTACGTCAGGTGACTTCTAATATCAATTCTCAAAGTAGCTCTACAAGGTACTCTTCTACTTCACATAACTCTTATTCTTCATCCAGCAAGGTATGTATTGAACATGTTCCTTTATTAAAACCTTAAAGGAAATAATGATACCAACATAAATTTGTAGACTTTCAACAACAACTCAAGTTCCTTTTCTTCAACAAATATATCTGAATCGTCAAGCTCTAAGAAGAAGAAATATGGTTTAAACGCTCCTGGTTCACCTTCCAGATCTAGAAGTGCAACAAAGGAATTGATACGTAAGTTTTCATAGGTACTTGCTTGCAATATTTCCTAATTGCGATCTCAATACAGTTCCTCCCGACGATTCGTTGATGTGTAAGCCCAAATTCTCTAAAGAACTTAAAGATGTTGCAGTTCGAGATGGTGACCAATTACTATTAACATGCACAGTTGAAGGCGACCCAGAACCCCAGATTACTTGGTCCAAAAATGGAAAAGCGATTTCATCATCAGAGATTATGGATTTGAAATATAAAAATGGTGTTGCTACATTAACAATCAATGAAGTATTTCCAGAAGACGAAGGGATATTTACTTGTACAGCCACCAACTCAATTGGTTCAGTCAATACAAAGAGCAAATTGACTATAAAACGTATGTAAAATTGCATTTTATATATATGCTACCTTGTAAAAATAAATTTTATTGTTATTTACATATATTTGTATATTACATCAAAAAATAAGTTAATATGTGAACTAGTTGCAAAAATAAGACCAATGTTTAATCCATTCACGGAAAAGCTAAATAAGATTATTTATTTCTTTAAAATAATTTGAATTTTATTGTAATACTAATACTTTTCACTCCAATTTCTAGCAATGGAAAAGAACTCAGCCAAACGTGTAACAGGAGGGGATAATCCACCTAAAATCGCCAGTCACCTGGAATCTCGATTTGTAAAAGATGGTGATGCTGTAACTCTTGCTTGTCGCATAATTGGAGCTGAACATTTCGATGTGGTCTGGTTACATAATAACAAAGAAATTAAACCATCCAAGGATTTCCAATATACAAATGAAGCAAATATATACAAACTTCAAATTGCCGAAATATTCCCAGAAGACGCGGGTACATACACATGCGAGGCATTTAACGACGCTGGAGAAAGTTTCAGTACTTGTACAATAAATGTCTTAGTACCCGGAGAAGAACCAAAGCAACCCACATTCACCAAATTCCCATCGTCAGTAACAATTCAAGAAAAAGAATCTTGTAAATTTGAATGCGAAACACTAGATAGTCCTCTACAATTGACCTGGTTCAAGGATGGCAAGCAAATTGATGAAACTAGTTCAAGATTCAATTTTGTTAAAGATGGTAATAGGTATTCATTGGAAATTGTTAAATGCTCAATTAGCGATATAGGACAATATCAAGCAAAGGCAATTGGAAAGAAAGGTGAAACATTTGTTTCTTTCTCAGTCAATGTGTTTACAACAGAATAGTAAAATTTTTTAAATACATAAAGAAATATAAAACCGAATATTTTTCAATTCAAAATATAGCTTATAACTTAGATCGGAACTTTTCTCTTAAAACTCTAACATACATAAATGTTTATATGTGTTTACTGATATTTTTCTATGTAACTGATAACATAACAAAATTTTAAAAACAAATCTTTTTCGATTGATTTTTGCTCATTGAGTTACCCCTTACCTTAATATTTTTACAACGTTAATGCTAAGAGAAGTGCGTATAGTTATTAAATCACAGAAACCACTGCTTTGGACTTCAACATTTATTAAAGATAAAACAAAATTATTTGTTTGTCTAATAAAAACAACAACAACAAAAAACGAATGTACCCTCAACTGAACAACATTCTCCGATATTGATATAAATTGATCTTCTATTTTATTGATTATATGTGAAATTAACTTTACTGTTAGCCTATTTTGTTATTCGTACATGTAACCGTTGTACTTAAAAAAAAAAAACAGTTATAAACGAAGAAACGAAAAAGATCGAAACATACCTAAACCGATGTATCAGTAAAAAATGATTCTATAAAATTTTTCAAAAATACTACTTCTGTTTTATTTATTGTGTACTCTCCCTCTGTGCATGTTTCTTCCTCTCAATGAAAAAATTTTTCACAAGAAGCGGCTTAATTTTTTTTTTTTTAGTTTTTTGAAATTTTTCTGTTATAAACTGACTATGCAATATATGTATGTATATAGAAAATAAAACTCGCAGATGTCAATGCTTTATTATAATGCTTCTTGTTTCTTTAACTAATATTTAAATAATTCGACAATCTTGCGATATAGTATTAACAAAATATTTCTATCAAGGAAATAGAGCATTGTTGGAATATAGATGGAATATTAGTTGTGTTTAAACAAAAAGTGTAAAATCGAAAAAGGAAAGAATTACAATCAATATTTTTAAATTATTCTTCACATTCGGATAAAACGACTAACACAGACAAAAATTTCCCCCTTACTTAACTAAGTTGATTGATTAACTGCAGTGAAAATTTACTTCGCCACTAAAGACATATAAAATCTTTTGGTTGGTCGATGTCCCAACGGCGGCGCGAGGGGAAGGGACGGTAAAGCTCCATACTACATATTATAAGTTGTTTAAGCGGAAAACCTAGCACATTCTCGCTACCTTTCTTCCTACCTCCTTACTACCACAGGCGATGCGGTCAACTTCGCGCTCTCAATCAGCTCAAACTTACGAAAGTTTCAAACTTGTAGCTTACATAGAATAAATAAAATAAATGGAATTTCCTAAGCTTTGCAATCTTTGTCGCCTTTTATTTACTATTAAATTAATCATTTGCAGAGAAATGGGTTTATACGAATTTATACAGAGATAATTCAATTATTAATTCACCAATTATTTCGGTAAAAAAAAAAAAAACCCTGGTTGGTTCCCAAACATTGCAAACATTAGGCAGCAATACAAGGGGCCTATGAGTTTAAGAAAACGGGAACAACGATTACAACTGGCAGTCTTTTTTATCGCTTTTGAAAATATAAGCTTAATACAAACTTAATCTAATTTAAAAACTAGGACTAATAACTAATAGAAAGGCTTAAGAGCTAGGAACGAAGGGTATGATGGAGGAGATTGACTTGAGCAGAGGGGCGAACAGGGGTAACATAAAGATATCTGGTCACATACGGGTTGGAAAATTAATTGGACTACCGTTAAATAAACCCAAGTTATAAGTTGGCTTTAAAGATCATCTTATCGATCGATATGCAACCGGAAATTAAGCTCACAGTAGAATAATATGCCGAGGTCTTGAAAATATTGAACAAGGAGAATAGGTTGATCATAGGGAGAATAAAGTCGGGGAGAAGACGGGTTGCATTTACGTGAGAAGGTTATAGATTTGCATTTGGCGGTATTAAGTTCTAGGCAGTTTTTGAAGCACCGGAGAAAAACGATTGAAGTCTCCTTGAAGAAGGTTGGAGTCATGGAGAGAAGAAATATGATAATTTTGAAAAATGTATCGTCTCAAGATTATTATTAGTAAGAATAAAGAAAAAAGGACCAATATGGCTGCCTCGTGGAACTTCCCATGAGACCAGGAAAGGAACAGAAAGGACAATATCTTTCCTTGAACTTTTTTTTTCAAAAGCTAGGGAAAACGGATAACCTTAGGTGTCTCTTTTGCTATTCACAAATTGAAAAAAGGTCTTGATTTCATTTATAAGATTGGTTTCCGCACTATTCGGGTTGCAATGATGGAGAGACTTATAGACATAATGAAATGAAGATTCCAAGATTCCAAGATAATTTGAAGTAGAGTGGGACCAAAGTAATACCGCCCATAACTTGTTTCTTGTTTTTTTTTCCTAGAGAGCGGAGTCTACGATTATACCAAGGAGGGAATTTAGAAGATATCTTTTGGCAGGAATATGAATCGAGATGGAATTGGATATTCCTCTGTAAAAACTGGAAAAAGTGGCGAGCAGAGATACATTGATAAGCTCGAAAGAAGCTCTGCTTACAAAAGTACTGAATTTACAGAAATTAGCTTTGTGAAAACTGTAAGAAGAGAGAATTGCACCGGAGGATTTTGGACGGGAGAGTTGTGAATAAACGAAGGAAGAAAAGAAGGACAAAAGTTATTAATAGGAAAGGGGACAACACGATACTGAGGAATTGATGGGATATGTTGTGAAGATAAGGTCTTGTTGCATTTCCATATAATTGGAAACGCCACTGACTTCACATAAACAGAATCTGTTAACCGATCTATAAAGAAACATTCTTTAGTACAAATGGGACTAGAAGCGATGAAAAATATCGTCCATGATCAGCTGAGGCAGATTAAAATCGCCGAAGATAATGATATCACAAAGCGAACCCCATACGTCAATCAAATTGTCAATTACATCAATAGCAAGGTGGTAGGTTCCGACAGGTTGGGTCGGAAGAATGTATCAACACATAACATACAAGCATCTTACAGTAAGCGTTATTATATATGATACAAAGTCGAGCTTAGAAGAAGACCAATTGGCTGTGAGAGTGAATTTAAAGCTATTGTGAATGGCCAGTACGACACCTAGACGAGGAGAGTCAATCAAAGGGGGTGTGCGATCATTATCCCGAAAAACACTCAAAAAAATAGGAAATAACTCCTGTTTTTTATGTTGGGGATAAAATTCCTTTTATTCAGAGCGTAAATGTCAAATAAGAGAGCATGAGATTGATACAAATCGGTGGGTTTAAGAACGCAGTCCTCTTACTTTCTATTAACAGAAATTGAGATGGGTTTTTGCTTGATTTTTAAGCTTCAAGCCGACTGCGTTAGAGGTGTCTCTTTAGAGTGTACATAGTGTCAAGGAACGGCAAGATCGTCTGCAACTTTTTGGGGAGGTGTGTTGAAAATCTCGTGATACTTTATAGGGCGATTCATCGTGAGGTTTGATTTATAATGTAAAATAAAACACATAAATTTGAAAGTTAACTTAAGATTTTTATTATCAGTTAAAATAAATTTTTGAAAATGATATCATGTAGATGTTGGCAACGACTTCATCTGAGATGGTCCATTCGGAAGGTCCAATTTTGGCGACTCGTTCGGACATAGCGAATGGTATCTCGCGGACAACACAAGTAATGTTGGTTTCCAAGGCGTCAATCGTAGCTGGCTTATTCCTAAACCTGAGACTTTACATATCCCCAGAGATAATAGTCCAAAGCACTGTAACAAAACGTGAAATTAAGTGCTCACCAAAATGATTTTTCAATAAGTCCATTGTTTCACGCGCTGTATGGCTCGTAGCGCCGTCTTGTTGAAACCAGAGATCACCAAGATCATGTGCTTGAATTTCAGGAAGCACATAGTCCGTTAACATGGCACGATAACGGTTACCATTGACGGTAACATTCTGATTTGCCTCATTTTTGAAGAAATATGGACCATTGATTCCACCAGCCCATAAACCACACCATACCGTTGTTTTTAATGGATGTAAACACTTCTTTTTAATTATCAGCCCGAATACGTCAATTTTGTTTATTGACGTATCTATTGAGCCAGAAATGGGCTTCATCACTGAACAAAATTTCACGATAAAACACCGGATATTCATTGCGTTTTTCCAGAGCCCATTCACTGAAAATATGACGCAAACTCAAGTCGCCTGGCTTCAATTCTTGCACAAGTTGAATTTTGAGGCCGAGATCCTCACGTTAAATACGCCAAGTTGTCGAGTTCGCCAAGAAAAGCTGCTGAGAATTACAACGAATCGATTCGTCACGGTCTTCCGGTACACTCTCAGCTACAGCTACTATAGTCCCTTCACTACGTGCTGGATGTGGTCTAACCGGTCGAGTATCATTCACTTATATTATGTAAACTGGGACTCAAATTTGCGAATGGTATTGGCAATAGTGGTTTCAGTAGATCGATTATGCGCATCGTTAGTTCCTCGAATTGCACGAAAAAGATTTCTTATAAACGCTGATTTTCGTAATACAGCTGAACAATTTGGAGACGATGTTGCGGTGTGAGTCTTTTATGATGACTTGCCAAACGATATTGAACAAAAGTAATAAAACAGTTTGATAGGAATCATACACGATCTGTCAAAAAAGGCCTATTGAAAATCGAAGCTGTAAATGAATCATCCTGTATAAAGTTTCCTGAGACTGGTGACATCAGCAGGGAGAGCTTCCTGCTGGATGGAAAACATGACGCTGGTTTTTGTTTTACCCTCGTAGCACACCGAGTCGGATTTATCTTGCAGATAGGCGAGATATACTCGTAAACCTATATTCTCGTATATCTTTGTTTTCCTAATCCTAGAGACCGCATATAAATTCAGTGATATCGCTAGTTTGCTCCATTAATTTAACAGTGGGCGGCAAAAAGCGGTCAATAGAAAAGGGAGTGATTATAGAAGAAGGGCTTGTAGGCGTAACAGATAGGATATTAGAAGCGCGGTTAAAATGGGAGAACTGATGAAGTTAGTATACTTAGCTCCAGCTCTGAGTACGAAGGTTGATGGTGTGTGTTGAGGGTTGAGTGGTAGGGGTTAAATCGAAAGAAATACTTTGACGTTGGTACTTGGGTTGCGGTGGAATAGAGGGTGGTGGAGTATGAGTGGGAAGAAAAATGGGAGGTTTAGAAAAAAATGTTAGTTTTGTAACTCCAATTGGAGCTGCGTTAGTTATAGGAAGAGAAGGTATGATGGACTGCTTAACTTTATCCTGCTTCTGAGTCGTATCTTAGAATCATTCGCAGACATGCATCTTTCCAAGATTGAAATTGCTGCTGACTAGATTATGGAATAACCATCTACATTTAGCCGGAACATTGAGTTTGAAGCTGCGCTTTCTTCTGTGGTGAGATGTTGGAAGCAAATTGCAGTGGCTAATGGAGATGCTATATTTCGAAAACATTAGAAATCCAATCAACATCAGCGTTTGTGTGGGGAGGAGAGCTTTTGATAAGAAGTGTAGGAATCATTAGATTCTTCGAAGCAAGCTTGTCTAGCCTACGATGGTATTTTGAAGATAATTTATGTCTCGAGGCGAATCCATTTCAGGTTTCATTAATTCAGCCAAGATATACTATAGCGGACATTCTGGTAAGGCTGAGGGTAGTTTGGTGAGTCATCGATTTTGCTGTTTATTGTTGCGATGTCATGTTCAATATCACACACAACGGATCAAGTTAGTTCATCGCCGACGTTGTCCACTTTATCAAAAAAAAACTTCGAGCATAGGATCAGATTGCTTAAGGGAGAGTTGTTTGTTTGACAAGGACTAGAAATGAATGTCATTGTCACGCTTGGAGCTTATCAGCTCTCATATTTTTTGCTTGGATATAACCTGCGCAGAACAAATAGCTTTGATGTGACTCAACACTCAACGTAAGGGAGTTTATTCATTCCTGAGTCACATGGAGTCTAACTTGATTAGACCTGTAATTTATTTATCCGTGTACATTACTTTAGATTTTATAAGATCGGTTAATTTACGTAACTCTTCAACACTTTTGACAATGTTTTTAATAATTGAGATTTTATCAGTCGTCTTTTAGGCGAATGCATCTTGGTAGGAGTCATTAATAAGATACTCTTGCAATCAATTCAAAAAAAAAGTAGGTTTTCGTAGAGTTCTTTGATAAGCACTGTATTTCTTTTATTAAACTCGACACAAACGGCATGAAAGGCTTTGCCATATACCCAATTATGTTACAAAAAGTTAAATATAGCTGCTGGAAACTCTGAGGAGAAAAATTTTAATAATAGCTTGGTACTTGCAGACATACCAAAACCCTGGCGAACAGTGAGAGTAGCCTTTATACCGAAAATCAGAAAGCCAAGAGCCTCAGACCTATAAGTCTGACTTTCTTCATGTTGAAAAGCATCGAGAGAATGGTCAAGATACATGTGGGCAAAACTGACTTGTCAATGCATACGCCTTCCAACACGAAAGATCTTGCGAGATCTGATATGCGGAATTAAAGACGCACTTGTCAACAAGGAATACACCTTGGGCATTTTCATCGTCGTTGAGCGTGATTTCGACAACGCAACTTTTAACGGCATGTGTAGTTTTAATTTTTAATATTGGTGCGAGCACGATATCTCAAGTTCTAATAAACCAATTTATAAACATTCCTCTATCGCTTCCAGGACGCTTAGATCAAAATTTTTAATTTCTTATTTTTAAAAAAATTGGAATTGTTAAAAAAACATCCCAAACAAAATTCAAACGGCCGCTATATTGTAAAAAAAAATGGTTTGCCTTTTAGAAAGTTTGCGCTACAGCGGCATCAAATGACCAAAAGGGTTGAAATCATGCATACCAGGACACCTTTTTTTGGACCCCCCGCTTTGCCAGCTCATAACTTTGTGAATTTTGAGTTTTTTTTTTTCGGTTAGTATTTTATGTAATCCTAAAACAGAGTTTTAAAAACCGCCCGAAATTTGTGCCTCTGGACTAGAATACCCCCATAAGAGAATCTTAATCTAACTTGAAAACTTAGCAGTTGATGCATGAAGAGAATGTCAGCTATGTATCTGCGTTTTTCGAGAGTACTCAGGTTTGAGTAGGTTAAGTAGTAATTTGGCCATGCAGAAAATAAAGTCGAGGAGGTGATTGATTGGACTTACGTGACAAAACCACAGATTGACATTTAGAGAATTTAAGCCTTAAGCAACTTTTCACATACCAAGTGGAAAACCTATCGAGGCCCTCTTGAATGAGATAGAGTCTTGGAAAAAATAAATAGTTTTGGGAAACTTTGCGTCGTTGGCGTTAATGGATAGGGAGATTGTATAATAATCCTCTCAAGATCGTTTATAGTTAAAATGGAAAGAAGGGGAACAAAATAGCTGCTTTGTGGGACACCAGAAGTGGCTATAAAGAGGGTTGAGCAGGCTGACCCAAAACGAATGCTATAATAACGGGTCTCCAGATAAGAAAATATCTACTTTAATAATATGGGGTCAAAACCGAGGGAAGGTAATCGGTAAAGGACAATTTTTTTTATTTTTATTTAATTTACCCTCGCTCAAGGAATTTAAGTTCCCTTAAATTGCTTCCAGAGGAATCACTAGTTTCTTTAGGATAATAGCAATACTGGTGAATACTACATTGGTTTCGGATGCTGGTTGTATGTGGTGGCGGGGTAAATAGTGGTTGCCCGCAAGGCGGCATTCTATCACCACTGATATGCAGCATGTTGGTCGACTTACTAGGGCACGCAGTTCTAGACCTGAAGGACTATTAATGCACAAGCTCTCAAAACTGAGGTTGTTCTTTTTACGAATAGGAGGAAGCTGTCTGGTCGACTCACTCTGGGTGACGTGGCTCAAGTGGTAGTGTGTTGTCTTCCAAATCGGATAGTTCAGGATTTCAATACCAGCTGCGCCCGAAAGACTTTTTTTTTTTTGAGTCAACTTAATTCACGTAACATGAGTGGTTATATTGAATATTAAAATACTTGGCTTAAATAAACACCTCTTTTTTGGCTGAATGTCGCGTGTTTTGTTTTTTCTCTTCCACTCTCATTGAGCACCACTAGCTAGCCTTTCAACAGGTTATGAGTCCAGATCGTTTATAAAGATCTGTTTTGTGAAAAGTAAAATTTATTTTTCCCATATATTGCAAATGTATCAGTTTTTGTTGTAATTTTGATGTAATTGTAAAACGAAATATCCAAGCGGAAACCTCTGTTGATGGTTCCCTTCAAGTACCTCATCACGCGCTTAACTGCAGACCAATGTGCCTTCCCTGAGTTGACACTAAATCTGCTTAACAAATAAGTGCTAAATTAATGGTTCATTTTTGTTTATAATTCAATAGATTAGTTTTTGCAAAAACTAGTAATTTCTTGAGTAAACAAATCCCCTTGCTAAATGGCAAAAAAATCATTAAACGTGGAAAGCCCAAATGAAAGGTGTTTAGAAATCATCATCATCAAATAAAATATTCAATAACATCCCCTTCACTTAAGTTTATTTCTTTTTCACTCAAACTCAATTTTTACTCAATTATGTGTCATTTACTCATATAATTTGTTCTTATCACTTGTTATAAAAATATGTATTCTCTGTTAAACTGCCAACGAAATCGGTTACGCTAGGTTAGGTTGTAACGTAAATAAATTGGGAATAGTTTTGCATTTAATCGTATGACACTACACATTCTCACCAGCTACATACCAGAGATTTACCATCATCACATCACAACACCTAAAGACTTTGGATAAGTATAAAATCATTTATTTCAACATCTATACACGTTTAACAAACAGACTAAACAAATGTTAACCATAAAACATATTATACTTTCGTTCACAAACATCTTTTTGGTCCTTCAAGAAAGAGATTTTATGAGCTAGTTCTATATCCATAGATGTAAATTGGGTAAAATATTTATGTAATGCATAAAATATTCATTTTATAACTGGCAAAGTGGAAAAAACATACATACATATGTACACATGTATATTATGTATTTGGAAACTTATATTAAATATTTATACGTATTAATACATTCAAAGTTTAATATATATTTTTATATCTAAATACTTATTTATATTAAAAATTGTGCTTGAATATTGATTTCTTTCCTTGAACATGTACATAAAGATACATATATCATCATATAAAAATCAATCACGTTGAAACTACGCGGTACGTTTTTTTCGTACAACAGATACACATTTACATATACATATATAGGTCCGAAATTCTATATTACAATTAAATCAGGCGTTTTATATTCAAACAGGATAATCATTTTCTTACCTCTTAACGTGTCATCATAACTATATCCGTACAGTCTCGAATATTTATTTGAATTTTTTTTATTAAATTTTATTTAATACTGTGATTGAATACGATCAAAATAATTGCTGATCGTGGTCGCGTTAAGGGTTGCATTATAGTAGTCTTTTAGCAACTTTTGCAAATACAATTGGCGAAATCATCACGATTACAACCCTGCCTTGAAAAACTTGATGAAGACTGGGTTGAATTTGTCGAGTTGCAAAATGCCCTTTTAGAATTCATAGACAAACCCGATTAAGTAGATAAGGAACCTGAGTTTGCTGAATACGAAACAAAATATTTCGAAGCACTCGTCGCGATTTCTAACGCAATTCTTGGTTTAAAAGAAAGTTCACTGGTGATCCAGAATAATGATTTCCAAGATTCCGACACTTCCAAAAATATTTCTCTTTCACCTACATCTAAGGCCGTTAATTTGCCGCAAATTACCATTCCCATATTCACAGGTGACTAAAGGGATTGGCCAGCACTTCGCGACATGTTCTTGTATCCCTCACATGCACTCAGAATTTGCATTATTTGAAATCGTTTCTTCGAGGAGATGCTGCGAATTTAATAAAACATATTTCGTGTTCGAAACGAAATTACGTCAAGGCTTGGGATCGTTTGGAAGAGTGTTTGATCAGAAGAATATGATCGTATAATCATTTATTCATTCATTTTTGCATTTACCACGTGTTCACATGCTTTGAAAAATCACTGATGGAGCAAATGAAGCTGTAAGAGAACTTAACACTTTAGAGTTCAACAGTCCTGATTCTTATCTGATCTACCTCCTCATTAAAAAAATAAAAATAAAATAGGAACAGGGGATGATTGTACAATAGAGAAATTCTTGGAGTTTTAACAAACACACTGCGATTGCTTAAGTCATGCATTTCATTTTCTCGGTCAAGTCAAAAAAGTAATAAAGTTTTGAATGTCATACATACCCACCTAGTTGATTCTCTAAGTAGTTGTCCTAAATGCAAGGAAAATCACATACTTTCAAACTGTCCAGAATTCAAGGCCCTTAATGTTAACTGCCGCCGAGAACTCGTCAAAACCAAATATCTATGTTTCAACTGCTTATGCTTTGGGCATGCATCTAATAAATGTCGATCGAACTTCCCCTGTAGACAATGTAATTCTCGACATCATACATTAGTTCATCCTTCCCAATCCACTTCGCACACAACATCCAATTCGAACACATCGGTTTCATCAAATATTAACATTACAAATCTTTCTATTGAACATACTTTCATCGCAAATCAAGCTCTTGAATTTAGTCGCCATCATGTCACAATTCTACTAACTGCATTAGTTCGGACTAAGGATAACCAAGGAGTTTACCATTCCTTTCGCATTCTCCTCGATTCGGGGTCCCACGTCTCGTTTGTAATTGAGCAAGTGACTCAATGCTTGGAACTTCAAAGAAAATGAGCTCGAATTCCAATAATATATTCTCACTTCAGCTCGGAATCCGTCGAAACTAATTGTTACTAGTTGTTATAATTGTTATATGAAAATTCCGTCGGCGTCAACTCTGACATGAAGGCATAACACTGATGTTGGAGTGGTTGCTGGTTGGGCTAAATGTAACGAACTAACAACTAGCGCGTACTAAGATCCACAGGTTAAGGATGCACTGGCTCCAGTTTGACAACCATTTCTGGGAAAAACATTGAAACCTAATACACCTGAGTTTAAAACTACTACACCAACCGCTCGCGCCCTGGTGAAAAGCCAGTAAAAGGGTATTCATATCCCATTGGTGCGCGCGCGGGATTATAAAAAAAATTTATATGTTGCTGGGTGCCGATGAGTTCATATATGTAAAAGTGAGAGCATCAAAAACACTTACTTAAAATGGTATAAACGCGATTCCTACTATCTTTGGATGGATAATAACAGGTCGAGAAGCAAGCATTTCGCCGTTAGTAACAGAGTCCAAAACACACTGTACACATTTGATTCAAGAAGTTAGTTTTCAATTAGATCGCTTTTGGAAACATTAGGGGTTATCCAATGAAACACCACTATCTATAGAAGAAAAATTTTCTGTAACAAACTTCAATAAAACATATACTCGTCGGTCAGATGGCAAATATGAAGTACAGTTACCATTTAAGCCAACTGTACAACTTAATTTCGGAAACACCATAGACACAGCTTTAACCACTCTCTCGAACTCCGATTTAATTCAAACGATACACTTAAAATTCATTACGCGTCATTCATGCGGGAATAAATTAAACTTGGTCACATGTAGGAAATTCTGCAACATCAGACATCTCGATCTTCAGAGCAACTTCAGGCAGATAGTAAGCCTCACCATCCAGTATTTAAGGGCGAACGTTCAACGACCAACGAGTAGTGTTTGATGCATCCGCGAAATCTACTAATTCTGTGTCTTGAAATGAAACCTTACTTGTCGGCACTATCATACAATAGGGTATATTTTCGATTTTCCTGAGATCTCGTCGACATTCGTTTTGAATAACCGGAGACATCGAAAAGATGTATCGGCAGATATGGGTCAAACCAAGCCATACATATTTTCAAAGAATTTTATGGTATGAGAATTCTGAAGAACCTCTTAAGCATTATAGACTTTTGACCTTTACATTTGGAACTTCATCATCTCCATTTTTAGCTGTTCGCGTTCTGAAACAACTCGCCATTGACTCCTCCACCACCCACCCATCCACGTGCGTCTGCTATTATTTTTAAAGATTTTTGCGTCGATGATCAAATTACAGGTGCAGATACAGTTGCAAACGTTATGCGCCTTCATAAGGAACTTACGGATCTCCTAAATGCTGCAGGTTTCAATTTACATAAGTGGACAACAATTTGTTGGCCACTTCTTAAGTCGCTATCAGAAGATCAACGGAAACATTCTCCAGTCGACTTTGAGGAGTCAAACACAGTTAAAATGCTTGGTCTACGGTGGTGGCCACTGTCCGACTGCTTCTTGTACAAGGTTCTTCAGATGTAGAAACAACTGTTTCTTACAGAAGTTTGACCAAAAAGCAAAAGTATTTATTTGTTCAATGGTTCTTATACATTAATTCTGCTGACGTTTCTTCAGAGTGTGTGAAAATAATTGTAATTGGATATATGCATAACATGAGACAATTTGAAATTAACAATTTTGTAAAATAATGCAATGTTGACAATTCATACAAACAAAAGAGAATTTAGGGTGCATGACTCTTGATTGAGTGTAACGTAACTGCTTCCAATTGGAATTCTAGATTTCCGATGGTTGGAGCGATCATGTGTTGTGGCGGAAGTTGCAGGTATATAGCTTTAGGTTGCGGAATATCCTTTTTTATCGGATGAAATCGATAAGGCTTACTGTCAAGCCGACCATTAGTAACAAGATACAGTTGCTGATGATGGTAACTCTAACGATGCGTCTTTGCTTGGATACCACGATTCTTATGTTGTCGTCCTTGAAGTCTTCTAATTTTTGTAGTTTGGGTGCTTCGATTAGAGTAGTGGTATTTCTATTGATGACTGTGGTAGGGAAGATGTGGACTTCGTCAAAATAGACACTTTCGAGACTTTGATAGTTGATGTTATTGATGCTGATGGTACAATTCTTGAAGTAGAGTAAGACTGTGCCCCTTTTAGTGAGTTCTTGAGGTTTACATGATGACTTGATGGTTGTATACGGAGTGTTCACCAATTGAATATAGTGTGGTTTCGGTTGCCAGATTTCATTAACGTCATGTAGTTCTTCCTTCAGGTTACAAGTTGCTGATCTTTGTTAAATGAGGTTGGTAACACAACTTTCCATTTTCCTCGAGACTCGGGATGGAATATGGCAAAAGAAAATTTGTTCGATTAATGTACATTTGTTGTCTAGGTAAATAGGGTTCTCGGGGTTAAAGAAGACATAAGGTTGGGTGACAATTGTTTTAGTTTTGTTAATTGGAAGGGGAATAATATGAAAAAATTCATAGGTTTCTGTAGATATTTGAGGGATTAAAATATTGAAAATTATGTTAGTGTCTTTATATGTAGTATACCTGTAGACCAAGTAATTCGTAATCTGATTTGATTTCTTAGGATTTGTTCTGTAATTGATAAAGAATGTTTTTGAGTTCTTCTGGGTGCAAAATTTGTTTTGGAATAATGTTTAACTTTGCTAATATTAAAGATTCCGATATACTAGATAGGTGTTTATTTAATACGTCGATATTATAGTTTATGTGGTTTAAGTATTGAGTGAGTCTGAGGGCTATTTCGTCTGGTTGGATTCTGTTATTCAGTTTTTAGCGGGAGTAGTTTAAGTAATTTCCAATAATTTCTTATGAAACCTGTGTTGCATCCGAGTGATTACCGCTATTATTCCGTCTATGTTTTCTGAAATTGTTTTGTTATCTCAGTTCAGGTCGTCGATTTGTTTGTTTAGTTTAAATGCGTCATCTGCATCCATATAGCCTGAAATAGTTTCGATTGTCATACATAGTCCGTTTATAAGTCCTCGTCGTGTTCGGATATTTTGAGAAACGCTATCAATCAAGTTAATGCTGTAGTTCTTTAATCTTATAAAGACAGTTATAAAGTCTTTAAAATCATTGATTTTTCTATATGTTAAAAGTGAATTGCTAATTTTGTCAATGTTTGTTTTGTATTCCGAAAGTCTGACAACATGTATTAAGTTATTTAAATTCATAATTATTTTAGCTTTGCCCAGTTTCATCGTCAGTATTCCATTGTTATTTGATAGGACAAGTACTTCTAGTTCTTTGAGCATTGGTCAGTTATGGCCGTGAGCATTAATAGTCTGAAATTTATGTTTATTTTTAATTTTACTTTTATGTAATTTTTTATTTTGTTTCGTAACTATAGTGACTTTCTTATTTGTTCTAATTTGAAGCTTGCTAAATCTAGGTGTAAGTTTATTTCTTCTATTTTCTTTTCTAAATATAATTGTGTCTTCTCTTAAATCTATTGGCACTGCCCTGTTTTAATTTCGTTTTGTTATGTTTCCTAATGCTAATTTCTCTAACTTATCTTTAATGGTTGGGTAAACTTTTTCTTTGTATTCATTGAGTTTTTTTTTTAGGTATTCGTGTTGCTTGCTAAACTGTATCTCTTTATCAAATTTATGAGTCCCACCATAAAATATTTCATATGGGGTAAGTTTGGTAGCAGAGTGAATAGAATTACTATAAGTGCGGATAGATTCATTTAGAATTTCTTCGTTGTCTCTTGTCTTATTTTTGCTATATATTTTGCCTGTAAATTTCCGTGAGAGTAGATTGTACACATTCCACAGGAGAAGTACTGCTGGTTTGCTGAAAAGATGTTGTGTGAAGTTATATGTTGTACTGTCTGCAAAAATCATTGAATATTGTGGACGTAAATTCTGAACCTTGGTCAGATAAAAGTATCTTGGATACGCCGTGAAGGCTAAAGTAATGCTTAAGGCTTTTATTACCGCTAAGACTGTACTGAGTTAAAAGAGTATATCCAGCTAGGAATTATGAAAATTTGTCTAATATTGTTAATATTTTAATGTTATTGATGCTATATACATCAATGTGAATGATATTAAGTGGTTTAGAAAGAGTTTCAGGAATGTCGTGTTTAATATTGGGTGGACTTCTATCATATTTCATAGCCTGACATTTCTCAGACTGGGAAATAGTAACTTCGTTTTAAATGGAGTAGGGTTTCATTTATACCTCTGTGATTATTGTTGGTGTGGTAATCTCTAATAAGTTTATCTTGAGAATCACTGTCGGTAATGTCTTCTAAAATTTCTGTACAGCGAATGACCTTAAAAATTCTACTATTTGAAAAGAACTTGGAATACGTGTTGTGGACAACCTTGAAAGTTTCGTCATCTGTTAAAATTGCGCATAGTTTTTTGCTGGTAGAAATTTTTTGAAAATATCTATAATGGTTTCCTCAGTAAATGTGGGTTTAAAAATTGTGCGCCGTAGTTTATTTCTAAAAGATACCTGGGATAACATTGGTCTTTCTATATCTGTTTTAGAAAGAATTAACTGAATATTAAATTCATTGGGACGACGCTCGGATATACGTTTAGATATGGTCGTTTGTATTTTGTGCAGGTGAGTGACAGGTTAAGACGTTACTACTGTCTACGTTTTCGTTTAGCTTTATTTCTGTTTTGAGTTTGAGGTTTTCAATTTTTATTCGACTTAAGGCTTCTGCGTTATATTTTAATGAACCTTTTTTGTGTATGAAATTTGCTTCTCTTCATCTGTTGAATACTTTTTTGAGATTTTCACAATGTTCTTCTAATAATTTGGAAAAAACTATAATATCGTCAATATAAACTAGACAAACTGTATCTTGAAGATCTTGCAGGATATTGTCCATCACCCGTTGAAAGTTTGATGGTGCGTTCTTTAATCCGAAAGGCATACGAACATATTCGTAGTGGCCGCCATCTACGGTGAATGCTGTCTTCTTAATGTCTGCAGGATTCATTTCTATTTGATGGAATCTATTGGCGAGATTAAGTATTGTAAAGTACATACTTTTTCCCAATTGGATATTTGTCGCTAACAGTTTTCTCATTGAGCTTTCTGTAGTCTATTACTAGACGCCGGAGGCACCTCTTTTCTTTTGAACAATCCAAATTTTAGAACTTCCGCGCGAGTCGCTAGGCTGCATTATACCTTGCTCTAACTGTTTTTTGGTTTGAGTTTGTACTTCTTTTTATGAATCTGGGGTTATTTATATGATTTGCTGTAAACTGGGATGTCATCAGTGGTTTTGATTTGATGTTTTATTTTGTTTGTTAATGAAAGTTTCTGCCCTTCTTTAAGGAATATATCATCGTATTCTCTACAAATTTTGACTACAGCTTTTTTCTCTTAAAAATTAAGATAAGAGGTTCTAATAAGTTATGTGATATCATCGGTATCACAATCAGTATCTGAGTTATTAGTGGAAAGGTCAAATGAATTTAGTTCAGAGAAGTCATTTCCATTGTAAATTGAAGTTTCAAGGGGATATCGAGATCACTATTGAAGATATTTATTACAACCAAATGGCTGTATCACTGTTTTGCCAAGTATATTCTTTCGGGAATATATAGGTTAGGTGTTAAGTGCGTATTGATAAGTAGAATATCTCCATCCTTGACGTCGACTGATAATTTTACAATCGTTTTTGAGTTCGCAAAAATAGTGAATTTTTCAGACATAATATTTGGTTTTAATTCAAGTGGAGTTCTAGCATTTTTAGTAATGAGAAGATTATTAGAGAGATCAACTGAAGCTCCTAAAGAAGATAATACATCCAGTCCAATTAATCCATCAAAGTAGTGGTGAAAACGAAATACTAAAAATTTTAATTTGCCAGATTCATTAAATTCACGAAATGTTGGAAGAGTTACTTCTTTATCGAGACTGTGAGAATTCAGAACCGTTTTGCTACATAGTAATTGGTTTTATTTTAACTATATCTTCGAGATGTATCAACTCGGAAATAATAAATGAAGTTGATGCACCTGTATCGATAAGAAATTTAGGAGGAGAAGCGGAAGGGGATATAATCGTTATATATAGAAGGACTGAGCCATGTTTGTTAATATCTAGGTATCAGATTTGATTGTCGAGGCATTCAATTGAAAATTTGTGTAGTCAATCTCCTGTGATGGAACTTCTGATGGAAGGTTGCAGTTTTCTTGTGTTTCTTGATAATATTCCGCTTCTGGATTGTAGTATTGATGTTGGTCTGCTTCTAGGTTGTAGAATTGTTGATAATGCTGATCTAGTTGAGGCTGATAAGATATATCTTGGTCGGGTTGGTGTGCAATAAAGTTATTTGTAGCTTGAGATATTTCTGGCTGTTCCAATTCATAGATGTTGTTTACCAATCTGAACTGAGTTTTAAACTGATTGGAATTCTTTGAGTTCAAACTGTTTGTCTTGTATTACTAGATCCTAGAACCATGGGTTCTGGTGATGGTAAATTTCTCGGTGAAGAGTTTACTTGGGGTTGTTGTTGACTAATTCTTTGTTGGAAAGGAAATGTATTTTGAAAGGACGTATTTTGTTGTCGTTGGAAATTTTGTTGAAAAGGAATTGGGGGTTGTTAACCTAGAGAATGTTGGAAAGGCATTCGCATTTGCTGGAAAATTGGTCTATCTATGTAAATTAGGTTGTTGTGGAATTTGAACGTTTGATGAAAAAGCTTTAGTTCCTAAGGAAGGATTTAATCAAATTTGTCCCTGAACAAATTTGTTTGGTGTCTCGACTTTAGCTTAAAATATGTTTTGTTCTTTAATGCAATAAGAGAACGTATCCGGAATTGAAATTGGTTTCATCGCTTTTACTGTTGAACCTAGTGGTTCACGGAGGCCAATTTAAAACGAATTGGGGCACATTTCCGAGTACAAATTATTTTTAGCTTTGATAATGTCCTTGTTGGACTCATGGACGACCACATGGTTTCCAATTGTTGCGAAGATTTCGATAACTTTGCTGTAAAATTGTTCAATCGACTGTGATCCTTGACGTAGACCGTGGAGGTCTCGAATAAGGGACGTTTCGTTTCGTTTATTTGAGTAATGCAAAACTAGATATGTTCTTATTGCATTCCAGATAAAGGGTGTGCAGTACATATTAAGTATAATTTTGCCATGGGTATTGTCATCTTTTTAAGGTTAAAATTCTGTGCACTAGCAGGGTTAGCTTTGTTCACTATTTTGTGCCATATTAATAGAATTTAAATCTGAATCAGATTCAGAATCATTATCACTTAAACAAGAATTATAAGATAACATATTAACGAATAACTGGGGTCTTAAATTAAGTGGCTTTTTGGGGATTTTTGGCATTAAAAGAAAAAGATTTTGGGAACTACTACTTCTAGACTTACATGTGCATTATTCTTTTTTCCTTTCCTTGCCTATCCTGTCCTGAAAGTTCGCTCTGGTTCTGTTGTGTCCGGTCTTGATATTAGTTTAGTCGACAATAACTTCTTAGTATTTTTTTTAGTGTCAAAAAACCGTCGATATAGTTTAACTTTTTAATATCGATAATCCGTCGATATAGTTTTATAATATCGATCAACAGTCACTATAGCTTAACTTTTTAGTATCGGTAAGCCGCGGGTATTGTTTAACTGTTTAATATCGATAAACCGTCGACATAACTTAACTTTTTAATATCGATAAGTTAAACTGTTTTAACATCGATAAACCGTTTACACTCTGTCGACTGCGCCGATTATGTTTAGGAGGTACCCGGACAGAAAAAAAAAAAACAACTGGTTCTTACAGAGGTTTAACCAAAAAGCAAAAGTATTTATTTCTTCAATGGTTTTTATAATTAATTCTGCTGACGTTTCTACAGAGTGTGTAAAAATAATTGTAATTGGATATATCCATATCGTGAGACAATTTGAAATTAACAATTTCGTAAAATAATGCAATGTTAACGATTTATATCGTGGGAAGACTTAGAATAAATGAAAAGTGCAATATTGGCAATTTATATAAACAAAAGATAATTTAGGGTGCATGACTCTTGATTAAGTATAACGTTACTCGCGGAAAGACCAGATGTGGGTATAATACAACAATTTCGTTGGATAAATGCCTTATATATTAAGGCCAGATCAGAGGGGGTAAAGTTTTCTTACATCGCTTGAGAAGTCCTAGACATTTCGTAGCATTTTTGAAGACACCGAATATGTGATCATTCCAAAGTAAGTTGGCATTGACAATCATACCGAGAATGAAGAATTTTTTGGTTTCGAGGATCCAAGTGCCATTCATGGGCAATGGCTGGGTGTTTAAATTTCGTTTCAACGACAGCAGATATCGTTATATTTTGGAGGCATTAAATTCTACTCTGTTAGTGAGCTTAACATACGCTGCCGTTCCCGTTCAACAGCTGCGAAGCAGGGACTTTCGTTATGGAAAAAATATGAAAAACAGAGAGTACTGTCATCAGCAAAGAAATATATTGGATTAGAAGTAGCAAACAAGGGATCGTTGATGAAAATTAAAAAGAGTTTAGGAAGCAGAACAGAGTCCTGGGGCACACTAGCATTTATTTTGTGAACATCAGATATATAGCCATCCAAAACAACTTCAATTGAAAGTTCCGAAAGGTAATTATCCCAAAAGGACGCTTTTTTGACAAAAGAGCCTGTTATCGAATTATGTCAAATGCCTTAGAAATATCAAGTACAACTATCTTGCTTTCACCAGATTGATGTACGCTTTGGTTCCACTTTTCGGTGAGACATGCCATCAAATCACCAGTGGAGTTGTTGCTATGAAAACCGTACTCCCGGTTATTGAGAAGTTTTCTTGTTTCCAGATATTTTATGAACTGGCTGCTTATCAGCGTTTCCATGGCCTATGAAAGACAGTAAGCAAAATGGGTCTGTAGGACAAGAGAGAAGAAGACTGCCTTTTATGGGGACGGGGTGGACATGAAAACCTAAAAAGTAGGATTGATGAAAAAGATTACGCAGTGGTTTTGCAAAACTCTGCGGGCACACTCTGTCGTAAACAGACGTGTGCTCTTAAAATGTAATAAAAATCGTCAAGTGCAAAACTCAATCAACTCCGAAACCGGCTAAAGCCGTATTAATTTATAAGCCCATTAAAATTAAAAAAAAAAAAAACCAAAAGTGACCCTCCAGCTTTTCTGCTTTAATATAAAAATAGAGATCGTTTTGGCAAAGTACAAGCCAACGCACATGTGTCTCCTGATGGCATAAATCATCATCATTGCCTTAATATATTGCTTTCTCTCAATAGAGAAACACGCAATCAATATTTCAACCAGCTGCTTAATCATCGATCCAACACATCGTCCGTTGAAATGCATAATCAACTCGCTGGTAATGCCCCTAAAATTATTACCAATGCCTCTTTCTGCCCACCAAAATTTGTATTCGGTGCCAGTTCTGAACTTATAAGCGAAGTTATCAAATTCGCTGCAAATGAGTGTAGAATTAGGGATGTGAAACAAAAATTTGTAAATTTATTCAATTATTATTAATAGATTACGCGGGACGGGTATTGGTGCATTTTCTTTTATGCCTAAGGAAACGAACAGCGTTTCAGTTATGCTGAAGGGCGTTGAGGGTGATACCCCTGTCAAGGTTACAAGCTGTATTATAATTTGTAGAATAACACCCTTTTTTACTTCCAAAACAAAAGAAATGGGTCCAAAATTAATACGTTTATTGTTCAGTTAGAACCAGGTGAGTCCATCAAAGATTTAATTAGTATTGGATACTTGGTCCACCAGTGTGTCTACTAGGAAAAAAGATTTAATAAAGCTGTTTTTCGGTGTTATAGGTGTCAAAGATTCGATCATTCCGGTGAATGTTGCTCATATAATAGCAGATGTGTCCTGTGTGGCAACAAGAAATGCTAACACAAATCAGACAATTCTGTCCCACTTATTAACAACTTTGGTCTACAGAAGACAAAATGTTCGCATATCTTGAGTTTGTAGCCTCTATAGTGGTATAATGCAGACAAATACCTTCAAAATTATGTCGATAAATTGTAGCTCCATAATTTCGCTTCAAAGAAGACTAAATTTGTTTAACACTCTAAAGCCCCAAAAGCTTCAAATATTCCTCCTTTCGGAAACAAGCCTATCCTCGTACGATAAGCCCGCTTTTGATGGCTTTAATTTCATCCCTTGTCACTCAGGTAGGGGAAGAGTAGTTATCTTAGACCAAAGGTGTAAGTATACTGAAATTCCTTTTCAGAGTGAGGTTTTTTCCATTTGCTTAGTCACTATTACATCACGTAGTAGTACGTAAGGAATATAGGTAATATTTCAATAGAAAGCATTTATATTCCTTCCAATGCAAGTCGACGTTTGCCAAACAAACTTGACAGACTTTACACTCTTATGAATAGATGATTTCAACTTACGCTATACAGATTGGGGTGACATATTCCATAACCAATATGGGAGCTCAATACACAATTGGCTTTCCAACTGGCCATATTTAAACTTAGTTGCTCCAACAGCCCTACATTTCCCAGATCATCATCCGTGATTGACTTTTTTCTTATATCGTCATCTCTCATCTGCAATAACCTGAACCCTCTAGTTTGTTCTACATTCTCAACGAATTCGGATCACTTTGGGATTAAGTTACAACTAAGTGTAATTGATTTTCTTCCAATCCTACAGCCACCAGCAACGTACAGATGTTTCAAAAGCACTAATTGGAGAGCTTTTAGAAAAGGACATTATCATCGACTGTCCGCCAACCAAAAGAAATATCTCAAACGATGAAATATGGTAGGTATCTGGTTATCAAAATTAAATGAAAAAATTAACATCGACGTTCAATTGCATTCCTCTATTCGCAATGTGGAAATTTTCAAATATCACAATATATCCGACACTTCGAGAAACTTGCTTAGACACATTGAACATGGCATACACAATTGAAAAGACTGTATAGCCGACATCTTAAGAGTATCAACGATGAATATCGCCAACTTTATGCTAGGATTCAGTGCTTAAGTAAAATAATTAAAGAAAAGACACTCAAGACAAGGATATTACTCACACATTTACTCGAATCCAGAAACAGTTCCAGATCAATATGAAGAGAATGATATCTGAATCTGAATCATTTTGTAATAACGAGTTCAATCTAACCCTGACAATCTTTTCGCTCACAAATACTGCGATAAATCCCAACAATGCGCAAGCACTTACATCTCAAAATAGTCTGAGTTTGTTGAGAGAAGTCCTCAACAACAATAAATTAGCTAGAATAGATTATATCTCAAACTTCATTCTTCGAAAATGTTCTATTTCTCTTGACACATCTTTCTTTATTTTATTTAACCACTGCCTGAATAATGGCTATTTTCCTTCAATTTGGAAAAAGGGAAAATATTTCCAATAACTAAATCTAAAATAGCAAGAGATATAAAAGACTTTCGACCAATAACCTTGCTATCTAATATAGGAAAACTGTTCGAGAGGCGTATAGCAGGGCAGCTCATTACCCTTGTGCTATTTTATACGCAGATGGCAGTCTGATATTAGCAAGTGACAAAAGGCCAAATGTTGCGCTTAATAAGAATAAAGCCAAACTACTGACTCTTATAGCATACTTTAAAAAGTGAAAGCTAAAAATTAATACAGCTAAATGTGGCCTAACTTGCTTCAGAAATGCAAGCGGGGAAGGACATTATCTTGAAGTAAAAGAAAGTAAGACCTTGAAACTAGTGATCGATGGAAACAATATTCCACTACTAGGTGAAGTTAAGTACCTCGGTATTGACTTTCATAAAAGACTCGGTTTCAACAAACATGCCCGCAGAGTATTGAATAAAGCCAAAATGATCACAGCAATTCTTAAGCCACTGTGCAATTCCAAAAAAGTTTCGCCGAATACCAAGATGCTAATGTATAAGACCTTAATAAGACCAATAATAACATATGGGTTATTATTGGTCTTATTACAACTTGTGTTGTATCGTCGTGAGACCGTGTTTTCTCGTATTCAACAAGAGAAGTGTCTAACCACGGAGTTGATTAAAAGACATTTAATTTTTTTTTTACTTTATTTTATTTTATTGACTAAAGGTTCGCCGTTTTTAGCTTCGCTGCAACCTTTTCGTCTGAATTGATCTGATTGAAAAACTGCCTTTCTTTTCGCATCGTATCTCTTTTATAACCTTTTCTGTGTGTAGCCAAATTGGCTTCCGCAACCACTCCCATAAAACTTACGATCATTCACCGCTTGTTCCAGTATATTTTGCAGCTTGAGTGGTTTTTCTTTTGGCGGTTTCAAATGTCATCCCGCTTGTCATTCACTTCCACGCTGCGAACATTTTAAGTGCAATCCCATTCATAATTATTCTTTAACTGTTTCCTGGGATCGACCTAAATACGAAATATGTTCAGTTTCGGTAGTGCACCGAATGTACGCCATCGATTCGGGTATGAACTTGACCG